>OU744320.1:18899079-19318575 GCA_916610145.1 Eristalis arbustorum | reverse complement strand
CATTTCATTGAAACGCTGCTAACGGTATAATTATGGCCAACGGGAGAATAGACGGGCTGGCTCCTGGCTGGTGGGGCCAGGACGGGGATTTAGTTTAGTTTTTCTTTTGAAAGTGATCCCTTCTTCTCTGAAGTGCCGTGTGTTTGTGTTGATGCCCCTCGCCGCCCCGCCATCGGCTTGTGGCCGGGCAGAGAGTAGCTCCCAAGAGTGATTTTAATTATGAAGTTATCGTTCACCCCTGCAGCGGGTGGGGGTGGCTCTTGAAATGATTACAACTTGCGTTTCAATGATTTTTTGGGCGCGCAAACAATGGATGTGGGTGCTCCCCCTCCCTCAATCTCTCTCTCGGCCACGAGGACAGTATTTCGTTTTGAGCCGTTTTCCAGCGGGGACGCGATGAAAGTTTGAATTCGATTGAAGTTTTGCGGGAAAAGAAATTCATCCATGAGGGAGTCGAGTGAATGGCGAAAAGTTTACCGCTAGAGGGGCGATTCTAGTTGAATAATTATGGATTTGCTACCGTTCATGGCCTGGTCCCTGTTGACGGTGGGACAATTGCTGCTGTGGGAGCTGGGAATGTGGGTGTACAGGAGTGTGTCCTTCGGTGGGAGAGTGGTTGAGGAGGAGGTGTTGAGAATAAAGTGGTGGGGGGGACTTTATTTTTGGCTGCTTTAGACGTGGAAAGCGGGTGAATTCACTTGTGGCAAGAGGCTAAGAGGCGACTGTCTTCGCTTGGAATCCTTAAAGAGCTCGTGAGAGGATATCGTGTGAAAAAGGAGAATTTGTGGAAAAATGAGGGCTCTTGTGGTGATGGTGTGGAGAGTGAATATTTTCGACGAGGAGGCAGGGAGTCGCTAGAAAGGTTCGCAATAGAACATGTGGAGGTTCAATACCTGCTCCTTCTTACCATGGGCCTACAGTGAAGAGTGGGCAAGGACTTCTGTCAAAACCAGCCGTGCTGTCAAAGCCAATGTTTAGAAGGATTAGCCTGCAGAAGGCTGAAGGTAAAAATCTTCTCTAGACTGTTGTGCCTTGTGATGTCGAGAATACAGAAGTTGGTGTGTCGCGAGTCGAACCTACACATTCACCGTAGAAGCCATTGCTCTTATTCACTACGACACAGAGCTCTAGAATAGCGATGGGCAATAGCGAATAAAAGTGGTGGTCCGTGACGTTGTGGGTATGTGCGTCGACCCCGACCTCAACGTCGTAGGTTCGATTCCTGCTCTGTGCAACTAAAACAATTTTCACGGCCCCACCTCTTTCGAGTCACTGACAATGCTCAAAGAGTACTTCTGTCTAGAAAAAGCTTCTCAAACTTGGCCGTTCGGAGTCGGCATAAAACTGTAGGCCCCTTCCACTCGTGAGATAACAATAGCACGCACAACACGAGTGGTTGCTGGGAAGCTAGGCCCTGGCACTCTACATGCTGTAGGCCCACCCATATTATTATTATTATAATAGCGAATAAAAACAATCGAATAATTCAATTGTTCAATTGCAATTATTCGAATTCAAATTGAGCGGAGTCGATTGTTGATTTTCGATATCTGTAGGCACGATTCCAGCCGTCAACGAATGTGTCCGCCGATTCTTCTAGTCGGAGAGAGATTGTTAGATTGCGTGTACCTTATTAATTGTATTGGTATAGTAGCTACTGAGAATAAATTGTAGAATTCGATTCGATTCGATTAGTATTCGATTGTTTTCTAATGAGACCCAAAAAATCGACAATCGAATAAAATTTTTAACAATTGCCAAATTAGTCGACCGTGAAATTCATTCGCAATTGCCCGTCGCTAGTCTAGAATGTGCGTTCTGCAGCTCTAGAATGTGCGTGGACCTTGTGTGAACTGAAAGTAGGAAACATTCGTTATTTCAAGTCGACTTTTTACTGAACTAAGACCATTTTCCACTAGACTGTCCCAATAAGATGATGGTACATGCTATACAAGCCACTCAACCCTCGAGGATGTGGGTCCATTTCAAGATGTGCGTTCATCAAAACTTTTACTTGGATATGGTCAAAGCCTCCAGGCAAACGTTGAATCAGTGATCAGAACAGAGCCGAAGGATGCAACTGACTCTTTGATATTCAATCATTGATAGTCTGTGCAGCCCATGTAGTACCCTTCGATGTTGGCCAAGCAGGTATCAGTTAGTGCCGCTTCTTAGTTCACGAACATTGGTCGACGCAAAGTCGAGACGGTCTACGACGCTTATATGGAAGGAATCGAATGTTAATCTCCACAGAATTTGCCTGGACACACAGGAGGAACATCCGCCTGAGCCATGTTACGCGGACGTTCCTCCTGTGTGAATAAATACAATGACATGACAAGTGATGTGAATCTGGTGCCTTTTTTGAAACACCAACGTTAGCTTGACTCTAATTTTTTGTTTAGGTTATTGGGCTGCAAGCGACGCTTAGACCATCGTTGGTCCATGTGTGACATGTTGGCCGTTTATTTGAACCCAACGACAAATTGTAACTAGACCAGGTTTGAAACCAGATAATAGCATATTAACTTCAGCTTTGACTGGCATTCGAACCTCTATAACCAACGGCGATGACGAATGACGACGTAGAATCGCCCTTGGCAACCGATGCCACTTCGGTTTGTCAAAACAACTGGGCTCGAATCTCCTGACTCGAAGGACCAAAGTCATGCTCTACAAAACCCTTATCCTGTCAGTCCTACTTTATGGAGCCGAAAGCTGGACATTATGTAAGGCTGCAGAGCTGATTCTTGGTGCCTTCGAAAGAAAAATTCTACGTCGGATATATGGTCCCGTCTGCGAGGAAGGCGAATGGAGGAGAAGACACAACCGCGAACTCTACGAGCTGTACAAGGATGCGAATGTTGTCCGGAAGGCAAAAATCCGTCGACCGGCCACAGGCTCGGCCACATCGAGCAAATGGACATCAACGCTCCAGCAAAGAGGGTCTTCGAATCCGAGCCTCCTGGTTCGAGAAGGAGAGGAAGACCGAACCTCCGGTACAAAGACCAAGTCATCGCGAATGTAAGACAGCTTGGCCTTGATGACTGGAAGCAGCGTGCCCAGGACCGTCACCGATGGAAGGCAGCAATTGCTCAGGCTCAGAACCTTCATGGTTCGTCTGCCTGATAAGTATGTAAGTAAGTAAGTATAACCAACGGCAGGCACTCAACCAAATGCGCCATAAAGCAGTTTTATTTTGTTGCGTTTCTTTTGGTGTCACTATCTCGCCATTATCTCTAATTTATATTATGGTCAGGCAGCATTGCTTCGGCATGCTTTTTGAGGTTGAAATAATAAAACGTGTAAAAGGGACCAATGGTGTCCCAGCACGAGACCCTAGAAGTCTACCTTAGAATACAGACGAATAGAATATGTATTCAAGAGAAAGAGCAGGAGTCTTTGGACCCAACACAGGGATTTGCGTGCCAATGGGGTCGAGTCGTACAGTGTTCAAGGCCGAAATCAACTCCATCGATATCACGGCCGGACAAACCATCCACAAAGCTATCAAGGGCCCTATAATCTAGATACCTTCTGACAGTCAAGAAGCTCTAAAGGCACTTTCGTCCAACACTAGATTCCAGAAGTCTGGTATAGTTCATAGAGGGACCAAAGATGGATTCTGGAGTAGGAATAGGAGTCCTCAGACCCAACACAAATATTTCCATATCAATGGGGACAAGTCTAGATAAAACCTCCACAAAGGTATCCTTTTCTGACAGTCAAACAGCAGTATAGGCACTTTCGCCCAACCTAATGGACTCCAAAACGGTCAGATGTTGCTATGACGCTCTTCAATCCCTTACCAGGCACATACAAGTAAGGCTTAGCTTGGTATCTGAACACTGGGAGATTGAGGGCAATGGATTCTTAGATGAGCTAGGGTAAGCTGGCTCGGAATCTACGTTCATCGGTCCTGAACCGTAATGTTATGCCAATTGAACAGCAATTGCGATGAACGAATGGGAAAACAAACTTCGTCTAGTCCAGTTGACATATGGTTATGGATCTGGTCAAACGAGTTTGAATCTCTCGTCTCAGATGCCTAGGTCACTTAGAGCGAATGGACACCAATGCTCCGGCCCGGAAAGTCTTCGAATCCAACCCCGAGAGAGAAGGCGGCGAAGGAGGACCACGCCTTCGGTGGCGCACGCGGCTAGAAGGGGACCTGAATAAGTTGTTCGTGACTGGAAGCAACTAGCACAAGACTGGGCTAGATGAAGAGGCATGTTATGATGCGCTCGCTGATTTAATCGAAGCTTAAGACTTTTTGCCAAAGTCTGCCTCGAACAACGAATCCGCATCCAAATAAGCGCTGCCTTTCCTCTTTGTAGCAATCACCGTAGTAGATGTAGCAGTTTCTCATCTTCCTTTTGCCCGGCCCATCCCATCGCATCTCCTGGATGGCGGTGACATCTGCTTTGTAGCAGTCCAGGGCCTCGGCAAGTTCATAGGCTGCGCGTGGTCTGTTTAGGGACCTCACATTCCACGTGCAGAACCGAAAATCATTGTCCTTTGATCGTTTGCTGGGGTCGTCAACTGTGGATCCGTCCATATCCGAGGCCTGTTGTCGGTTTGAACCCGTGGATTGTTTTATGTGGTGAGGGAGTTAACCTCACGCACAACCTACAACTGGTAGGCCAGGACCATTATTTGACCCTCGGGCAGAGGGAGATGGCTGCATACATTAGTTCACCACACAACGGTGGCTGTGATGGCTATCCAGGGGCGCTACGAGAAGATTGTATGTTAACTTGACTAATACACAAGCAGGGATCGCGCTGAGATCCTACCAGGTTGGGTGCAGTCAGCAACTTTGCCCTGTGTACATAAGCCCATTCCCCATATATGGTCTTGGTCTTCGGCAATCCAAACGATTGATCAGGCCTAATTAATACATGGAAATACCCCTTTCAATAAGGAAAGATACTGGTCCCTGCGATCTGAAATATCACCAAACAGAGTTTTAATAACAAATTTACCCCGTGTCAAGACAAGGGTTGTCGGCTTGTCACAGAGGATGGAACTTCTGAGTGAATCTTCTGAGCACCTCTTGTGTGAAGATTGGGCACTATTCTGGTTAGGGAAAGGCATCGTCCACAAGGAGAAACTAACTTCAGCGGATCTTAACAAAAATCCTTACAGAGGTCTTACTTTCTTTCACGAGGGATGTTGTATGTCTCTTGATTCAACTTCAACCCTTCGACACAATAGATCTATCCTGGTAGCGGTTGCCTTCAAGGCAAAGGAAAAAAATCTCGCGTTTCAAACTTTAGCCCACCTCTTCCAGATCACACGTCACTTTAGTTAATATGAGCTAAAAAGCTCTAGCACGATGGTTGAAAAATCGCAATTGCAGTCTGCCATCGATTGTGATTAAAATTGCGATTACGTTGCAAACCGCGATTGTGGTCCAAATTGCTATTTTTTCACAATTAGAATAGCAGCTTGGAGTCATGTATACAACTTATTTACTTTTGTGCTTTGCTCACGATTCATGCAGATACTGTGTGAAATCTGGCTGGAGCTGTCCTTTTTTATAGGCAATACTTCATTGTTTTGTTTTGTAACTGTTTACAATCGCAAATTAAAATCACTGCGACTATGAAATCGCAATCGCAGTGACACCTGCGAATTTAAAATCGCATCATAGTCCATCTTTGCACTTTAGTAATCCATGTTGCTTGTGTTTTTATAGCACACTAGTGACAGTGGCGTCAAAGATACCAGAAGTTCTGAGGATTTAGAACGAAGTCTTATGTCTTCAGCCATCGCCCAGTGGTAAATCAAAGCCTAGGCTCCGACCTTAAGCCTCTTGTAAATGCTTAAGAGAATCTGATGCAGTATCATTTCCAAAGGCAGCTGATGGTCTATATCTGGGATGAACGCAACCATTTGCCACTCTTTCCCTTAGCCAAGTACACCAAAGGAAACCATTCTTGAAACGCTCCACAGCCGCTGGGAAACCACTTTATCTACATCAACATTCACGAAAGCGAAGCCCAAAAAGGACTAAATTCAAAAATTCTCAGAAACTTCGTCGGAAGCCTACACGATTTGTTGGTTATTTTTAGAATTTCTGATACAACCGATGGAAGACCTTTAACATTTTCCCATTATTTTTGAAACACTCTCCGAGAGTGGGACCATGTGGGAGGAATTAAGTTCCCTGCATAAAATTTGGTATGGGCCTTTAAAGGGCATCGTTTAGTAAAGGGATTCGATTGAAACAGCAGACGTGGAGTAAGGCAGAGTTTTTGGAAGGAGGATGTCGGAGGGAACCCAATTGCATGAAGTGAAAGTTGGGTACTTTCACTGAACTTAGAACATTTTAAACTAGACAGTTCCAAAAAGACGATGCTACAAGCCACGCAACCCTCGAGGATGTGTCCATCTCAAGGTGAGCCCCACCAATTGGGCCTTACGACCATGCGACTCGTCATCACTCTGGGGCTAGATCAAAACTTTGGTCTGCCCCTGCCCTAGCAAGTCAACCACCTAGGGCGAGCTGGAGGACAACATTCGAAAGGCTATTGCCGGAATAACGAAGCACATATTGGACATGGTCATCAAATATCGGTCCATTGCTTGAAGTACGAGGTGTCCAGGTGAAGGATTTGCTATTCCACACATAATGGCATGAATGTAGCTTCAAAATAAACCCAAAATCAATTCAATAACTCACACCACATTTGTTCTATTTCAATTTCATTTCCTATCGTTCTTATGTGGTCACCCTCTTTGAAGAGCTCTTAACGTCATCTCAGGGTGTTGGCTGCTCTGATCTCATTGCAGGGTCAAGGGACACTGGTACATGACTCACTTGCACGTCTAGGTGGCCAGGGGATCAGTTTACTAGACTAGACATGTCCCATAGTTCCGAAATCAGACGACTTTAATCCCCTTTAAAAAAATCGGACAAATTCATCCCGATATCGCAACGAGATAAAATATGCATAATTAAAAGTCCAATAATTGAATCGCATCCCCTCCGCCAGCTCATCAGCATTCAGTTTTGCTAATTCCACTCAAATGACGCTCCCCCTCGCAAAAGCCACCCCGTGCGCAACGCAACTCCGGTTTCAGTTCGTTATCACCTGATTTCCACCCACACTCCCCAGCGCACCAGCATCAGGACCTTAATCAACCCGCTATCAAGTGCAAACCAAACACCTAGCCATCCGGCAATTTGACATCTAATCGGATCATTTGGATTCAATTGCCAGCCCTGCGTGCCACCAGATAACGCCACCGCCGCCACCGCCGACATCTGCATGATATACGAGCTTAATAACACAACGCTTTGCACGGCATCATATTACTCCGCCGCGGTGGGATTGTTTAGCCGGGACGCCGAGATCGCGCGCGCTACACCGCCAACATCCATCCGTCTCCATCCATCTGCATGCGAACCGCGCCGCTCGCCGTCCATAAGGATAATTCATATTCAATTTAAAGTTTGCACACAAATTGAAAATCCTGAATTTCATCATGCGCTGCAGTGCTTTTGAAAGAGCCCCCTGCCAGTCGTTGAAGGACGAATCGTCATAGCTGAACACAGGCCAAAAGCCCCCGACCGAGCCAGCCCCGGGGGGAAGATTGCAAAAGATTTTAATAACTTTCCGCGGAATATTTTCCCCAAGTTCCCTGCCGATGCTCTCCTGCTCGTGCTGCTGCTCCCCTCGCGTGTGTGAGAGGGTGCCGCCTTTGCCTGAAATTGAAACGCAGGCGATGCGCAGCTCCGCTCGAGGGGGGATGAGCAGCAGCAGAAGCAGCAGCAGCAGCAGCTATTTATCTGCAGCGTCATGCATGCCTGCATCTGCACCTTAAATCATTCCAGATTTCAACTGTTTGCCCGCGCTCTCCGGTTCTGTTTGAATCGCGTTCTTTCTCCTTGTTTTTGTCCCATCAACACCGGGGGCGCAGTGGGGAGCGGCGGGCATTTGTCATGGCACTTGATATGTTTAATTAAATGAACGGGCTTGTGTGCACGCGTGGGGGTGTCGTCACGCCTCAAGGGCCTTTTGCTGCGTCCGATTGCGATCTCTTAAAGCCTCCAATCTGAATCAAGCACCCCCTCACCTGTCGAGGTGAAAATTAAAATAAAATTTATTTGCGCCGCTTATCAGGTGCCCTCCAGGAGACACCATCCCCGAGGCTGAGTGCAATATGTCGTCCAGCTCGGTTTCGTTGTTTCTTCGGGGTTAGAGAGACAGATTGCCTGGGACGAAGTTGGCTGATTGTTTGTTCTGTGTGACCACAGTCCTGGCGAAAGTTTCGTCGAACGTCGATGCAAAATTACACGAAAACTTCTCGGTGAAGCCATTCATCTCAGGTTTACAAGGGCCGATCCAGCCGACCGGAGCAGTGCATGAAGTTATCCGATTAAATGTCAAATTCCTCCTCCAACCACCGCTGTGGCGTGCTTCGGATGCAAAGTGCTGTCCGGCTGGTGGGCGAATCTGCGCCGGCAGGCGAAAAAAGTTACGAAACACAACACGAAGCATGCCATCAGGAGTTTCAGTGAAAGAGACATTTGGCACACATGCCAACTTCGGCAAAGTTTTCAGTTCTTGAAACAATTCAACGTGAAACTTGTCCGAATGGCCATTGTCGGCTCAAGTTATTCTTCCAACTTAAATCTTCAGATTTATTCAGATGAGATGGAGGTGGATTTGGACCGAAGGAGGCGGCTCTGTGGGTAACACAAACGTAAGACTGTAGGGAGGATTTAAGAAAATAATGCATGTCGAAGGATAGTGTAAGGTAGTGGTCCAAGCATTCCGTTGTGTGGCATGCCATCAGGGAGCCGTGTTAATAAGAATAATAATAATACGTAGAGAGTCACGGACTGGCTTCTCAGCAACCACACGTGCTGTGCGTGCTCGTGTTCTCTCACGAGTGGGGGGGACCTACAGTTTTATGCCGAAACCGAACGGCCAAGTTTGAGAAGCTTTTTTCTAGGCAGAAGTACTCTTTGAGCACAAATTTCAGTGACTCGAAAGAGGAGGCATTATTTTTGTCGCACAGACGTCGAGGTTGGGGTCGAAGCACATACCCACAACGCCTCGGGCCACCAGAGAGCCATATTGACTTCCTCTTAATACTTGGAGGTTTCTGACTATCGCCAGTTAAGAGTCTTTGTGTCCGAACCATGTTTCGAACGACCAACCTGACATTATATGGCACCTTGATCATCCCGGTTCATCTAGAGACCTGGACAATGTCAAGCGAAGATGAAGAAACCCTCTGGTCTGGCAAAAGATCTGTATTTAGTCTTTAGTTCTGTTGACGGCGTGTTGTGGACCCCAGAGAAAAATTCAACCAACGACTGTAGGCGCTGTATGGTGGCATGAATCTAGCCTGAGATCTACGGACTCGACACCTAAGATGACCAGGCCACGTAGAGCCGGTTTCTAGCCGAAGAGTCTACGGGTTCAAGCCGAAAGGAATCCGGCTTCAAGTCGAAGACTCTCGGGCTCCGCGCACGTGATACAGCGCCACAAAGGATACCCACGAAACCAAAGGCGGACACAAGTTGATAATGGGAGGCAGCTGGCTAAGATTGTCTGTCTCCAACATACATACACAGACTGCCAGACTAAAACCAAAATTAACAGAAAATAAAATTGCTTACCCTTGACTTTGAGAACACTTTAAGTTTAGATGATTGACTCTTACCTGAAAAATAGAAAACAAAAATTCAAAATTAATTGATTGCGAATTTTGTGAAGAATATTAAATATTTTGTGGACAGACAGTAAGTGTTGTACGTGATCTCTTGCCGTTAGGCTTATATAACGAAGACATTTAATCTTATGGCACTGGTCCAAACGCCTTCAGTAGGAATCTCAAGTTCCAAATTTAGAAATAAGCTTATGGACCCATTTCTCCACCTTGGTAGGGTGGCGAGGTCCATCTAACACCTCTGCTACTCTTTGGGTCGTAGCACCCGGTTGTTTTCTGCAACTCCACATAGACTTGGAGCAATACCTTTCACGTCGAACAGTCACAAATGCCCATCGCCTTAATAGACAAGACTAACTCCCAGATATGTAGGTATATCTCCACTTCTCCCCGCGACTTTGGGTCTTAACTCACAGCCACCACGACGCTCCCACTTGGGGGCCAACCTTAAGTGATCAGGATGAAACCTTACGGGCGTAAGCCTGACGGACAGTAAATCGTAGGCATAAAAGTAGTTTGTGAGGCTTGTGTTCTTTTATCGCAGCGTTAAAAAAACATGATCGCAAAAAAGGCGACCGCTGTCTGTCCCACGATTGTTCAAGAAAAAATTCAACACACAGCTTTAAATGTCACCATACACATATACGACCAAATAATAGCAACATTTAACAACCTACATTCTGAAGCACCTTTGAGATCGGCACACAATCATTCCTCTATTACCAATTATTCAACTTATCTCCGGCAAGTACTAAGAGTAGGCACATTAACAAATCCGATCGAAAATCGCACGTTAAAGTGCGAAGTATGCAATCGCGTCGCCAGAAAAATGGGACAAATCGCAGGTTTTAATAGTTGCGAATGTGAGTGGTCATGTCAGCTCGTTCACATTGAATGTTTTGCGTCCTAATTTTTGTGACTGAATAGTCAGCGACGGAAAACACATGTGCACACATAGCTTTACTGAGCAGTTGCTAGAATTATTTCTGGTTTATTTGATAGCGTACTTGTCGCTGCACTCTATGTACTAGTAAAGGCCCATTGAAGCAGTTTGAGATGTTTAAGTATCGCGGGAGGTCTTTTTCACCAGTTATAGGAAGAGTAATGCTGAGTTGCTGAGTAAGTTACTGACGTCAACTTTGAAATCAGGCAGGATGGTCGAGTTTTTGAGATTTCTTTGTGCTGTTGTATCAGTGGCTTGCCGTGATAGAGTAAGAAATACAACAGTTCACGGGGAACTCAATTATGATCAATTGCTTCTTCGAACGAAAAGTCTATAGTTCTCGAAAGAATATCAACTATCACATCTTCCGAAGCCTACCTCAGAGGGGGACTTCATCTGGTTGATGTCAATAGCGTAAGCCCGACACTCTGTTTACGCTATCTATAGACAGCTATAACTACGAGGTAGATAGGGACTTTGTCTGCCTATGATTTGCAGTGAATCGGCAGACAAGGTTTAAGCCTTCTTTCGAAAAATCAAGCTGTGTCTTCGAATCTGAGCTCGAGAAGGAGGGTAAACCTTGAATCTCGATGACAAGAAGGAGAACTGCTTCGGGCAATGGCCAGACTCTCAGACGCCAGAGTCTGAGACAATTTTCCATTTGAAAATCGGAAGAATTTTTCACACAGTTACTTCTTTTTACTCGCAATAGATGACCAGAGGTGGCCCGTGGCGTTGTGGGTATGTATGTCGACCCCAACCTCGACGTCGTAGGTTCGATTCATGACCCCACCTCTTTCGAGTCACTGACAATGCTCAATGGAATTCGTTGTTGTCGAGACTGGAAGGGAACACCCTCAGACAGATCCTCTTTGCTACGCACAAGTGGACAGTCGCAAAGGGAAGGCTTGATATCTTGCATCGATTGCTGGAGTATCCTAAGCTCTTGTGGTCTTCTGGCAACAACTTTGTTTCACCATGTTTTGATCGAACGGATAAAAACCTTGTTGTCTACTTAAATCAGGTTATTAGGCCGCCAGCGAAATTGACAGCACATCATTACTGGTCCATTGTGATGCGTTTAGTAAAATCCATACATGTTCATTTCAAGAAGGTTCTGCAAGCCTGAGAGATAATGAGCTGTGGTGAGATTGGGTAAGTCTACTAAATTCCATGGTTCGTTGTTTCGGCTGCCTCCAGTGTAGAATGCAAAATAAAAAGAATGTAATTGTCCTGCGTCCCTACGTCGATTTTGTGGCACTCTTTCGAACCCGATCTGAATGAAACTTCGCCCGATTCATTGCGAAGAAGAATTCACCACTGCTATAAACTGCAATGCACTCAACCGAGTACAAAGACTGACCTACCTGTGTATCAGCGGGGCACTGAGAAGTACTCCGTCAGACCCACTGAATATTCTCCTCCATCTCCCACCTCTGGAAATATTCGGGAAACAAACAGCAGTCAGCACAGCCTTGAGACTCAAAACACTATGACTGTGGTTCGAACTCAACATCGGCCACTCAACCATTCTCAAGGAATTCAACTCACTTCCTAGCGACACTGACCGCCTAATACCCCGGGCTATCTTCGAGAAGAAATTCTCGATCAGCATTCCTTCCAGATCGGACTGGATGTCTGATAGGCGAACGTTGGATGATCCTTTGCGGATTTTCACAGACGGATCGAAGACCTAACGATGGGGTGGGTGCGGGTGTCTATTCCCAAGATCTCAACATTGCTATCTCTTTGAAGCTTTCTGATCACTGACAATTAAAGAGGCGCTGTCATGGCTCAAAAAACAACGTGATATCAAAAAGGGATACCACCATCTGTTCCAGCAGTCAGGTCGCTATAAGATCCCTGGACAATGTCATGTTCTACTCAAAAACATCCCTTGATTGCAGGCTGTCTCTTAAGGAGATGGCTGAGCATTTTACAATTCACCTCATGGGTGCCGGGACACTGGGACATACCAGCAAACTGCAAAGCCGATGAACTCACCAGGTGTGGTACAACCTCATGCCGATCGCCACAGCCTACCATCTTCGAAAGATTCACACAATTCAAACCACCAATGACAAATGGCTAGAAGGTACCACCTGCATTAAAACAAACGAAATCTGGCCATCACTTTACCCAAAACGGTCCCTCAGTCTACTTAGACTCAGTAAGCACTCACTAAGGACTCTCATAGGAATGATAGGCCGGGCACTGTGCAATTGGCACTCATGCTCGCAGGATGGGTGCCCCATATGATGATTTTTGCAGAAGCTGCATGGATGAAGAGGAGTAAGAAAAGACTCATCACCTAATTTGCTCCTGTAGTGCTCTGGGTAGTCGTAGGTTCCTGCACCTAAAGGCCTACTACTTCAGCGGCGTAACGTGCTAAACAGTGCCAGCATAGGCCAGGTAAATCGCTTCTAGACTAGAAGCACCAACAGGTTCCAGCGTTAGGAGAAGTCAATCCGCGTGGTATCACAATGGGCCTACTCTGGCCTAAGTGTGACTGCTCTGCAGCAGTCAGCCACTACAACCTAACCTAACCTAATTCACCACTGCCATGGCTTATTCCTCTCATAGTCACCGATGCCTGAAAAAGTTTCATATTTGCCCCCGCAAGAGATTAGCACGGGGCGAACGATATCAAGGGAGAAACTTAGAATTACCTTTCCCATCTACCTGAAGAGACGCCCTCACCATCAACACAAAGAAGCAGCAAATAATTTCCCTGTTCGGATTAAACAACTTAGCACCGCCCCCTGCTCTTACAAAAACACGACATTCGAACAGCATACAAAGCACATCGGATTTATCGTCGCAACAAACACGCTTTTTCACTTCGAATTGCAATATCATTCACCCTCCTGCCCTCGACGCAACGCACGCAAACGAACCCACTCCATGAGGAGCAAGTTGACGAATCGGAAGCAGATAACACGCTTCATTGAATGCCGAACAACACGCATTACTGTTGACGAAGACATCTCATCGCTGGCTTGCTGGCAAACTTGTGTGTTACTTGGATGGCGGCATTAAAAGACATCTCGCCGAGGCAAAAGTTCGGCACGACTGAAGCTGTTTTTTTCGTTGCTCGTCGAAAAGTTTTCCGAAAACCTTTCACCGAACTCTCCCATCTGCAGTCTACCGCAACCATGACTTGAAAGGAACAAAACAGAAGTACTTTACCGTGCCCCCGCCCGGCAGACAAGGCATAACCAAGATGAGCCCCGAAAAACGTCTTCATTCCCCTTGATTGAGTAATCCAATCATAACTCATTCATTACCCTCGAATGATCCTTGCGGCCAACGGGGGAGGAGGTGGGGGAGGGTACAGAAATAGAAAATTGAATATCCTTATCGAGCGCAACAATCGATACTACTTGACGTGGCAGAAATGGTTCGTCGACGGAAACAGGATGTCGAACCCGGCCCTCTGGCGGATACATAAATGATGGTCTTTTTTTCATCAATTAACTGATAACACAACCAAGCAGGGGCTCGGTGAATATTTGATAAGCGCCAAGGATATGAAATTGATTTTTTTCTCTCAGCATCCCCACCCATGCGTCGGGCACCGAGACCATATCCATCGCCCTTTCATGTGTCGAGCGTGTTTCAGTCGAGAATCGACTTCGAGTTTATTAATATCGGCTTTTCGCAGACGACGACGAGCGAACGAGCGAAATTGGAAATTCGCAGGACCTCTTTGAGGGCACGGGTGCACGGGGAGACAGCTCAGGCAACCGGCATCAGCAGAATTCAATTGGATAATCCCTGTTGCCGTTGGAGATGGCGAGGAGCGAGAGACTTCCGAAATAAATGGCCGTTGTCAGTCGGAATTGATGTCCTGCCAAGGAGGGGGGGCGGCGGGCAGCCATCAACTTCTCATAACACATCATTTCCGATTGGAATTTGTCTAATGTGTGCCGGATGCTTGGCTCTTCAATCGCAACCGGTTTCCGTCGCAACGGCCGCAGAGCATCGTCGCCCCCCTCGTCACTTGGTGACACGAGAGGACGTTCGATTGAAAGGCAAACCGAACGGAAGGCAGCTCAAATGTGGGTGTGCTGTGATTTCGGGTTTTTTTAAATTATTTCCTCTCCACCCCTCGATGCGATAAATCCGGTTGGTGTCTGCAATTCTATGATGACTTCATGAGCGAGCGAGATCCATCAATGGGCCGACGACGACCGCCTTTTCTGGCCCCGAAATGGCCTAAAATCTATCAAAGCAAGCATCCCCCTCCAGAGATGGGGTCAGCATTTTCGCTGATATGATTTATGTGCCTCGGGCCTGAGCCTGACGGAGGGGATGCGAGTGTGAGACACTGAGGGATGTGCCATGGCGTGGGTGGAATTTGTCAACAACGAGAAAAGGGTTCGTCGGTAATGTATTTTGATGATGTCCCTTCGTTTTTCTCTCGAGATCATTTCGTAACATGTGTTGACAGTAGTTTTTTTTTGTTGTGTGTGCGATGGGACGAGGGTTGGGTGCGCTCTGAATGGGTTAAGGCGGCAACGGCATGCACGGTGAGAACGATGACAAATGGAAGTTTGCCAGCGAGTTGGTGTCTCGTTGTGGAGACTGTGGGGGTGGACATTAAAATTTTATCATGAAATTCATTTACTGGACATTTATCGGCGCACAGATGGACGTTTATTTGCGATTAGATCTCGGGAGTGGTGAGAGGCGGTTGGTTGGCCGGAATGTGCCATTAATCAGGTTGATGGAGGAGTTTAATGATGCGCTGCCATCGAGGCGTGAGGGTGGGTTCGTTTGAAATTGCGATTGTTGAGAGATGAGTTCACGATAAGAAGGAGTTGGAGGGATACTTAATTCGCAAATTTGTCGGTTGAGAAGGGGGACAGTGCTGGGATCATCTTTGGTTTATGGGGATTTTGGCACATTTTGGGCTAAGGCTGTGGTCAATGGGGAGGATCTGTGAATGCGCAACATGGAGAGTCTTGAGGGAGGAGCCCAGAGCAACTGTCTAGAGTTTGAGGGTGATTCAGGTTTCAAATTGAATTGTGATCAACAATTCAAGAAGTGAGACTCGAAACATCCTTTGAAGTATGAGAGATGTGCCAAATCAACATTTTCTTAGTCCGAGTTAACGCGAGTTGGAATTGAAGCAGGAAATTGAGTTGCAACTATAGTTGACTAACTCGCTTTGACACAAAACCAAATATAAACCTTTTTGTCCGACAAACTAAGCTAAACCGAAACGAAAACAAAACTTTATATTTACAGGACCTATTTTTTTTTCTTCCTTTGGCTAGTCAGTAGTCAGTAGCTAGTCAGTACAATAAATTCACTACAAAAGAATGTATGTTCTCTGTTTCATACGATACATTCAATTCAACTGGTTTGAGATACCATAGGAAATGCAACCCTTAAGCCAAACACACAAGTATATACAAAAAGCAACAACGAGAGAAAAGCAAGTAGACAATGTGCATCAGGGACGTGATGCGTCTCATAAGAAACAGAATCAATACCGAACTCCAACTAGACATTGAATGTGTGGCAGTTCAACTTAGTCTCTTTGACTTAATCAACCAAAGCGCATTACGAGTTAACATCTTTGCAGTTATGATGTTCCATTTGGAGATGCCCAACTCGAGTCGATCAACATCCACAAGGGGACCTGGCGGTCACCAAGTCAATCAACTGTCAACCAGATTGATCACCTTGCGATCGACGTCTGACAATCCTCCAGTATTCTTGATGTCCGAACGTTCCGAGGAGCCAATGTTGACTCGGACCACTTCCTTGTCGTAGCCAAGGTAAGAAACGAGGGTTCGACGTCGCAAAGTTACAATCGCAATCGACCGCTAGGAACTTTGCCGACCGAGTCTCCCAGAAACTCTCTGTAAGTTCGACGCCGCCTGAACAAACCATCGAAAAAGAATGGAGTCGTTGTCAAGAAGCCATCAAAGAAGCTGCCACTGATGTGCTGGGTTTTACGGCACCAACCAGAAGTACTATGGTTTGATGACTACTGCTGGCAGGCACATGCAGCCAAGCAGGAGGCCTACAAGGCAACGCTGCATCGAACAACGAGGGCTGTTCGTGAGCTCTAAGAACAGAAAAGAAAGGAACAGATCCGGCATGAGAACTGCGCGGTCGAGGAGATGGAGAGGTGTTATGGCGTTAGAATGACGTTAGAAAGTTTTACCAAAGGGTGAAACAATTATGCCAACTCGGACAGAAACCTGTCGGGATGAAAATGGACTACTGGTAGTTGAGTCGCAGTCGATGCTGAGAATGTGAAAAAATCACTTCTGTAGATTTAGCATTCTACGGCGATGAGGACAAAAATAGAGCAGAATGTTCCACTCAATCTGAACGATAAAAGACGACAATTCCGTCCCCCAGACTAAGACGAGGTCAAGATGGCAATATCAAGACTGAAGCCGAGCAAAGCTGCTGGTGCAGACGGACTCTCAGCACAACACTTTAAGGCAACTGGAGATAATCTGGTAGGGTGCATGCGCCAGCTTTGTGAGATATGGTCTGAGGAACGCATGCCCGACGAGTGGAATCTAAGTATCGTTTGCCCGATTCACAAGAAAGGAGACCCCTTTGATTGCGCCAACTATCGAGGGATCAGTCTCCTTAACATCGCGTGTAAGATCTTCTCTGCCGTTTTGTGCACCCGCCTGAAGCCGTTCATTAATAATCTGATAGGTCCATATCTGTGTGGCTTCAGGCCAGGAAAGTCCACAACAGACCAAATCTTCACACTACGGCAGATCCTGGAAAAGACCCAAGAAATGCAAATCGACACTCACCATCTGTTCGTCGATTTCAAGGCCGCATATGACAGCGTGCATAGAGACGAGCTATACAACGCCATGTCTAGTTTTGACATTCCTGCCAAACTCGTCAGGCTGTGGAGGATGTCGATGGAGAACTCTCGCTGCTCCATCAAGGTCGGTAACGAACTCTCCGAGACCTTCAATGTTGTTGTACTGCCTCCATTACTATTTACTTCAACCAGACCATCCATTTGGTCTATATTTCTACTCGGATGTCTCCATGCTCACGACTTTTCGTTCATTCTACAAAGAGCTCTGCCTTGTTGTACGGCATTCATCTTCGGTTTGGTAGCTCACTTCCTCGTTACGTATCTCTACAGCGAAGCTGGCAGGATCGCCATGTAATGTTTAATGCTACCTTCAAACTTAGCTACGAAGTTTACAAGCCAATAGCACTCGATGCTTTTGGGCATCTAATGTGCGATATATTAATACGTAATGATTTGTCGCACTGTGTGCTTGCATTGGATCACACGACAACATTGTCTCTACCGGACGCTAGTGAGTGGTCAATTGCTGATACTACGAGCCGTCTACCTTCAAAATTCACCAAACCGATCTGACCCGAAAGGACAGCCCTATCAATGAACCCACTGTCTCCACATCTCTCACCAGCACACTTTGACGGAATCATCAGTTCCCAGCAACCGCGTTTGATCGAAGACCTTTTTCGTCCAAATTTCCACCGCCCCCAAATGGTTACAGCCACAAACACGAACCGACATTTTTTTTCGGTTAACGTTCGTTACCAGGGTTCATTGTCTTTGAACTTTCTTCATTTTCAACGACTTTGCCTGTTGGCATTGCAAACGAATAAAGTTCTTTCTTGCGTCGCAAATTGAGTTTGGACATTTTTCTTTTCACCGCCGAAGAGCGTCCTTGTTGCGATGTCGTGGACTTTGAGAAAGTTAATGACTTTGTTGTGCCACTGTGAGGTTGCCAATTATTTGTTCGACCATTTAAATGCAGCTGGCCTTCGCTGGAAAGGTATTCTTGGAACCTAGACAAAGTTTTCCTTTTTTTCTTCTTTTTTAATCAGAAACTTTTTTCGGCTGTACTGCCGCAGCTGTTTGATCCTAATTGATGGTGAATATCTGGTGCGTCAGATCGGACGAAGATGCAGTGAGTCCATATGACTCGAGGGAGATTGACCGATCTAAGATTTTAAGGAGGTTTGTGTGAGATTTCTTTCGACTGTCTGGACAGTTCTTTGATACATGGGCTTTTCGTGTTTCTGTGTGACTAGCTGTGAGGGAGGAAGATGAATGGATGAGACAGCTCGTGCAGCTATGTGCTAATGAGCAGAATAAAAATGCCAGAAAATCGCTAGTGCTAAAGATCGGCCTTCGAAAGCGTGGACTATCTCAAGAGCGGATGAAGACGCACTTGGTCTCTTCGAGAGAAAAGTTCTGCGTTCAATCTTTGGTTCTGTTTGCATTGAAGGTTACTGAAAAAGAAGATTCAACCACGAACTGTAGGGGCTGTGCAGCGGCATGAGTCTAGTCAGGCGTCTACGGTTTCAACACCTAAGATGGCTAGGCCATGTTGAGTGCATGCACAACACTGCTCCAGCCCGATAAGTCTTCGACTCCGTACCTGTGGGTCCGAAGAGTCTTCGACTCCGAACCAGTGGGGCAACGCAATAGAGGACGATCACGAAGCCGACGGCGCACTCAAGTGGAGAAGGAACTCAACCAACTTGGAGTGCGAAATTAGAGGCAGCTGGCTCGTGCCAGCTGGAGAGGCTTGTTGGCTGAGGCCCAGGATCACCCCGTACTGTTGCGGCATAAGAAGAAGAAGAATGAACGGCCTTCGCACGATTTCTAGCTGATCAGGCAACTGGGTGCTTGTAGGTAGCCTTGGAGACGTCGTATCTACGCCCGAAGCAAGAGCCGAGCGTAACTCTGACCGACTACGGTCCAGGTGACGCCTTCTCGATGTAATCAGCAGCAATGGTCGCCAATGCGGTTGTGGAGGCTTAGTTCGACGTGGTGGGTTGGAAAAGAGTCGGTATTGCTGTTGGCTCCTGCTCGTACGAGCTGTTGTGTGGGCGCGGAGATTCAGGAGTATTCCCCTGGGCCGGTGTACGTCAATATGGAAACTTGGTGTTACTGGGAAGTACCTGAAACCCTTTTTTCTTGAACTCGTGTTGAAAAAAATTGTCCGCAGTATATACAATATCGTGATTTTGGTAGCTTTAATGTTGACAAATTCTTGGATTGTAGAAATGCTGAGCGCAATAGGTTATATATTTCGTCTGACGTTAGCAAACAAGTTGTGATATTTAACAAGAATATCACCTCTTTGAAGCTCATGTTCCACATCGTACTCGTGTCGTCAGAAGCGAAAAATCACCGTGGCTTACACATAGAATCCTTCTCGCGATCAGAAGGAGAGACTTTTTTTTTCCGACGATGGACACGATTCCTGTGCACGGATATGCACAACGAATACAAAGTCTGGAGAAATGATGTTACCTTGTTGATACGGCTGCTAAGAGCAATTATTACAAGGCTCAATTTAATTGTGACCGATCGTCTAGATCCTGTGGAAGCAAGTTAGGGAAATCGGACTAACTAAAACTAACAGACGACCTAACGATGATGGCATAAGCCCCGATGAGTTCGGATTCGATGTTCGATTCACTTCTCTGTAGAGATGGGTTTGAAATTGCAAGAGTGGATACATACTCTATCGGCTGTGCAATATTTTCCATAAGGACAAAGTCTGTTGGAATTGAAAATATTCACCCTAAGTTTATACAAATTTTGTTTCCTTTTATAATGCGTGGTGGCCCGTGGCGTTGTGGGTATGTGCGTCGACCCCCAACCTCGACGTAAAAGGTTCGAATCCAGCTGTGAGCAACAGAATTTTCACGACCACACCTCTTTTGAGTCAATGACAATGCTCAAAGAGTATTTCCTGTCTAGAACAAGCTTCTCAAACTTGGCCGTTCGGAGTCGGCGTAAGGTCCCTTCCACTCGTGAGAGAACACGAGCACGCACAACACAAGTGGTTGCTGAGAACCTAGGCCCTGGCCCTCTATGGGCTGTAGCGCCAACCATATTAAATTATTATAATGCCTTGTATAACCCACATTTTCAACATCATAATCATGACATCGACGTATCCCGAAAATATAAATAGTCCCAGTTCCTAGTATCAGCCGATTGCTATTCTCTCGTGTTTTTTTTTTTTCGAAAGTGTTCGAGTCTTTTGTCAGTCGAGCGATCACATTGAAGGAGAAGATTTAATAAAACCAATGCAATCAGGATTTTGTAAAGGACATAGCTCTGTTACTAAAAGTAACAGACGATATACGAAAAGCCATTGACGAAGATAAGACAACATTGCTAGCTTTACTTGACTCTTCGAAAGCATTCGACAGTGTATGCTTAGTCACAAACTGTCCACCAAATCTAACTTCTGTAATCCCACTAACAAGTTAATATTAGTTTACTAACCGAACTCAAGCTGTTTTATATAACTCAAAACTGTCGTCATTTTGCAATGTTCACAAGGGAGTACCTCAAGGTTCTATTCTCGGTCCGTTATTGTTTTGAATGTTCATTAATGATCTTCCTAAAGATTTGTCTTATTGCAAATACCACATATATGATCTGATACTGACCATATAGACAGTATAGTGTCGAAGGTCTATTAGCAAATTTATACATTCATATATTCATATGAATGTCAAACCAAAACTTGCCTATATAGTGCCTCTGTTAACCTACGGGTGCGAGTCGTTCGCTGACTGTGATAATGTCTCAATGCAAAAAAATGCTAAAAGCAATCAAAGCGACTACACGGCACGTTTTTCACCTTCGAAGATTTTTCGAACAACGTCGGCTTCTCCTCGGATGTGAATCAGAAGCATTTTTGAAATACAGATCATGCATACTAATCTTTAAAACAACCTGACTACCTTCATGAAAAGTTTCTGTCATGAAGTTGAAAACCTCAGATCATACATGTTAAACATCGCACAGGCAGCTTTTCAACTCGACTTTATTCCACAACTTCCCAGGACATTAGTCCGTCCCATTGTCGTAACAGTGTTCCGTCGACTGTCATTAATGCGCACCAGCTCCCGGCTCCAATCTCTCTTCAATTTGGCAACACACTCGCCTATCTTCCCATCACACTTTGAAACAAATCGCCTTATGAAACCCCGTAGCACCGTCCATCTACGGAAACTGAAAAGAAATCCGCCGCACAGTGCACTCGTCCAAGTCACTGCGAAACCAGGGCAACGTAGATCAAGGTGAGCCAGCTTGCGTGAGACACATCCACCAGCACCACCGGCCACTCTCAATGCGATTACATACAGCATTTGTATCGATTTCGTTTTCGTTTTCTCAATGAATTCCAGTGAATCTTGCGCTAATCTCGGATCGCTGACCGACCGTGAGCTTCTTGCCAAAGTCGGTTGCGAATCAACGAAATTCGTGTCATTAACGAGAGTGAATCAAATCCTCGAGTGCACTTCAATGAGTCAGATTGTGGCTAAAATCACTTCGTATTCGGTTCCTCCACAAGAATGCGCACAAAGGTCACCCCATTGGCCACCTGTTGCCGTCCAAGCTCACATCAGTTCCCACGCGGCAGTTTGTCTTCAAATCACACACTCGTGCTCCTGCCGGCGACTAGCCATTTGCAATCCATCCAAATGCAGCTACCGTCGAAATAATCAATAGATCCACACACAGAGCCACCAAAAGACGCTCAGAAACCAACAGAATGAAAATCCTAAAGGTCATCGAGTCATGATTATCCGGTTATACCATCGATTTCACAAGAAGTCCACCGCAGCGGTCGGCTTCACGAGTGGTGTGTGCGTGTGCTCGGTCGTGTACCCGCTTGTGCAATGGCCGCTAATAGCTTGAGCCAAGTGGTATTTAATTGCTTGCGACATATCCTAGATGGCCGCCGTATAAATCACTAGACATTTGCTCTGACATTCCCTTGGATAAACGAAATGACTAATGGGCAATTAGGCGTCAAAGTCCCGCCGCAGGAAGAGGCTATTTTTAGTCAAAGTGGTGTTTAGATGGAGTCTGACTGGGGAAAGGCGAAGGAAGTTGAAGGAATATGATTCGGGGTGGGTTGAGGTGGTTGCTTTTGTCGTGGATGCAAAGGTCGATGGTGGTAGTCGATTTTCACGTCAGTTGTGTGTTTTTGAATGACGTGTTGAGATGCAACACAAGAAAGCAGTCAAATCAAGGTACAATTGAAGGCTACCTTACACTGATCAACAGCTGACCCCTGGCTGCCTCCTACTGTAAGCAATCGACCACTGCATTCATCATATCAGCTGTCCATCGACCTATAAACCGTCCAAGAGGACTTGAACGCCGATGAAATCTGAGACGGCTGTAGACACTCGTATTGTCCGTCGATTGACATTCGATGTGAAAGGATCTTTTGTCCACATTTGCATCTATCTGGACCGAAAAGTTTGAGCCTTAAATTGGCTGTTAAGGAAAACGGCGTTTGTTGACCAGACTCAAGGCAAGCACTAGGTTAGGTTGGGTTATAGGGGCTGACTGCTAAGGACAGTCACACTTAGACCAGAGTATGCCCATTGTGATGCCACGCAGATTGACTTTCCCTAACGCTGGAACCTGTTGGTGCTTCTAGTCTAGAAGCGATTTACCTGGCCTATGCTGGCACTGCTTAGCTCGTTACGGCCGCTGTAGTAGTAGGCCGACTACCCAGAGCGCTACAGGAGCAGAGAAGTTATTAGTGTTTTCTTGCTCCTCTTCATCCATGCAGCTTCTGCAAGAATCGTTATATGAGGCACCCATCCTGCGAGCATGAGTGCCAATTGCACAGTGCCCGGGTATGACTCCTATGAGAGTCCTTAGTGAGTGCTTACTGAGTCTAAGTAGACTAAGGGACCGTTTTGGGTTAAGTGATGGCCAGATTTCTTTTGTTTTAAGGCAGGTGGTACCTTCTAGCCATTTGTCATTGGTGGTTTGAATTGTGTGAATCTTTCGAAGATGGTAGGCTGTAACGATCGGCATGGAAGGTGGTACCCCCGCTATTGATAAGGATGAGGTTGTACCACACCTGGTGAGTTCATCGGCTTTGCAGTTTGCTGGTATGTCCCAGTGTCCCGGCACCCACCTGAGGTGAATGTTAAAATGCTCAGCCATCTCCTTAAGAGACAGCCTGCAATTAAGGAATGTTTTTGAGTAGAACATGACATTGTCCAGGTATCTTAAAGCTGTTGGAACAGATGGTGGTATCCCTTTTTGATATCACGTTGTGTTTTTGAGCCATGACAGCGCCTCTTTAATCGCCAATGATCAGGAAGCTTCAAAGCGTTAGCAATGTTGAGATCTTGGGAATAGACACTCGCACCCACCCCTTCGTTAGTCTTCGATCCATCTGTGAAAATCCGCAAATGATCATCCAACGTTTGCCTATCAGACATCCAGTCCGATATGGAAGGAATGCTGATCGAGAATTTCTTCTCGAAGATAGCCTGGGGTTTTAGGCGGTCAGTGTCGCTAAGAAGAAAGTTGAGTTCCTTGAGAATGGTTAGGTGGCCGATGTTCAGTTCGAACCACAGTCATATTGTTTTGAGTCTCAAGGCTGTGCTGACTGCTGTTAGCTTTCCGAATATTTCCAGAGGTGGGAGATGGATGAGAATATTCAGTGCGTCTGACGGAGTACTTCGCAAGCTTTAGGAGATCAATCTTAATCCTTAGAATGTCACTTTCATCTAAATCCTTTAACTTCATTCTTAGCAAACACGAGCATTAATAGAGGCACAGGACACACAGGAGTCATTACTCGTGTCCATTGATGTTTTTTCGGGCCCAAGAGGCAATTGAATAGTGATGCCCTCTCTCGGAAGGCCAACATGTCAAGACACTAATAACAATAGTAGTTCACCTCGGTTACAAGCAACTGTCTGCTCCAGGAGACATAAAATAAATGCACCAAAGTAGAATAGACCCTTCGACTTCATGGTCGAGACAGTGGGGCAACACCAGACTCCACTTGCCGTTCCCTCAGAACTTAAAAGAAAGTCTAAGAAATTTTCATTGATGTAGTAAGAAACTGAGACGAACGAAAGAAAACGCGAAAGAGGCAGCCGTCGAGATAGACAAAATAATATGAAACGGAAGAGAATTTGCAGAATTTCATTTCATACTAGACATTGTACCCTATTTTTTATGGTCAGAAATAGGAGGTGACAGACATACGCGAACATAAGGCGGAAGAGTTCTGTGTCCTTTTGGTCTAAATAAACGGCTGAATGGCGCAGTTGATTGAGAGCTTGCCCGTGGTTAGTAGGGTACCTAGTACGAATTCCACTGAATGCAATGTTAGAACGCTTTTTTCTGTTTTTTTTTTAATGCTATCCGCAGTTGCTATCACTGAATTGTAAGTAGTCCGACTTTGGGTATTGCAAAGGACCAACAATCGTCTAAGTATGCTAGCAATTTCGTTGGTGGGATGGTAACCTAACCTTTGGCATAAATGATGTATGTCTTAGTAGCGGCTAATGTGGTCTCTCCCTGACGTCGAGAAGTGAAAACAAGACCTAACATCAATCACGACCATTACACTGACGAACAATGCTCTAAACATGCAGCTTCAGCGAGTCATTGGTGAGTTTGGAGCAAACAAATCCTCTTCAAAGTCTGGACTTCAATCCTCTGGAGCACTGAATCTGCTAAAGATCTAGTCATTCGAGGAAAGAGTCAACGTTCTTCTTGCAGAATGGAAAACATTTATAGTAGTTGAAACAAAAAGACATTGTTACATCGATTAGTAAAAGAATGAAAGGCATTTTAGAACTGAGCGGGCATTGCACAAAATTAAAGTATGAGAATGATTTGTGGGGACGTACCTCAGGTATTTTGTTTTAATTACAGGCCATTGCCTCATTGGTAACACGGTCGAAGACTTGAACCACACTACAATGACTTTTGTAGATGTTGCAGAAATGAGAAGGAAGACGAAACAGTACTGCACAACGCCGGAAAAGCTCCGAACTTCCAAAAACAAGAAGAAAACTGTAAGACAGCTACCACTACCACGATGACCTGTCTAACGCAAGACGTAAAGACACCATACACTAAATAAGAGTCAGCAAATGGCCATAAAATGATTGTGTAAGACGGAGGGAAACAATTAGTTTGCAAACGATGCATTTAATGCCACAAAAATGCGACACACAAAATATCAATAATTTGCAGATAGTGCGAAAATGAAGACGGCGTATTTAGTTCCACATAAGTTCAGCACACAAAATTTGAAGACGTTTTAGAAGACGCATTTATTTTCACGTTCCCATGATCGATGGCAGAAGAATACAAGAGGTTTCAAATTACGAGCGAACCAAGATCCAAGCAATTTAACTGTATAAATAGAATCAAAGTTTATTGAATAAATCAGAATAAGTCTAACACTCAAGCAGTTTGCTTCTTCTCGGAATAGCTATTCCCCCACCAGTGGTAAGGAGGCTATTCAAATAAACAATGATCGAAACAGTCATCAGAAACAAGCAATATATGCAGAAAAGGCACACGGCAGGGTCAACAAAATTTGACCAGGTTTACAAATAATGACAGCCCATCGGACTATGTTCAGCTCAGCTTACACTAATAAGCGACCAGTCACCGCACTTGACTACCTACCCACCTTACAAATGAAATATTGGGCTGATTTTTCCGCTTTTCAAAAATTTTAAGTCAGAAAGGAAAAGCATTGTGCTTTAACCAAAGTTTGCGATTTTTAACTCAGTATTTGTTCAAGCTCCATCTCATGGCCATGAATAGCTTTCCAAGAAGGATATAACCAGAGCTCGTTGGCTCAATCTGGAGAAACAGATGTATAGCAGGGACCCTGTGGCCGCCGCTTAGCAACAAGAGATCGACATCACTGATCAGGTTTAGCCGCAAGGAATTGCAATGCCATGTATTGGCCCGTAGCGTTGTGGGTATGTGCAGACCCTAACCTCCAAGTCTTAGGCTGTAGAACTAAAAAAGCTCTTGATCTTCCTAAAGGTGTTCGGATGGTTTTAGTAACAAAAGGCTCTAAGTGACCCACGGTCATAAGGGCACCCTCTTCTTCTGTCTAGCTCATAAAGTTTTGCTGTGGTAATGATCGAAAGATTACTATCGCGAAGACAAGCTGGAGATATGGGACTTATTTGTGTTGTTATGGAAGTTCTTCGTCGTGATAGGGTGATAAGCAGTAATGCGCTCGAGGAGCTCAAAGTTCAGCAGCTGCTCAACTATGCTTGGATGAATTTGCTCAAGTGGCACCGCTGCCAATGATTGCCTTTGATCGCTTGACAAACACAGGAGCCAGGACTGGGCGGTTGGGCCAGGTCCAAAAACTCGCCTAGTCACCACTTAGGCATAGCTCTTGAGTTAGAGTATATGGTAGTCGATGGCTGAGGACCGTCTTGACTGGAGATCTCACAGCAATTCCAGTGAAACCAGGAGGTCACTGACAATGTATGGAAATGGTTCTTATTTATGTGCGAACATTTTTTCTGCCACTAAGCACTGGATTGAGGCAACAGAATAGGCCATGGGTTGTATCACTCATTCGTACATTTCCCACAATTTATGCACAAAGCCAGACCGGCGGTCCCAACAGAGGTCCTTCACCCAGCGAGTCATTCCCCCAAGGACCCCGCTTTAGACTGACTTTTTCCTGAAGCTAATTCCCACGCAACACCTCCGCCGCAGAGAGCGTCTCGTTAAAAGCCACAACCAGTCAGCTGGATCTGCCCGCAACCATTTGTGAAATTCCAGTCCCCCGACAAATCCTCCCCCGGGTCACTGCTTCAACGGAGAAGAATGCAACCTATTCTCCTCCCAAACGCACATTCAACCCACCACCACCGACCACGGACGCCCCCAAAGTAACTTTTGTACGGATTCACCACACCAGTTACATTGTGCGCGCATTGTCCTGCACTTAGTTCCCCACTTCTCGCTTTCGCCTCATTAAGGACGTTGAGCGGGACGCACCGCACCGAACCGAGGGAAATCTCTGCAAGCACTTTGTCATTCTTCTGTATTTATTTTCAAACAATTAAAATCGTATGAACGCCAAGCGAAGAGTGAACGAAAAGAACGGAAAGAAACGACGCGACCGGGAGCGAGAGACTGACTGGAGAGAGGATTTAATTAAAAGTGTCCCTCTTGGGAGTTCCTCCATTCCAGCCCGGTTAGCATGCAAGCAGTTTTGTTTAAAAGGACTTTTAATTCCCTCGCAGGGGGCGCGATGCAAGCGCCGCACAAAAGAAGGTCGCATCCCATGGAGTGGTGTTGTGTAAAAGCGCTTAAGACTCTCTGCTCTGTCGAGGCTTACAGAGGGCTTGGCTCCCGGCGGGCCCCCTCTGACTGGCGGACTGGAGCGAAACAATGTAAGTGTCGCAGGGAGGTGGCCACCGTGAAGCAGTGTGTCAGCGTCGGAGAGTTTTAAGAACTCCAAGTGGTTTTCGGTGGAGTTCCTCGCGCTTAGCTGGCTGACTGGACGGGTAGCGTGCTGTGATTTAGGAGTGCACAACCAAAGCGTTTTTGTTCTGTTCAGCAAAGTGCTGGTGCCGCTGGAGGGGCGGTGGAGAGTTATTGAAATTAATTAAAAGAGCTTGGAAATTAATTGCTTCCAGGATATATGAGGATAAACACAAGGATAATTGGCTTACTGGGCGGATTATGGGGACTAACGATGGTTCATTTGAGTGCGATTGTCTTGTTATTTGGCGTGTGTGGTTAGAGGGGGAGAAACGAGCGAAATTCCGTTCAATGGGATTACAGTGAGTCCACCCCTTTGATTGTACATGACGCCGGCTACCGATATCCAGTGAAAAGGTAATCTCCACTGACGCTGTCAAGCACAGCTCAGCAGCCTTTCCCACCCCCTGCTGACGGCCGTCCACTTGCGCCACAAAAGGGCCGCCCAGTAACTCCAAAGCCACGTCTGCTGGTAGCTTGACATACCCAAAGAACCACAGAGACGCCCGTCAGCCGCACATCCTCACAAACGACTGTCAATCAATTCAAACAGACAGACTGCACAAAATTTCCCTAACACACCACTCAACCCGGGCACAGCCACACCTAATCATCGCCTCGTCGCGTCGACGACTTCATTGCCCGACCAACCGGTCACCATGGCACTCGCAGTCACACTACAGACCGCAGGGCCACCACCTAAATCATTAATCAGCACCCGCATGACTGTACAGCCTCCGGACGCACACACGACGTGCTGTGTTCCCAGCATTACTGCACAAAATAGCGCACATACGCCTGAGAGCACACGTACCCACGACCGGGTCCCTGCTGCCGGAGCAATGACGGGAGCTGGAAGCAGGGTGTCCTTTTAAGCGGAAAGTCTATCCTCGGGCGCATCTCGCTTACAACAACACAACCCACGCGTGCGTTGTCGTGTGAACAATGGCAGCAGCCGCTGCCGCCGCCGCCGCAACACGGCAGAAACAGCAGCGGTAGCAGCAACCTTATGTCAGGACGGCCTTGAACTGAATCCACACTCAAGCGCACACAGGTGCTCGGTAACCTGTGGCAACCCCTTTTGTATTCACTTGCCTGCCAACACAGTTCCCATCTGAGCATCTCACGTCAACTGCGAGCCATTGTTCCTGGCAGAGTTTTCCTTGTTCGACGCAAGGAGGGGAGGTGTCGCATGCCATTCATCGGGGCGCACAATGCAGTCCCAAGGAACTGGCAAGTTTGTGCAGTAAACAGTGGCAACGGTTGCGCCGGTTGCGAGAGCATTGTGTTTTTAAATTAATCCGCCAAGGGACACGCACAGCAGTTGAATCGCACGGGGAGCGCGTTCCTTGAACGGATGGATTGCCGGGCAAATAAAAGTTAAATCCACTCGAGATGACGGAGGCATTCCCCGGAAGCAGACAATTATTCAAAGATGAGCCATGCCCTGCATCCGACTGCTGCTGAAAAATTCACGAAGATCATTAAGTCAACTGGCAGGGGACGCGTGTCCTGACGACCTTCAATCGGTGCCCTCCTTGCGAACTTGTTGAGCGTGATGCAAGGAGTGGGCGCGACCTGGAGGCGGCTGAGACAAATGACTTCTTTGATTGATGACGAATCCGTCCTAGATTTGCGCGATTGGCGCAGGCTAGGGTGTGTGGATTCTGCTGAATTCAGATCGGACGCGTATTGGCATTTCCGGGGGGCATGACGATGAGCTTGAGTGCCGTCGGATGTTCGTTTTTCCGACTCGTTTAAGGTTGGGAAATGATTTATCGAGGAGAAGGGAGGTTCTAGGCATCGTGACGTTTCAAGCCATCCCATGAAGGAACCAACGTGAATGAGGGGTACACTTGGGGATCTTTAACTGACTTGCCGAAGAGTCACAGTAAGACGTCCTTAGTCTGAGTGCCTTCGGAACAGTGTCCTTGCTCACCATCTTCATGTGGCAACCAGCAAGACAGAGCACTTAGCTCGAACTCTGCCGAAATATATCCAGTTGCGAACGTCGAGTTGGTGGAGGTCCTTCTCCAATGCTAACCGCTTGAACCATAAGAAATACTGTTTGGCAAGAATATGCTTTCTCACAAGACCAACGACCTGAGGGTCTGAACACGTGCTACCTTTCATCTCTGACGGTCCACGGCATGCTCCTTCCTGTCAAACAGCTTCCGGAATAATTTAGTCTCTACACCGGAGGTTAGGTCTCGCAGGACGCTCTTAGCTGCTCATGCACTCGACGTGGCCAAGCCAGTGCAGTCATCGGATTTTTGACTTCCGAACTACATTCACATCTTGGCACTGATCGAGAGTTCGGGGTTGTGTCCTCTCCTCAACGAGAGTTTCGAGTGCATCCAGCAACATTGAGATTTTGACCGAAAAACCTTAGCAGTGCTTAGTGAGGCTTTTGTGATGGATTTCACGCCCATCTTCCAACTGCCACAGCGACACTATTAGACCAACCACGGAACCATGTGTCCTCGGCATGAGTCACCTCCGCAGGACTCGCAAAACTAAAGCTTTGAAGAGCAAGATCTTGGTCCTTTGAGTCAGGAGGATAAGGATCAATTTTTTCCCGTCGAAGAGGACTTCATAATGGTTGCACAGGCAGGCAAAGGATTAAGCAATGAAACACCGGTGGAACAAAGCCCATCGCACTGTAGTATTACATCATTGGGGAAACCGATTATCTTAGACCTTGCATGGACTTCGAAGTTAAACATAAGACCTTAGTTCCTCCGAGAGAAGAACGGGTTGAAGACAAGGTCTGTAATCCAGGTGCTTTGGAAATCTACACTGACAGATCCAAACCAGACGAAGGTGCGGTGCCGAACATACAAGTTAACGACGAAGATGCAAGCCAGACGAAGTAACCTGAGCGAGCACATTCCATCGCTCAAACACAGAACACTTGCTGTTGACAACGTGTGGACAAAATTCATAGGAAGAGATGGAATGCACTTGACACAGCGAGCCTAGGTTAGGTAATAGTGGGTGACTGCTAAAGGGAAGTCACACTTAGGCCAGGGTAGGCCCATTGTGATGCCACGCGGATTGACTTCTCGTAACACTGGAACCAGTTGGTGCTTCTAATGAAACGATTTAGTTGGCCAATGCTGTCACTGCTTAGCTCGTTACGGTCGCTGAAGTAGTAGGCCTCTAGGTGTAGGAACGTACGACTACCAAGAGCACTACAGGAGCAGAGGAGGTGATGAATGGTTTCTGCCTTCTCTTTATCCATGTAGCTTCTGCAAAAACCGCGACATTTCACCCAACATTCGGGATGCAACATGACCGCCGATGCAGTGGTCTGACTGGCACTAGAGCAAAAGGCATGGAATAAGCATAGTAAATTCGTCTTAGGTCAGAAGTTAAACAATTAAGGGGCTTAACGTCCGAAAATATTTTTATAATAAGTGCATGCTCGCCGAAGATCTCTGGCAATCCGTCCACCGAACCACTGCAGCTTCATCCAAGCAGAAGCCACAGCTATCCGACTCCCAATGAGCCCGATATGGAGCTGATCTATTGTTGTATACACAAACAGTCAGGCTACCATAAACGCTGGACACCCTATCGATCAATTCGAAGATGGTAAAACTCTGCGATCTATGCCTAAGGGAGATAAGGAACTCATATGCATTCTTGCCCAAGGCTGGGTCCCCGTGAAAAAAAGAATACCGAGCAATGCAAGAGCTAATTAGCAGGAGACGCCTTAAGCCAATAGTATACCCATAATAATATGGGTGGGCTACAGCCCGTAGAAGATCAGGACCTAGCTTCTCAGCAACCACTCGTGTTGTGCGTGCTATTGTCCTCTCACGAGTGGAAGGGACCTTCAGTTTTATGGCGACTCTGAGCGGCCAAGTTTGACAAGCTTTTCTATAGAAGAGCATTGTCAGTGACTCGAACGAGGTGGGGCCGTGAAAAATATTCCGTTTTGTCGTCCAGACCTGGGTTCGAGACTACGACATCGAGGTTGGGGTCGACGCACATACCCACAACGCCACGGGCCACCACGATAAAGGAAACTGGACAGGAAGGTAATCACTAAAGTAATAGAGGGCTACCTGGCCATTGTCCCTTAGGCAACCAGGCCAGAAGGCTTGGGTCACCATATAACGATTCCTGCAGAAGCTGCACGGATGAGGAAGATGAGGAAACGATACAGCATAACCCCGGAACATGTCAAGCACTTGCAGGACTCGGAAATAAACTTTAGATGCTTGCTGAGCAGATGGCCATAAAAGCCCTGGACACACCATCGATCAATTCCAAGATGGGAAGCTAGCATCTGAATAACACAGATCCAAAGGACATTCTTCTTCTTCTTCTTTGATTGGCGCTACAGTCCGAGGTGGTCCTGGGCCTGAACCAACATCCCTCTCCAGCCAACACGATCTTTCGCCAGCTGCGCACACCAAGTTGGTTGAGGTCGTTTTTCCACTTGTGTGCGCCATCTAGTGCGACGTCCTCTGTTGCGTTGTCCCAATGGCTCGGTGTCGAAGACTCTTCGGACCGGATCTGTGGTGTGCATCCGTTCGTCACCACCTCAAGCTCTTAAGTGTTGAATCCGAAGATGCCTGACTAGGTGCATGCCACTGTACAGCCCTTACAGTTCGTGATTGAATCTCCTCCTCTAGACGCCATCAACGAAAAACAGGACCAAAGATGGCACGCAGAACTTTATTCTCAAAACGACCAAGAGCTTCTTCATTCGTTTTCAATAGCGTCCATGTCTCTGCGCCATAGAGCAGGACAGGGATGGTCAGGGGCCTATGTAAAGTCAGATTGGTGGTTCGAGAAATGGCTCTGTTACTCAATTGTCTGTTGAGCCCAAAGAGGCAGTCATTGGCAAGAGTAATTCTGCGCTGGGCCTCTGTACTGGTGTTATTGTCCCTGTTTACTCCAGAGCTGAGGTAGACGAGAAGTCTTAGACAACCTAATGTCAATGCTTTGCGTCCTTCCGTGGTTACAGCATGTACCGTGTTTTGCATTCTACAATTCCTCAAAGCCACAAAATGGCTGTGGAAAGGGTCAGAAGAATTCACATAAGACCAACGTATCCCAAGGAAGGTACAACTGGGCCAAAGAGGGTTAGGATCATAGGTGAGAGCCGTTCGTGACAGCACAACGGACTGAATAGTCTAAGTGGGCATGATTACCCATATAATCATGCAGTCCCTTAACACTGGCTTCAAAATCGATGAAAAGGTGGTGCGCACCGACTTGAAACTCGTTGGTCTTCTCCAGGATTTGCCTTTGTGTGGAAATTTGGTCTTTGTCGATTTTTAGGGCCGGAAACTGCATTGGTACATCTACTATATATAAGTGTGCTCCGAACGATGAGGAGGCACCTCTGCAGTTGTTGCAAGAGGTAGGATCGTCTTCCTTGGGAATAGATCTGAGTTTCCCTGTAGTAGGACATGCATTCGTCTTCCTAAATTCTACAGATGATCTGGTGCATGCTACGAACCGGAACAGCTCTGCTGGTCTTGAAGAGACCTGATGCTGGTAAGCTCTCGTCTGTACTTGCGGCCTTGCTGTTCTGTCTGTGCCAACTTACTCAAAGCTGTATACTTCGTCGACTTGAACTGGATTTTTTTGATTCACTATCACTCTCGCCCGGTCAGGCCCGTTGAACAGCTATCAGAAGTGTGGCTTAAATACCTCCCCTATTCCCTGCGGATCAGCAACAAGTATACCCTGACAGATTGTTCACCCTCTCCCTTGGCAAGAATATAGTGGATCTCTGACCTAAAATTCACATCATCTCTTTTTGTGTCCGCTTTTCATTTGGCGCCTACTTTGCCTGGAGCTCGTCAAAAGCAAACAGGTTTAGAAGATCTGGCCACCAGTCCCACTTGACATTAGACAATTCCCCTCCACGCACAGACCTGATCCACGTCACATCTTCCATCTCTGGAATTCCCACCCACTCTCGTCCACCGTTTCCCACTCTCAACAGATCGTCGATCCAACAATCCAACTACATCCAGCTACAACCGGATGATTTGTTCAACCGCCCACCTTTGCGGCTGTCCGCCCCTTGCACACACAAGACTGATTTTTTGTCTATTCCCTCCCCCGACTGTCCCCAGATCCAATCCGCATCCTAAGCAAATCTAATTGAGTTGCTGTCGTTATTGTTGCAGTTAATGAAATTACCGCGCAGCGTAGAGTGAGTCAGGGTGCGGACACCAAATCACATCCACACTTGAACCAGAATCAGCAAAATAATTCACTTTACCCAATTATTGCCTGGATGGGGATGGGTGCACAAGAGCATGGCAGTGCGGCGGCGGTGGCGGTGGCGGTGGCGGTTTGAGTCGTGGTCACTGCGTCTGGACGGAGCAGGGAGGGAGCGAGCGATGGCGTAGTAGCTTGACCGTCGTCGGCCATCGTCATCAGCATCATTCATTCGTAAATTAGTGACCGTCGATGTCCATTGGCATAATTTTATTCAATCGTAATTCAGTGTCCGCCGCCGCCGTGATATATGACAAGTGCGACGGGCGGAGTGCGGCCTGTTTGGCTGCAGATACGCAAATACGCTCGTCAGAAATTGTGCTGATTGTACGCGCGCGAGCAAAGCGCAGCTCCCGCAAGCGGACAGGCAACCATTGAAGCCAACCGACCGCAGAGGGTGTTATTAAATTATATCCATGTTGTCGCTACCGTTTAGGCGGGTGGGGGAGCGGGAGCCCGACGACGTCCAAGTTGAAATTCCATGTTCAGTTGTAGAGTTTAATTGGCTGTGTAGCTTGGAGGGGATTACGAGCAACGAAACGAAGACAGAATGCATTAATTTGACAGTTTTCCTTGGTCCGTCTTACTTTTCCGTTTTCCTTTTCGTTGCCGTTGTTTGTGTTTGTTTTTCTTCGAATTTCTTCTGCGGTCGGGTCTGCCCGCTGTGGAGCCATCAAATAAATTTATCTTGTAAGCGCACCCTTGGAGTGACATCAGTCTTGGCTGATGATGGGTGTGTGCTGGCTGGTGGGGATGGTGGGTCACGTTGCGAAGTAATTGCGTTTCCCTCAACGGAAGCCGAACACAGCTCCAGGTTAGTGAACGTAGATTACACGTTTATATGTGACAACTTAATCCGATGATGAAAGGATTGAACATGAGATTTCGTTCCGTTTCCGAGGGTGGCTACATTGTACGTTTGGTTTTCCAATTTGAAGTTGCCCCTGTCCCTGTGTGGGGAGGTCGTGGTCTGTCGAATTGAGCTCCACAGTGGCTGGGGGAAGCTGGGGATTAGAAAATATTTGTGAGAGCATTGCGGGGTTGTTTTTCCGAGAAAAGACCGTGATTGAAGTGTTCAGGGGAATTCTGTTGACCTGTCGAAGGATGAACGTGACTTACTTGAGCTCGTCTAATCTCTCAAACGCTTATATACTGCAATTGACGGATGTCTCTTTCGATTTTTAAGTCGACTTTTCGGGGTTTTAATTGCCTTGTGAAAGCTGTTTCAGTCCATGGCTCTAAATTACACGAAAATATTGCAAACTCTCTTGCCATCCACTTGTTAACCTTTCTATTCAATGAATTCACCGGGCACAGAAATCTGTCAAGCATGTCAAGCATGCTTTCGTGACGTATACTACAAATTCATTGTCGGAGAAAAACAACAAAATGAAAAACAGTTCTGCGGTGCACACCCACTTCTGAGCAATTCGAGTAATCGAGAGCCTTCGGGACTAACGCTGTGGCAAAGAAAAAGATGTTAAAAACTTATACGGGCGCCAGACATGGAAGCCGTGAGAGTAATGAAAAGGCAGACAACCAAGCACTTAAACAACTGGTCCAAGAAATATCCAATAAGATCCCTGAACAGTCAGGAGAGACTTACACCCTCCGAAAAATGCTTGCAGGTCAATCCCGGGAGAACCAAGGAAGCCACAAAACTGAATAAGAATGGCCTAAGGATATACATATGGACAACATGAGTTTTTTGTACCAAAGATAGCGTTAATTAGAAAGGAATATGGTAGACATTAAGTCCTAAGCGACGAAAGGACAATGCTGCCAGAATTATTTTCGCCAATCGGTACATTTTCAATCATATTTTGCATCAATTTGACCTTTCGATTGAAAAGTAATTGAAAAACTAAAATGTTTGGCAACGAAAATGTCGTAAAAATGTATGTGCTACCAAATTTTGTTCCCACTAGACCGACCCCACTTGTTGGTTTTTTGTGCTTTTTGAGTTAGCGACTATAGGTAAACAAAAAAACGCGTCTATCATGTGGCGCACTTATCAGCCATTTCGTCACAGACAACTGCAAGCTCTGCCGACACTCAAGGCTGATCGTCGATCCTTTAAGCCCGACATTAAGCAGGAATAATGAAGTCGAAAACGGGTGCTAGAAACATCTAAAATGCCCAAAATTTGATTCTTACATCCGAGTTGCTCAAGACACAAGTTTCAATGTATTTCTTCATACGTTTACATATGACTTGACAACTTTTTTTAAATAAAGGTACGTCGCTTCAAATGGTCCATCGGCTTCAATTCTTGAGTCAGCTTGATCTTGAATGGTTGCAAGCCAAGATCCTTAAGCAAACTATACCATAATGTGGTCTGAGCGGTGCCCAATTTTTGAGGAATTAACTGACTTGCACTGTTTGTTTCAGCCCGTCTCACTGACGCAGCAACATCACACCACGAATATGTAGACTCAAAGTTTTGCCCTAAACTTGTTATTGCCTGTCTACCAGGGCGAGCGTTCACAAATTGAATTCAAAGTTATCAAGTCCCTATTGGAGAATCCTATAAGAGTTTCTTATATCCGTGAATGAAAGAAAGCTACATAAACAGGGGAGGCAGCACGTAACGTTACAAATTACGTGCTGCCAAAACTATTTTGGTTCGAGTTGAGCAACAATCGACAAAAATCGATTGTACCACGGTACTTTGACCCCAGGAATAAACTATCAGAACATTCCATTCAGAGATGGCTCCATAGTCCTAAATCAAGAAAGAGGATACATTATATCTATGTTATGTTCGAAATTCCATTTTCTACAATTGAATTCAAGTCAATTCAATCCGTAGTCCACCTTAGTCCAGCAATGTCTAATTGGACCCCAGGACTGATGTGCATTCCAAACGATAGATAGACGCTCAGCGATGGCATCTCACTCTAGACACTATATAGCTCCAGTGAGAGCCATTTGTTTTAGGAAAAGTATTTCCATTGATAGCGTTAACTAGAAAGGAATATGGTAGACATTAAGTCCTAAGCGACGAAAGGACAATGCTGCCAGAATTATTTTCCCCAATCGGTACATTTTCAATCTTTTTTTGTATCAATTTGACCTTTCGATTGAAAAGTAATTGAAAAACTAAAATGTTTGGCAACGAAAATGTCGTAAGAATGTATGTGCTACCAAATTGTTTCCCACTAGACCGACCCCACTTGTTGGTTTTTTGTGCTCTTTTGAGTTAGCGACTATACGTTTACAAAAAAACGCGTCTATCATGTGGCGCACTTATTAGCCATTTCGTCGCAGACAACTGCAAGCTCTGCGGACACTCAAGGCTGATCGTCGATCTTTCAAGCCAGACATTAAGCACGAATAATGAAGTCGACAACGGGTGCTAGAAACATCTAAAATGCCCAAAATTTTATTCTTACATCCGAGTTGCTCAAGACACAAGTTTCAATGTATTTCTTCATACGTTTACATATGACTTGACAACTTTTTTTAAATAAAGGTACGTCGCTTCAAATGGTCCATCGGCTTCAATTCTTGAGTCAGCTTGATCTTGCATGGTTGCAGTGCGAGCGTTCATAAATTGAACTCAAATTTATCAAGTCCCTATTGGAGAATCGTTTAAAAGTTTCTTATATCCGTGAATGAAACATGGCTATATAAACAGGCGTGGCAGCACGTAACGTCACAAATTACGTGCTGCCAAAACTATTTTGGTTCGAGTTGAGCAACAATCGACAAAAATCGATTGTACCACGGTACTTTGACCCCAGGAATAAACTATCAGAACATTCCATTCAGAGATGGCTCCATAGTCCTAAATCAAGAAAGAGGATACATTATATCTATGTTATGTTCGAAATTCCATTTTCTACAATTGAATTCAAGTCAATTCAATCCGTAGTCCACCTTAGTCCAGCAATGTCTAATTGGACCCCAGGACTGATGTGCATTCCAAACGATAGATAGACGCTCAGCGATGGCATCTCACTCTAGACACTATATAGCTCCAGTGAGAGCCATTTGTTTTAGGAAAAGTATTTCCATTGATCTCCAAAGTCACTCGTTGTGGGTGTTAACTCCTACAGCTAGCTAGCAATGGTTTTGGGTCGAGACATTTTAGATTTTTCATGCACTTCATTAAGGCAATTTGACTGTCCGAAGAGCATGACTAACTGGCATTAATTGGACGTCTCTCAAGCCCTTGTGATCTCGTTGTGCACTCTTCTAACTCCTGTTTTGGCTTTCAACTTGAGTCTCAACCTAAAGCCCTCTGAATTACGTTAAGCCTTCATCCTTTAACAATTACGTTGGTAGCCTAATTTGAAGTTACATCACTTTTCTTTCTGGGCAGTCCCTTGATCGCCGAACTTGGATCGATTGAAAACCTCCGTCCGACGTTGGGCGCCAAAGGGACACTTTCAAAGGCCACCATCCAAAACTGCACAGCTGTACAATGGTGAATGGGCAACGAAATCACAATGAAATGAATTTCGTATGCATGCACTGAATCCATCGTTACACACGGCAATGGCGACGTTTGGTAATCTAGAAATTTGGGTGTTGTATTGGATACTGCGTCGTCGCTGACGAATTACCAAACGAGTCTAAGCAAAGATAAGGACAAGTAAGCGAACGCTTCAACTAACCAGTTGTTAATGACGCACACCCTCATTTCTTTGCAACAATTGTTCTTCGTTGCGTCGTTTCATTCCAACATTATTGCTTCTCAAGGTGCCTGATGCATTGACAGGCCTCTACTATCCCTCACATAGATTCTTCAGATCGGACTGAAATAAGCTTGAACACATCTTTGAATCCGAACATGTGGGTCAACGCAACAGAGGACGCCCGTGTTTAAGGTGGTAAGGGTATGGTAAGGGTAAGGTAAGGGACCTCAACCAACTTGGTGTGCGAAACTGGAGACAGCTGGCCAGAGAACGCGCTGTTTGAAGAAGCTTGTTGGTTGAGGGCCAGTTCCTCTCCGGAATGCAGCGCCACAAAAAGAAGAAGAAGGGTATTCTCGGGTGATATTTGATGCAAATCCTGCCAATAGTGGTTGCGGCGTCTTAGGTACAAGCCTGGATGGCGCAGTTGGTTGAGAGCCAGTCGTTGGTTATAGGGGTCCCAGGTTCGAATCCCAGTGAAAGCAAAGTTAATATGCTTTTGTCTGATTTACAAATATGGTCACCACGGGGTACTGGATATCACAATGAACCAACAATGTTCCAAGTGTGCTGGAAATTTCGCTGGTATCCCAATAACCTAACCTCGGGCGGTAGCAAATCCTTCATGGAATCGTCCCCGATATGACCATCAATCTGCACTCATTTGCCAGTGTGTTCCCCTTACCGCCACGAACCAGGTCTTCCACTATATCTGACCCCCCTTTTTCTCGTCACAGCGCTTTCCACTAAGTCGCATGGCCAGTAATTCATTTAAAACCCCCCCGAAAGTCTGTAACTTTTAAAATCCAATTAATCCCCACCCAGCCTCCGTTGCTCACTCGTAACCAATTCAAAGTGTCCACTCGAACTGTAGGCAAATCTCCTGAAAGTCATTGATCCCCCCATGTCCAGTGTCGAACCACACCGTCAGCAGCCCAGCCAGCCCTCGCATGTAAATCGAAATCAGTATGCAAATTTAGAGTTCAGACACTGAATCGGTGGTGCCAGGACAAACGGCTCTAACACATCGAGCGGCCACTGTCCGCTCTGATTCGATTTGCTCTTAATTCGGGTCTGGGTCGGCCGAGTCCACCTCTGCGCCGCAGTTCCAATCAAAATTTCGGCACCCAGCCCCGATGTTCGCCTCATCAACGAGAGAGAGCGCGCGGAAAAAAAAGCCGAAAAACATTGGGACAATGACCTCTCCCCACGGCAGCCCGGGGCGCGATCTCCGGCCATTTATCATGCTTCGATTTTGTTTATGAATTTTTTACAGTTGTCAACCAGTACACACCCCTCACACGCGCGCCGCGTTCCCGTGGGCCGTGGAATTGATTGCATGTAAAATTTATTGCCGATCAAATTAGGAGCAGTTAATATTAATAATTCGCAGTGCGCGAATTAAATGGACGAATTCCGAGCGCGCTTTGTGCACGCTGGCGACGGGCACGGAATTGATTTTTCAAATCCAACCACCCCGTGGTGTGGTCTCGGATGGATTTCCCGGTTTTGTTTGCCCCCTTAATGAGATTTCCGATATGCACTCGTAAATGGTAGTTGTTTCCGGTTTTTTTTTCGTTTTCATCATTTACTCCGCGCTGGATGCGCCCGCACGGGGCTGTTCGACGGACAGCGACGTCAATTAATCACGAAGCAGATTAATGTCGATGTCAAATCCTTGGACATCAATCAAGATTCGAATGGAGTGATTTTTCGTGTTTTTTTTTTTGCTTTCTGGTCGTATTTAAATTGTTGTCTATATAATCGATGACATGGCGCGGCTGGATGCATTCGCACACGCTGGCGGCGGAGGGGATGTGTTCGGTAAGTGAAATGTAATCAGAAAGAGTGTTTGTTTGCAGCTGAGTGGGGGAGGAAATGTTTTCCCTTGTAATTGGTCTCGTGGAGAATCGGAGATGGGAGATGATGTCAGACGTTGTTGTTTGAAGGCAAATTTGACATGGTTTTGGGGAAGGAAAGTTATGTCATGTAACGAGACGTCAACAATTCGGATGGATCGGGTTTCTTTGGGGAAGGAAGATGGGGACTTGTGGACACAGACTATGAGTGACAACGCGTCAGAAATTCAATACAAGAGATTTTTGCGAAAACGTTGCTTTTAAGATTATGGCATAGTTGCGACGTTAAGGAGTCCTAATTTGATGTTAGGGTTAGACATTTCGATCGTCTGTCTATATATATTTTGGCAATTGCTTGGTAAACAGGTGAACACACAAACATTTTGGGAGCCTTTTTTTTACCTTGTGTTTGGGAAATAAGACCGCCCAGTGACAAGCAGAAGAAATGCTTAGTAGTACAGATTTTGCATTTTAAATGTATGGCTAGTCTATGACACGCAGACATCTGACATTTTAAACCGAATTCTTAGTAAAACCTAATGAAGCCCATATTTGATAGAAGTTTCTTGCAACTTGTACGTCACAAAGAGAGTCTGTTTGGTCAGATTTAGGACAGAGGTAGCTTGTCATTGACTCTTACGGTCGTCCCGTGTGGTCTTAACTTGTATAGCGCTACAGTGCGGGTTGGACCTAGGCCTTAACCAGCAAATTTCTGCAACTAGTGAGGTCTCTGGCTAAGATCGTGGGCTTCGTAGCCTCGGATATGATCACTTCTGCGACTACAGAGGCACAGCTTACTGCAGACCATTCTAATTTCGAACAATGGATATGCTACTGAGACTAAGAGCTGGATTATTGCAGTTGGTTGAGTGCCTGCTCTTGGTTAGTGGTGTCCCCGGTTCGAATCTCAGTGCAAGCAAGGTTCAAATGCTTCTATGTTATTCCTGGTTCAGTCACCATCTGCCGTAGGAGTGAAATTAACGACACTGGGTATCACAATGGACAATGGCATAAGTGTGGTGGCAGTTACCCAATAACAAACCTAAACGATGCTACTGCAAAATTTTGAACATTTTTTGAATATTAACACAAATAGGGGGCACGTTTTGTCCAGCATTGCACTTACAATTGTATGTGCCGTGATACAAATAAATAAAAAGTTTATGAAAGAAAAAAATGTCTCCCAGCTGACCATGATTGAGGAATTAATTTGCTCAGACTTAGGGCAGTAGGTGCTTATGACTGGTTCTTAAGGCCACCCAACGGCCAAAATTGGACTAAATCGCTGTTTAATTTGTGTAAACAGTCCACGAAATATTGTTTAAGTACTCATCCTACTGGTAATGGCCTGTCGTTTGTATGTCCTCTTAAAAGAGTAGGGATTTTTTTTTACAAAGAAATAGGTCACACAGCCCGACCTCATTCGACTCACTGACAATGCTTAAAGAGTAGTTCCTGTCTACAAAAAGCTTCTCAAACTTGGCCGTTCTGAGTTGGCTTAAAATTGTAGGCCCATATCTTTCTTAAGAGAATAATAACATTCACTACACGAGTGGTTGCTGAGAAACTAGGGTCTCGCCCCCTGCGGAGTGTAGCGCCACCCGCACTATTGTTATCATTTAAGTAGCTCACACTTAGCTTAGGTTTTGTGCATAGTTTAATATGTTGCAACGTAGGTGGGTTCGAAGTTAAGGCTTGGTATGAATGTTGAATATTCACCTCAAATTTAGGACCGGCCTTTTTCAGGGAACAAGTCGGAAGAAGAAAGATCGGTTGAAGTGGCTGACTGCTGTGAGAGAGGGCAGCAGCCACACTTATATGCCACCGTAGGCCCATTGTGCAACCACGCAGATGAATTCCTATTTCGCAAACCATTTTGTGCTTTTGATAGCGCGAAGAATATGACAGACTATAACGTTGTTTAGTTCTGCCAGGTTGTTAAAATAATGCTCGCACAGGTGGTATGGTTTGTTATCGTTTCCCACTACCGGAGGTGAGCCATGTATACGCCAAAGAGAGCCATAGACACTGTTTGCCTAACGCTAGATAAACGGTCAGTCTTGACAAGTTGGTAGGGCCAGCCGTTTACTTTACAGAAACTCTGTTTGCATTATCAAACAAATTTTACGACATTTTGTTTAGTAGTTATATGTATGTATTTCTGTAGTCATTAAAAATTGTACGCTTCTGCGTCTTCTAATCATTCAAATGGAGACGGACAACCTGGTTTTAAATTGGAGACGATGGTGTGTGCCCACGAACTCATAGATCTGCAGTGCGCCCACTTTTGATTTAGGACTTGTAGTATTCTTAGAGTTTACTTAAACTCTGTTGGTGGATATCTAGTTTACCATTGTGAGTCTTTTTAGATCTTGACTTGGGCATTCAAACAATGTATGCTCCACTGTCGCTTTAATCAGACCACAGTGACTGAAATTTCGAGGGAAGAGCTGAGCATGAGTCGTGTACTGGCCTCGAGAGCACCCTGCAGAGTCTAAGATTGTACAAAAAAGACTGCTGTACTTCTCTCAGGGGTCTTAAAAGTGGCCATTTTCGATCACACGCAGATACAGTCAAAATCTGTTAGAACGTCCTTCAAGGATTGACAATTCTTGCTGTCATAAGCGACAGGTCCTTGTACCCGATATGATTGTAATTTTTACCTGTTCGGACCCAAGAATTTGATGGTTATAACCGATACTTCGTATTTCTTCAACATCGTTCTTTAGAAAATCGTCCAAAAATCACAAGCCACCACTAGCGGCACGATCTTCCAGAAGTCCCTGCAATTGTTAGCGTACGCCGATGACATTGACGTGATTGGCAGAACTCAGCGAGCCATCGAGACGAAAGCGGTTAAAATGGGTCTGACGGTGAATGAGGGCACAACGAAGTATATGCTGTCCTTAAGAAAGGACATACAACATCGACGTCTTGGACAGAGCGTCACAATGGGCAGAGGTAGTCAAGGACTTCACTTACCTCGGCTCCGGAGTAAACTGTACTACCAACATCAGTACCGAGATCAAGCGTAGGATAACTCTTGCCAACCGCTGTTTCTTCGGGCTCAAGAGGCAATTGAGTAATAGAGCCCTCTCTCGAAGAACCAAGTTGACTCTATATAAGACATTGATCATCCCAGTCCTGCTATACGGCGCGGAGGCATGGACAATCTTGAAGGCGGATGAAGAAGGCCTTGGTATTTTTGAGAGAAAAGTTCTGCGTGTGATCTTTGGTCCTGTTTGTGTTGACGGGTTCTGGAAGTGAAGGTTTAACCACGAAATGTCCGGGCTATACAGCGACATGAGCCTAGTAAGGCGTCTACGGATCCAATGTCTATGGTGGCTAGGTCATGTAGAGCGGATGAACACCACAAATCCGAACCTGTGAGGCAACGCAACAGAGGACACCCTCGCACGAGATGGCGCACCCAAGTGGAGAAGGAACTCAACCAACTTGGTGTGCGAAACTGGAGACAGCTAGCCAGGAGATCGTGTTATTTGAAGAGCTTGTTGGTTGAGGCCCAGCTCCACCCTGGACTGTAGTGACACACAAAGAAGAAGAGCCGATACTTCGTTAAATATAAACCAACCCTTCTTTTCAAAAATTACTAAGATAAAATATAGGGCCTCAATGGAGAACGGCGTTTTGTTTGAACTAGTCAGCAACAGCAAATGACATTATGTGAAAGTACTTCAATTTAAGGCGGTCAAAATTGTTCCGAAATATTTATTCATCTTTGAAAAAGGGGTTCCCTTAAATGACACACTATTTGATCTTATTCTTGGTACTAAACATGACCAGGCTTGAAGTTTGGACGTCTCCCGGATTCCTAACACTCTTCCCATTACTGGAAGTGCTGAATAGTGGATATATGACCTACATCACCAGCCGCTCTGCCATTATCGACATTGAATCGCTTAGTACCAGCCACAAGACCCATCCGATCAAGTCGATCACGTCGTTTTTGGTCTAAATTTAGACTGAAAGAGATTCGAAGTGTCTTGAAAACACTAATAGGGTCATTTGTTCAACTTGCTGAATAATTAGACCGGATACATCTAATAATGGTCACTTTTTTTCCTAAGACAAGGCTCATAGAGCCTCCGGTGGAAATAACTGACATTGCCCCAATGGGCCCAAGAGCGACCAGATATGGACGACTATTCAGTTCATAATTCCACAAATCATCGGAAGCAAAAACCTTGCAAAATCGTTCCATTTGGACACGGTTTAATTAACTCCCCAACACTGTATCATTTCCTCTCCTCAAAATGTCTCACAAAGTTTCGCGTTTCCAAATAAATGCCAATTTCACGCCAATCAGAGACCGACTATTACATAACCATCCTCCACACCTCACCGTCACACAGTATTTTCAATTTGTCATTAAACGAAAACTCGAGAAACAAGGAAAAAAACGACAATCACTTCAATCACAAGTCATTACGCAACAAACGAACAGACATCACATGCACCTCGTCAAACGTCAAACTGACACATGCAACAATTAATAACATTCATTACCGATCCCGATCAACAATGCATGACATGATTCGATTGGATTTGAATATTTTTTCCACGATTCTCTCTCGACAGACATCGTCTTTGTTGTGTCCAGCACACGAAAAAAAGAACAACAATTTGTTTATAATTCTATTAAAACGCAAACAGATTCACGCAGCCAGTCAATTTGTCATCGGCAGTCACATGGCACGACGACGCCGACGACAGCAGTGCCATCCGACATAATGGTACAGGCGAAAATTTTAAATAATTATTAATTTACACAGAAACTCTCATTTAGTCGTGAAATTATATTCGTCGAGCGACACCGGCTTGCTGGGTAATTCCATGCCATCGACGATGTGCCGTGCCGCGCCTTGCCGGTGCCAACCCGGCGACCACATCGTGACGGTGGCATTTTGCGATTTAACGGTGTCAGTTGGCTTCGAGTCCCCGAACAAGTTTGATAATTAACGATAAACCGCCGTAAGAGTGCGCACTGCGTGCTCAATCTGATTGATGATGTGCACAGCAGCCTGCTGAGTCTCATTTAGTTTGCCTTCCTTTGCGAACTTGGCAGCACTGCACGCAATCTCAAACAATGCCAGTGCAATTATCCGCTCTTTAAATGGCGACAGTGCGTCCAACAATGCATTATCCTCGGGATACGTTAATGAAGTGTCGATACCAGAGGAGGAGATGGGGCCTGAGGAGTGTGCCATTCATTGGCAAATTGAAAACTGTCACAGCGGGCGAGAGCGGGACGGAAGTTGATGGTCCTGTCGTGTAGTGACAGCAGCGTCATTGAGGTTAACTCCGAATTGCGTATTAAAAGTGACACTTCACTTAGACGGTCACTTAGTATGCTAATGGCGATGGTTTTGTGGCTTACAAATGGCAAACGAGGGTCGAGTGTGTGTTAGAACACATCAAATTAATTTTTTCCGCATTTTTTATTTGTTTTTGGATGGTTGGCTTGAAATTACTGCTTTGGAGAGGTTCATCGAGAACTTGACAGGTTTCGAGGCACGGCGATGGGAACGAACGAAGTGCGTTCTTGGGACTTTACCTTGACGAGCGTCATCTCCGTTTGACGTTGTCAACTGACATTGAGAATCGATGGCGTTGATTGAATTTTAAGCACCGTCGCTACGGAATCACTTGCTTTGTATGCAGAGTGAGGGAGCGTGGTTAGGAGTAACTAACGTATCGCTATTTCTAGGCCATTTGAGACTTGAGCGTTGACTCGTGATGTGGATTATATGAGGTGTCAAGTGAATTTTGAAACTAGGCTAGCCTTGTGATTTGAGGGAAGTGCTACATTCAAGGATCTTGTTGTATTTCCGGGGGAAAGTCGAGTGGAGGGGCCTTGAGTTTGAGTTAGAAGTGGATGAAGGTTGAGAATGGGTAGAGTGTGTCTCAAGAATTACGTACCCTTTAAGACAACTTAACGAAACTCAACTAAATTGATCAAGGTGCTTATTAAGGGCATATAATATATCTTCGATTGTTTACCGACCCCTTACTTTTTGGTACCTGTATCGTCAAGATGTCCGTAGAAAGCACACACATCCCTTTAAGACAACAATGGTTATACAACTTAACGAACCTCAACTAAAGTGATCAACGCGGCTATTAAGCTCACACAATACAACTTCGCTTGTTTAAGGTCCCCTAACATCCAGAATGACTGGTCTTCTATGACACCTTCCGTTTCTCGTGCACCTGTATAGTCGAAAGGCACGTAGAGAGCGATAGCCATCACTCCCCTTAAAGACAGTAGTGGTTTTTGCAACTTAACGAAACTCAACGAAACTTAACGAAACTCAACTAAATTGATCAAAGTGCTTCTTAAGCCCACAGAATATCACTTAACATGTTTAAGGCCTGCTTACATCCATTATGGTTGAATTTTTATGGTTATTTCAGTTGTTCGTGCAATTGCTGTGACATCTTGGAGCCATACCTTCACTCGCAGTTGAGTATGAATCAATTGCATCCACTGATTGGACATAGGCATAACATCAAAGCCCGCAATCCCATTAAAGTCGGTACGCAATTATGGCTTCGAATTAAATCCAACCCCAGACACTGCCTCATCTTGTAAAATCGATACACCACCAATAATTGCATTAAAAATCCCCAAATTAACGTGCAGACTCCAAAGGATTCCAAAGGATTTTTTTTAAATGTAAATTATCTGCCAGCACAATGTTTCCGTGAGCTTCAGCTATATCGTGCTTGTATACAAAATAGTTGCAATCAGCATCGATTCCGAACACGATACCCAGCATCGGAGGCTCTCGTGCAGCTAGCCACTCGCCCTGCACTCGGACAAGACTTCGGGCAATCAAAGCGTTATTCCCTGATTGGTTTTTGAGGTTTCTGTGGTATTTTTCGGTGATTCCCCGGAAAATGTTCGACTGCCCCGCTCCCTTCACCCCAGCACGTAGGTCGCGCTTAAGTGCTTATTTATTGGCCATCGAAATGTAGTTATCGTTCGAATTGATTGCGAAACTAATTGTCGGTCGAGTCGGAGAACATTTACCATCGTTTGTAGGGCCCTCCGGGGACAATCATTAGCACGAGGCACTGTGTACTACAAGAGACTGCAATCAAAAGTCGATTCAGGCGGACAGCAGCAGAAACCAAGCACGGCCGAACGCTTGACAAGATGATGTACGAGACCTAGACGCGGAGTTAATCACTTATTAATGCACTCAATCCGGGACCGTCTGACGGGCTGCGTGCGTGTGGCCAAGGACCACGTCGGCAACCATCCGACACGCGAGTTCAGGCGAACGTCTTCAGTTCACATCGCATTAGAACGCCGTTTAATTGTCATTTAATATGCGTTACCATGTATCGCTTCCTGGCCGGCATCAATACGTTAAACCAATTAGTTTGCATTTAGCCAGGAACGCGCATGGCCCGAGTGTAGGGTAGTCTGTTCGAAGTTAACCACCGCCGATTCGCTGGTGCATGGTAATTAAAATTAACTGCAAAGCCGAGGAGTGAGGTGGAAAATCCGATACTAAACTGAAGAGATTTACGGGGCGGCGCCGAACGTGGCTGGAGAAAATTCGAGCCGGCACACTGTCGGCTGTTCGGGGCGAAAGATGATTAGTTTTCCATATAATTACCGAGTGGAGTCGCCGAAGTGAGTCTGGATGCCAGAACTTAAAGTGTGCACGTACGTACCTGGAAAGAGAGGGAGAAGGGGGTTTAATGATTTAGGCTTAATTTTACAATTAGAGGGAAGAATACTGATGATGGGGGGATTATGGGATAGAGAGAGATTGAGGATGAGAGACGAGTAAAAGACCAAACTGACAGAACGGTGTGGCAGGATAGGCTTCAACTCTGTTTGCTTATGAACTTGTTCCTTGCTGAAAAAGTGCTTATCTACTCCTGGATTAGGCTACGTTTTTAGTGGCATTACGTGGCGCCAAAACAGGCCCATTGTATTGCCACGGGGGCTGATGACAGGGTTAGGATTTGTATGACAGCCAGCCGCATTTGTCACTGAACTCAGGCATTTGTTTTGCTATTGTCTTGCTGAGGTCACTTGAATTGCCGAACAAGTAGGAGCCTAATGTGGATCTCCTGATCGGGGCGAGTGAAGCTGCCCTGCACAGAGGAGGTGTTGTAGATTTTTCTCAATCCACGCAACCCCTGCCTAGTCTTTTTGAGTGAAGATCTAGAGGCAGTGGTCGGTAATTTTTCCCTCTAAAGTGTTAAGCTTGATCTCTTAAGAGAGATCAGACCGACAGCATGAGTGAAGAGCTAGGCCCTAGAAATTAGACTGAAAGTTGGGCCAGAGTTGCTTGCAGGGAAGGTTTGGCATCTGGCACCTGTTTTCCACCGGGAATTAACTTTTTGTCTGTCAAGAAGGTTGAATTGTGACTTGAAGGTAGCTAAGGGAGTAGCCTTGTCACCGGAGGTCTCATCAACTAGCAGTTTTGTAGTGATTTCAGCGAGTTTGTCAGCTTATCCCTATGGTATGGTACCCAGCACATGGGAATTTGAAACTGTTCGGATATCTCGTCTATCGCGCCATGATTAAATTTTAGCTTTGGCTTGAATTTGCAGATATGGACGACATGTAGTTTCAACAAAATGGTGCTCTAAAAGCCACAAAAGCACACGTTATTCTTTTTCTTCTTTGGCTGTCGCTACAGCCCGAGGTGAACATGGGCCTCAGCTAGCAGGCCTCTCCATCTAGCCCAGTCTTGTGCTAGTTGCTTCCAGCCAAGCAAGTTCAACTTAGGCAGGTCCTCTTCTAGATGCGTGAGCCACCGTAGGCGTGGTCTTACTTTGCCACGTTGTCCCTCGTGGATGGAGTCGAAGACTTTCTCGGCCGTAGCACTGGTGTCCATTCGCTCTAAGTGACCTAGCCATCTGAGATGAGATATTCGAATTCGTTTGACCATACCGATGTCGCTGTACAGTCCGTAGAGCTCGTCGTTCAGTCTCTTCCTCCAAACACCACCCATTCATACGGGACCGAAGATAATTCGAAGGACTTTTCTCTCGAAGTGACCAAGAATATCCACGTCCGCTTTAGTTAGTGCCTATGCTTCTGCGCCATACAGCAGGACTGGGACTACCAAGGTCTTCGAGAAGGCTTTATTCCTCAGTGGCCTTCCGAGTGCGAAAATGCAGCGGTTGGCCAGCATAATCCTCCGTTTTATCTCCGCGAGGGTGTCATTGTTTGCATTAACTTCGAAGCCTAGGTAGACAAAATCTTTCACTACCTCGAAGTTGTAGCAGTCTATAGTGACGTTTTGTCCAAGTCGTCGATGTTGGTGGACCTTTTTCGTAGACAGTCTTACCCTCATTAACCACAAGCCCCATCTTGGGCTCTTCCTTCTCGATGCTCACAAACGCCCCACTGACAGCCCGTTGTGTTCTTCTGGTGATGTCAATTTCATCGGCATATGCGAGCAGTTGTCCAGATTTGTGAAAAAATCGTGCCTCTGGTGTTGACATTTGAGTTCCGCACGATTTCCTCGAGAATGATGTTAAAAAAGTCGCATGACAGTGCGTCGCCTTGTCTAAATCCCTTTCTGACATCCAAGGTGTCGGTACAATCTTTAAAGAGATTGGCGGCCCATCGGGCGTTCTCTGTCGCCAGACGGACGAGTCTTGCAGGGATGCCAAAACTAGACAAGGTGCTGTATAACTCGTCTCTGTAAAAACTGTACTACGCTGCCTTACAGTCGATGAATAGGTGGTGGGTATAAACTTGAAACTCCTGGGTCTTTTCCAAGATCTGCCGTGATATGAATCTTTGATCAATAGTATATTTCGCTGGCCTGAGCCCTCACTGTTATTGACCAATCAGGCAGTTAACGTAGGGTCCTACAGATCTTGCAGGATATATTAAGGAGACTTATTCCTATAGAATTGGCACAGTTTAGAGAGTCTCCTTTCTTTAGGATCACAAAAGCTCACGTTACAATTGATTTATTGAAGAGTAAGAATGGTTAGCATGTTATCCCAAGAAATGGGCCAGTCGATTAGCCGCCTCATTCGTGCGATTTAACGCCGTTTGAATTATTCTCTGTGGGGCCACGTGAAGTCATTGGTTCAGCCTATGACGTTGGAGGACCTCAGAGCCAACATTGAACACGAAATAGCGGCCGTTTCGGCCAAGATGTGTGCCCGAGTCGGTTCAACGAATCAACTGCTGCAAACGTGCCCGCAGTGGCCATATGAACGAAGTCGAGTTCCATTTGTAAATTATATTTCAAGCCGACAAAAATTGTTGAAGTTTTTGAAATATCTCAAATGGTTTGCGTTTTATTTAGAAAAAAGGTGTCAAATCCTTTACATCCACTTAGCTCCTTTGGAGGTGGTGGCTTGAAGTCTAGAGATCGACCTCCATAAGCGTACAAGCATCCGCTCCAGGCTAACTCTCAGAACAAGAATTCGATTAAGCTGTCTACTGTCTACCTTAAGCAATTCTGTACGCTTGTGGAGCCATTTAAGAGATGGAGCTCCACAAACATACAAAGGAGCTAGCCGAATGCATTCTTCCTCTCCTTGAATTCACCCGCAATACAAGTCTCGTCAGGAATTGCCATCAGTTTACCCTTAAGCCTGCTTTCGGACGCACAGTGAAATTTAGAGACTCGTTTTTCAACCGCACTACATGAATATAGAATGCTCTTCCTAGGCCAATGTTTCCCATAGACCCATAGACCGACAATCCGCAAATATTTAAGACCAATGTGCACAGGTACCTCCTCTCCTTCTCACCCTTTCTACCTTCGGCTCGTGATGTGTCTTCTTCCTGGACAATTGAGGGTATTAAGAAGCCCTTGAGAACACGGAAAATTAAAAAAAAACTCCCTTGCTAGTTGCAGACTGCAGAACATGCCCAGTATGTTCATAACCAATAGAGCGAATATGTACCGTGGTTCTGCTTCGGAAAGTCATCCAATCTAACCCAGTGACAAACGCATCAAGTAACCATCGAATATATGGTGACTCGTACAAGTTGAAAGGGAACTTGGACCCGGAATGGGATGACTGTGCTCATTGTCGAGGCATCTTAGTCGAGGCTCAGCTGGAGGATCTGGCAAACTTTCAAATATGGTGGATCATGCAATCATTGTTGCCGCAAAGATATGGCAGCTAGCTCCCTCAAAACTTTGCAAACATTAGGGCACCATTTTCTTCGAGTTAACGACAACATGCTTATCTGCAGTCGAGAGACGCTCTAAGGCTAACTTTAGGTCCTCAAGACATTTTCCATCTGAGAAAAGCAGCCGTCGCTCTACTCACTGATTTCCCAGCTACCACTGTGGCCAACGTCAGTGGGGCGATAAGAAGAACAGTGGATTAGTGGACAGGCTCGTTGGTAATCACGTCACACTTAGCCTCACATCGTCCACCACGAACCAGGTGATGTCAAGCGGGAATAGGAAGCATTAGTCATTGTCCTTGGCTGCCGCGGCATAGTGGCTGACTGCGTCGAGACTTATGATGAGGGTTTGAGATTCCATTTCCAAATCCTACAACTCTATAATTCACGACTTCGTCCCGGGCCATGAACCAATTCTGAAAGGGTGCGAAAATGCCACGAAAAAAAGCGTCAAAACGTCACTATTCGGTGTCGGAAGAAGGCTGTAGGTCCCGCCCACTGATGATAGAGCTTTGTGCCCACAGCACGAGTGGTTGCTGAAGAAATTTCTTCTCAGACTGTCGCGACACTGATTTCTCGACTAAGAGGTTTGTCGTTGGGGACAGTTCATTGAAAGCTGTTCCCTGCCCAGCCCGCCAATCTAGTGGTGGTTGAGCTTTACTCAGACCATGGTTCACGGAGAGGCAACCATCAGAGTAAACCTGAGCGCAGTCTAAAGCGTCTTTAAAGGTCACGAGTCAACTAGTTTACTTATGAGGCCTTCTATGCATAGAGACTCTGCGTCTGAGCTCGATGTTATATCTCCGCTGGTTGCTCCGAGGCAGGGTGCTCTGTCATAACAATTCTTCCATTTTGTTTGTCCATAGGCCAATTGTTAGTCCTCCGCAGCACCGCCAGACAGGGTGGAGTTAATATACTCAGCCTGTCTAGGACGTCCACTCCATACATTGATTCATTTCACTTCATGTGTTGTGCAGGCTGCCCAGGGTGCGCCGCGGGGATGCGGTTTTTTCAACACGACGCGAGCAATATACACCGTCGAACAGAATCTCTTTCTTTCTGAGAAACCACCGATGCGTCCTTCAAGCCGAGCTATTAATAAATGCCCATCTCCAGCTTGTTCAATCGAACTCCGAATCCGATCCAAAAGTGCTCCCCCAAACCCACATAATTTCCAGCCACCACTTCCAAACCACAAGCAGCAAAAAACAAAACACGTTTGAATGAGCTCTCCAGCCGCAAGCAATTACCCTCGAATTTGTGTCAAAACAAAAACAAAAAAATGTGAAAACACCAAAAACTTTATCGAGAACAAAAACCGAAGTATCCACAACCATTTATTAGCTACTGAATTATATTTTTTGTTTGTGTTTTTCTAATTTTCAAGGCTGCCCTCCCCCCGGGGCACCGCTGCCGCTGCTGTTAACGAGCAATAAAGCAAAACAAAAGAGAAAAATTTCACAAACACCAAATGACTTCCGTCCGACGATGATAATCACAATTATTTACAATTATATTGCCCCTGGCGCTTCGTTAGTCAGCCTGTCAGCCTCCCGCCCGTCGGACAGCAGCCATTGGAAAGGGGCAAGCTAGCTAATTCAACAGATATTTTTTTCCCATTTTTTTCTGCGTTCATCTATTTTCTCCTAGAATAGAAATCCGCATGAAATTAATTTTTCGACAAAGCGAAAAACACCAGAAATTGAAATAAACGATGATTTCCACCGATTCAGCGGCGACTGCATTCAGCTGACGGCCATCTTCTTTTTTTGCGAAATTAATTGCAAGGAGAGACACAAAATGAGAGAAGATAACAGCGAATAATTCCTTTGTGCTAATGCGGAATTATTAGAAAATGAAGAGGACGCCCCCCCCGCCTGCTCCTCCAAATGATGGAGTGCAGGAGAAGATTAAAACAAAATTTCGAAATCCATGCGAATCTAATGATGATGAAATTCTTTATTTTATTAAGCCATTCGAGAGGGGGCGGGGATTCGTTTAGGAGACCGAAACCGTTTTCTGATTACCGCTCGGGAAGCCGGTTCATGATTTAGAAGTTTATCTCATTTTTCTCGTTTCAGTCTGAGGTGGCGGCGTTAATTGATGCAGATGAGCGGTCCCAATGAATGGGGAATGATGGATGGAACGAGATTTAAAACAGTTAGGGTTTGTGTTGATGCCCCAGGTGTTTGACGAGATTTAGAGGGCTTTCTGCGAAGGTCGTGGGGGGAGAGACAGGCTGTGGGATGAAATTAACGAAACTTAACGAAACTCAACGAAACTTAACGAAACTGAACGAAGTGGTTTTTGTGGTTCCACTACCTCAGGGCAGTGTGTTCAGTCGATTTTTATAGTGGCGGCGTCGATTTTGATTGGGCGTGATGTGATAAATGCATTTTAATTCGACTTATAGAAGATCAACAAAATGGACAAACCAGTTAGAAGATTGCATTTTGAGCTAGTGACACATTTTATCTTCTGATGGCAACTGATGTAAATGAGCGGTCCCAATGAATGGGGAATGATGGATGGAACGAGATTTAAAACAGTTAGGGTTTGTGTTGATGCCCCAGGTGTTTGACGAGATTTAGAGGGCTTTCTACGAAGGTCGTGGGCGAGAGACAGGCTGTGGGATGAAATTAACGAAACTTAACGAAACTCAACGAAACTTAACGAAGTGGTTTTTGTGGCTACACTGCCTCAGCGCAGTGTGTTCAGTCGATCTTTGTAGTGGCGGCGTCGATTTTGATTGGGCGTGATGTGATAAATGCATTTTAATTCGATTTATAGAAGATCAACAAGATGGAGAGCCCAATAAGAAGTTTGCATTTTGAGCTGGTGACACACAAGCCTTCCGAATTGCGGGCCCATCAGAGATCGCTCAAGGTTCAATCGTAGGACATGTTGCTTTGAGGTAATAGACGCCATTTTGACCTGCTTGCAGGTTTTGTGATGCTGCCTAATAGAGACCCATGGGGCTAGGCAATCAAACTCTTGTGCCTCCTGAACCAGACATTGGATGACTTCCCTCCCCTTGACAGAGACATCGCTTAAAACACGTGCCTAATCTGGTGAAAACTGGGCACAAGCTTTAACTTTCGATTCGAGATCCCGAGTTGTGCCCATGACCATGCGACGGTGCTCCAATCATGTCGTGCCTCATCTCAATTATTTCCACGTCAATGCTGGAAGCCGCACCGGAAGGCAGCAGAGAAACTCTGATGATCCCATCAAAAGCTTAACCATCACTGATTCGGATTCTCGTCTGCCGCCGGCTACAGTGCCAAGATCTCACCCATCTCGTGCATCATTGTTCTCATTCCCACGAAAATCGCCCGCCGAAAGCCTGTCGAGCCAGTGAAACTGTTTTCACCAAATCTGTGGAAAAGTTTTCAGCGTCGTCCACTTAAGCCCATGATTAGGTCAACTGAAAACTCTACCGTGTGCCGTGTACCGCAGTTGGAACTGGAAAATTGCCAAGACCAGCAGCCCAGTGGAAACCCTACACCGACGACGGGGGCCATTAAAACCTCACCAGCTCAGTAGCGAGCCAGAGAAAGAGAAAAGAAAGCAGCCAAAGAAAAGTGTTACGACCCACTTACGCTGTGGGCAAGTCAAACGACTAACGACGACCGCCTGCCAGAAACAAGAACCACTACGACTACCGATGGCCATCTAATCAAGTGGTTCGGGCCACTAAATCCAACACACACACTCAGTCGGCCTGGTGTGTGCGATTGTGGTGCCGGCTGGTGGAGTATCTGTCGGCTGAGTATCTCGAAGATGCATGTTAATTACACTGAAGAGGGAAACAACACTCCACCGCCATCATCACAGCCCTGCCTTCCTGTCCGGGGGGATTATTAAGACTCGTTGTAATTTTCTAATAATTGTCGTGGCCGTCGCTGGTGAAAAGCCATGCGGCTCTGATCACATATTCGTCGTGCGCTGGGCCGCCGCATGTGTGACAGGCAGTTAACATTTCCGGTTGGGCAGTGTGAAAAATTGTTTTCACCCGCAGATACCAAAAAGTTCACTCGGTCAACGACATATACTCGCCCAGTTGCTCAGTAACACTCGTATAGGGGCGGGCGGAAGGAAAGTGCGCCACACGGCAGTCTGGAAAATTTTCCAACTGAAACAGGTTTCGCCGGTGCATGGTGGTGGTCGGTTCGAGAGAAGTTGTGACGCCCTTTAGGTGTTCTCCTCCGCGATGGTGGGTGACCTTTGCCTAGAGTCGGCCGGGGGAGGCTCATGCTTGCCGCTTAAACGATTTCGATTTGAAAATGTGTCAAGCCGGGAAACCGCGTCGGGGCGGCAGCGGCTGAGTTCATTTGGAAGCGAGGAGATTTATTTGAATTTCCGGTAGAGTGGATTTGATGGATTCGCTGGATTGGCTGTGCGTGTGAAATGTTTTTCCTTTCATTTGCGCGCTAATCGACGACAGCCACGCATGTCGAGTGTGTGTGAGAGTCCTCCCCCACGGGAGTTGTTTACCTTCGTGCGATGTGTCTAATTTGAAGAGCTACCGCCACGCGGAAACGGTTTGGATGTGATTTGTTGAAGCGGGTAATTTTTGCAAATCATTTGATTGTGGAAGAATTCACGCACAGCTGAATGCTCGACGGAATTGGTGAGCATTAGGTGTCAAAGTCAAAGGCACTGAGGAATGCCTAAGTAACACGCTTCGGGTAGTCAAGCGAAAATGGCGCCCAACAGGGGATTTTCAAAGTCAATTGGATGAGTGTAAATCGACTAGGTGTGCAGAGATTTGAGAACTAAACGACGCATAAGACTGAAAACGACAAGTGGCATCACGGCGGGCTGCCCGTAACAACACAATTCGAATTGGCAGAAGTCAACAGCAGAATCAGGAGGTCCGGATGTCTCCTTCTCAATGCATCGCCATATGGGGCTGATCCAGACCACTCGTCGTCTGAACAAGTTTATTCTTCCAAAGAGGATCAAACACTCACATGCTTGATCTTTAAGTTTTCGAAGATGTCTTCATGTCGAATCCATTAGGGTTCACAATACTGCCGAAAAATGTAGCCAGGACCTAACTCCTCAGCAACCTCTCATGTTATGCGCGCCATTGTTCTTTGACGTGTGGAAGGGACCTACAGTTCTATGCCAAGTTTGAGAAGCTTCGTCTAGACAGGATAACTCTTTGAGCATTGTCAGTGACTCGAAAGACGTAGGGCCGAATTATTTTTGTCGCACAGTGCAGGGAGCGAACCTTCGAGATTGGGGTCGATGCTCATACCCACAACACCACGAACCATCACGAAAGAATACATTAAATGCTTCGTGGTTCTTGGCAACAACCTGCACGTCCTCTGCAAGGGTGTGTCTTATGAGAAGCAAAGTTTACGGTACCTTCATCCTTCTTTCTGACATGTGTGGCACGATATTTCGGTCCGGACCGTCGCTGGGTGGTGGCCCGCGGCGTTGTGGGTATGTGCGTCGACCCCAACCTCGACGTCGTAGGTTCGATTCCTAGAGTATTTCCTGTCTAGAAAAAGCTTCTCAAACTTGGCCGTTCGGAGTCGGCATACAACTGTAGGTCCCCTCCACTCGTGAGAGAACATTAGCACGCACAACACGAGTGGTTGCTGAGAAGCTAAGCCCTGGCTCTCTACGGGCTGTAGACCATATGATTATATTAAATACCGTCGCTGGGTCAGAACTAGTACCTTCCGCACATCCTGTTGATTCAATTCCACTTATGTCTGTCACCGAATTCCCTGTTGCACCCATCCCTCCAACTACAGTCCCTCCAACACCACACAGTGCATACCAACCATCTCAGCTCATTTTCTAAGCCAAATCCAAGCCCACTGACTTCCACAAGAATCCAATTCAAAGAAATCAAAAAAACTGGGAAATCTACAAAATGTATGCAAATCTGCCCTAATCAGGCCCCAAAAGCCCCTCATTAACCCCGTTTGTTCGACACAATGTCGGCATGCATTGGTTTCACCTTTTGAATCACATTTCAGAGGTCTACCTCCAGGGAATAAAATTCATGAAAATCTTTAACTAATCGCCGATGACCTAGTGTCGCCAGACACACACTCCACATGCCTCTGTGCTCGGTGATTCTCGCATACCTCGGCCGGTGTGGAGCGAGCGTTTAGTGTTTATTATGGAAAACGATGGGAAAGTTATCCACGCATGAAATATGATCTCTATCGGTGGGGTGATGTGAGATGAATTTGTTTTGTGCTGAAGAACAGGAGAGGTGTAGTGTCTGGTTTATTTTTTGTTTGGTAAAGCTGAAGGGTGAGATGAGCGAGTTTTTGGACTTGAATGTAAGGGTTGTCGAAGACGGAAGAAATTCTGGTAATTTTGATTTTAAACAATATGTGACATGAATGGAGAATGAAACCAAAAATGCAAGGCTTTTCCGTATTTGCGCAGCTTTCCTAATGAAGGAACTGTTTGACGATTCGGTTCTCACATCGGTACATGTGAAGGAGTTCACCCGACCAATAACGCAAGCCGTTTGAGCGAAGAGTCTGAGTCAGTCACTGACAATCCCCAAAGAGTACTTCTGTCTAGAAAAAAACCGTCTCAAACTTGATCGTCAGGAGTGGGCTTAAAATTGTAGGTCCCTTCCACTCGCGAGAGAACAATAGCACGCACAACACGTGTGGTTGCTAAGAAGCTATGCCCCGGCCCCATACGGGCTGTAGCGCCACCCTTTTGGTTATACATAAAGCCAAAAATTATTTTCGTCAATTCATCATCTTGGCGCATCTTCTACAGAAACCAATCGGAGAACGCACGTCCCTTCAAATAGTTCATCGGCTTCAATTCTTGAGTCAGCTTGATCTTGTATGTGTGCAAGCCAAGATGCTTACGCAAAATACGCCGTCTGAGCGATGCCCAGTTCTTGAGAATGCCGTGGAATTGGCTGATTTAGATCGTTCATTTTCGACACTTCGTCCAAGCTCTAGACTTTATGTAGACGAGCATCTCCTCGTTCGAGTGGGGACAGCATTTAAGTTCTTACAGAGCCGGTGTGCATTTACTTGTTGTGCAAACGACCGTTCTCTGTACACAGACAGTAAAAAGGAGTCAATAAACTTCACTTTGTTTATGTCACCGCCTGGTTTTTATCGCTCGTTTTTTGGATCATATCTGGTCTTCGGTGTAACATCCTACGTGTGGGAGTTATACACCAACTTTGGGTGGTTCGCTTATCGATCCTAGCCCCCTCCGAAGGTATCACACATGTAAGAGTAGAAAACTTTCTTGAGTCACAGTCGACTGCCATCAGATCTGCGAGTGTTTCTAGAGTCAATCGAAGGACTCAGAAACTTAGAAACTAGAAGTCGAACGTCAGCTGATCTTTCGTAAGCTCGAACTAATGTCTAAAACATATCTTTAGCACACTTCTAAAAATCGAAAGGCATTCACAGCACTTGGGGCGATGTCTGATCAAGTGGCCTGTCCTACACAAGTTGACATTTACCACTTATCAAGAACTGAAATCATTGCGTGTGCAGTGATGCAACTGTCGTTTGCAGTGGGTGGAGGTTTCGATTTCACGTGAAGGACATATGGTAGCATTGACAATGCCTCACTGAAAATAAGATAAAAAAATTGGGAAGAACAAACATCACTCGGACTGGATTAGATCTTCAACTTCAACTGTTGAAGCGGATTGCGTCGTCAACAGTCCTTAGACGGACACATGGTGGCACTCATCCACTCTCCTCACTTAGTTAAGTTTGGTTTTGTGGGCAGTCTCAACTCTTATTCTGCCAGTCCTGATTTATGCAAGCTTGACGCTAAGCAAAAGAGCTTGGTACCTTCGACAGAAAAATTCTCCATCGGATATATGGTCCTGGCTGCGAGGAAGGCGAATGTGGGAAGAAGAAACATTCGCGAACTCAGCTGTACCACTAAGTGGTTGTAGTCCGGAAGACAAAAATCCGTCGAGTCGGCCACAACATGGACAACAACGCTCCAGCTTCTAGCGGTGATTGCGCTTCTCGATGGCCAAGGAAGACAAACCAAGAGAATGCTCCCAAATGTTTGTAAGAAATCTCACAAAATTCGGTAAACACATGGTTGTGCTAGAGCTGAACGATGGAGCCCTTTGCGAAACCTGTGCTATTCCCAGACCTGTAGAACTCTTAATCTGTCGCAGTCCCGCTTTTTTTAATCGGATCAGGTGGCGGATGTCTGGTGCTCATGTGGTGATAGATGACGTTAGAGGCTCTTTATCACAGAAGCGCCGGTATTCCTACTTAAGTAAAAAGAGTTCTCGAGTCTGAGGGCCTTCGAATCCAAGCCCTTTGGTTCGAGAAAGAGAAGAAAACCGATTCAGCGACCAAGTCATCGCGGACGCAAGACAGCTTGGTCTTGATGACTGGAAGCTGCGTGTCAGGACCGTCACCGATGGAAGGCAGCAATTGCTCAGGCTCGAACCCTCGACGGGTCGTCGGTCTGATAACTAAGTAAGCACTTGTAAGCAGTCGGTACATATTCACTCGGTAAAGACCGAAAAGGTCAGACTTAAAAAAATATGCAACAGCAATCAGGGAAGGAATGTATTGGAACAGACGGAAGGTGATGATGAAAACAAAAACCAAAAATGCGTTGAAGTTAAAACAGACCCCTGTGGCATACCAGCGTTTGCTAAAATGGATATCAGACTTGAAAGTGTTCAGAACCACTTGAGCTGAGCGAAGAAAGTCCGTAATTTGGTCCAGGGATCCTGCTTTCAGGCTGTGTTGAATGCATTTGTAACTTCTTTAAGAGCACTACGCAGCCAATGAAGAATTGTATGTAAAACATTGGGACTTAGTGGTGGCGCGTGGCCTTGTGGGTATGTCCGTCGACACCAAATTTCAAATCCTGTGGCATATCCCGTCGACTTAGGGAGAGTCCACTACAAAAAGATTTGTTTTATTGTTTGACTAGTTTTTTCAATGGTTTAGTTAGGCAGACGATGTGATGTGCATCCGTCATACAAAAGCATGTCCGAAGTACTATCTCAACGAGGCAAACCTGAACAGGATAGATCATTTTATTATTAAGCTGATCAGAAGGCACATTGCACGAGCTATGACTTCAACCAACAGTCTGATCTTTGGGACTTACTACCCCAGCGTAATGTACCATGAGAGAGTGCGCCTTACAGGCTTTATTCCTCCATCTCGACACAATTGGTCTAATACAGGATCCATACGTCGTACGCCGAATAGTGGACAGGCGACTCCAATACGAACGGGTTGTCGCTCGCTATCACGAGGATCTCCTCCGGTTCAGTAGAGCGATCCCTGCTCGAGACCGGAGAGAGGCTGCCAAAGAACGACAATTTTACTGGTGGTTGCAACAAAATCAGACCCCGATGCCGCAAGATTGTATTAACCTAGAGTACCCGTATAGGGTCAGTAGGTTAGATGTAAGAACGATGTTAAGATAGTTAGTTTTAAGTATATTTGTCAATGAATACCCCACTGTGAGGTGAGCAGTCTGCCTCATTTAATTCTTGTTCGGTAGCCACAGCAAACAGACCTCCGCCTGAGCCTGAGCGAACCCACAGGTGCTTATTGGGCGATCGGAAGTCGAGAATGCAAGCTGTCTTTCTCGTCTCAGACTTAGATCATGGACATGCATCACAAGCAGAAGAATTTGTGTTTCTTGATCTAACTTTGCTAAGACACAGCTTAAGTCTGAGAGAAGCGTGACAGAAACAAAAGGAGATACTCCTGATTCTTCAACATCTACTGCTCGAAAACACACGGACGATGTTTGTGCTAACTTGTCACAGAAGGCGGCGTTCGTCAATAGACCGTCGTAGCGATCGGTTAAACAGCTCATTGGTGGCATTGACGGAGGACGAAGGCGTACGTACCCAGTCGCCTGTCAGAAATAGGATCGCCAATGGCAACCAAACCCCAGAAATATCAACGCAGAAATGCTAAAACTACGTGCGTCCCAAGGAATATTCCCCAGAATGTGTCCATGAATAAGAAATACACGAAATTCGTCGTTAATGGAATCAAAGTTTCGGGCTTGAATTGCCCGTTCAGGAAACTGAAAGGACACCCAATTGATATCAAAATTCCTCAACAAAGCAAGAAAGAGGACATCTCCCTCTCTCCGGAACCACCAAAGCGATTTAACTTTAAATCTGTTATTCCCCCCGAGAGAGACTCACCCACGTGAGTCCTTAAAAGTTACCAAAAGCTCGTTAACCTCCCCACGCAGCCACTCCAATCCTCCTCCTCGACTAATTGCACATCTTTCCAGCAGACCAGGGAAGGGAGGGGATTTTGACTCTTCCGCCTGCGATAACAATATTTCCACCCAATTTAATGGTCAATTATTTCGTGACAACGCCACCACGTCCACGAGACCCGCCCGAATGCGACAGACCATAATTCATTACACGTCCTAACGATTATGGATTACCGCTGCTTGGTATGTGCCTCGCATAGGTCATGCTTCAATACCGGTGTCCGCATTTCCCGCCGCGCCGCCCATTGTCCCAGCCGACCAAGCGTACGCCCTCCGGCCCATTACAAGGCATTTCACAGCAACGCCGGCTCATTAAAATAATCGACGGACGGAACAATAAGTTCCACAGGAACTCCCGGCCCTCAGAGGGGGGTTGCCTCGGCCCGTGGAAGACATGTAAATTCTGTGCAAAGACTTAAGTGGAATTCGTGTATCCCCAACTGTTTTACAGCGCGCCGCAAAAGATGGCCACTTATTGGCTTAATGTGTCATTCAGAGCTTTGGCACGGGGGGACGCCCGATGCATGTGGTCTGTCGATGGACGGATTTATTACATCTCCTCTAGCCGCGCCCGTTCGTTCGGCAGACTCTGCAGATTTACGACTTAATTAGGGAATGCCGGAGTGGGCGCTTCGGCCGCTCTGCAGAGGCTCGCGAATGAAACGGATAATTAAAAATAAACGCTTCGTTTTTTGTCTCATTGCCTTGGGCAGAGAGTTGAATTGAATTGGAATAGAAGAAGCGAAAGGAAGGACGCAGCACATTTTAGATGAACTTGGATTGTTGAATTTTCTCTGATTAAATGCTTTTTAATCGTTCGGATGCGAATAATTAGGATAATTGATTGTGCAGCCGACTTAACGAAGTGTGCACGTCTTAGTTGGGACTAATTAATGCTGTTCGAGGGGGGTGGAGGGCTGAGACAAGGCTTTGTGCAGATCTGTAGAGAATGGATTGTTTGCCGAAAGGGACATTCACTTGGCTCAAAGTCAGAGGCGGATGGACAATAAGATTGATGGAGACGACGTCCCTGAATGTGAGATGAATGGGGTACCACAAGGTAGACTTGTAGGTACACTAATTTGTAGTCTATTTGAATAAATTCGTTCTTTGAGTGGATTTGGATGCAACGTCCAGGGATTTTAGTGAAAATTAAAGCTTGTGCGTGGAGAAGACATTGTAGCAGCTTAGCCTGCCGGACAGGATGTGTTTCTCATGTTCTTCTCAAGACAAGAGAGGCTTCTGACCGATGAATCTCTGTCTACAGACCACCAGGTGGACGGCTTAGTGATGTCGAACGATTTCTGGTTGTGGACCTTTCTGCATTCATAAATGAAGACAATTCACGGGTGAAAATTCATTAAACAGGCTGAAACATGCTCCTCGGAGGAAAGAGTAAGTAGACGACCATAAGGCTTCACAGGGTCCTAGTCTGTCAATAGATAAGAAACGAACGCTGTCTCTGGGCTGTCACCTTGTGTAGTGCTACTAGGAAACTCTAGGAACTCAGGGAACCCGTGTCTTAGAGACAAACCAGGCAGTTTTTTCTGCTAGTCGCTGTTTGACTTCAAGAGGCAGTTGAAGGAAGTAAGACGGTTCTGGTGTACAGAAGACTCACACGTGACTGAGAACATTTTCGAGTTTATGTGTGAGGCCCAGGTCCACCCCGGTAGGTAGGTAGTGTCATTATCTTACACTTAGGCCAAAGTAGGCCCATTGTAACGCCACGTAGTTAATTCAAATTAAGAGGAGTGATTATGATAGCAAGGCAGTTTTGTAAACGGATTTTATCAGTGTGTTGCCAAGTGCATTGCTGACATCACTTAGGCTGTCACAGAAGTATGAGCCTTTAGTGGCTTTCCTAGTTAAGACGAGCACATGGCAGTCGCAGTCCTCCTTATTCTCGTCTGGGCAGTTTCAACAGAAGTCTTTGGAGAAAAGGCCTAGTCTTTATTTTGTGGAGGCTCAGCAGGATGTGTCCGTTGACTATTCCCACTGCAGTATTTAAAAATCAAATTAACTATATTTTCAAATTATTCGATAAATTTATTAAAAGTCACCGTCAGAATCCCCGGTCTCCTTCGTTTTTTTACTTCCTTGTTGCCAATAGTTTCGTTTTGCGTTACAAGTGTTAATTTTTAATCGCTTTTTTTCTTCAATCAAGATAAGGCCAGATTTGTTTTGATCTTCGACGGGTGCTGCCTGTTACCCATTTATTTTCTGAGTACTGAGCTTGAAGGCAATTAAAGGGGTACCTACATTATAAGAAATTCCATCAGCATCTGCAGTTTCCTGGAATGTCTCTACGGCCTAGCACTTAGCACAGGCGAATTTTGAGCTGCTCAGATATCTCGTTAAGGCGACAGTCGATTACCATTTTTTGAGGTTGCAGAGAATGATGTCAAGAACTACATTGCTCCTTGACTATGCGTAAAGACACAGACATACGGACAGACGGGCGGAGTTACACCTTCGCCAGGACGCGGCTTCAGTAATCACCTTACACTGGGCGGGGAGACGAACAGATTTGCTAAGGTTTAGACACTCTGAGAAACAGACACTCCCTACGCCATCTTCCGTCTTTGATCCGTCAGAAGTGTATGGCTTTACCAAAGGGCATGGTGTCGCCGTACCACAGGTCTCTTTTCGGAATCAGATTTTCGAAGTTGCTTAGCATCTCGGACTGTAGCCCAATCTTAAGTTAGTAAGTGAAATCAAAGGCTGACGTAAATGATCTTGGGGAAACTTGGTATCGTCAGAGTGAGATATGGGAGTGGTTTGTTATGATTTATGAAAAGTCTAAGAATGACTAAGTTGTGGAGCACCATACGTGACTAATAGGAAACTCGAGAATAGAGAGTTGTGTAGTGTCCAGTGTCACATTCTGGGACAAGGATGAAGGCGGATTTTTTTAATTGTATACATTCACGGAAAATTTTTGTTTTTCTGGTTCACTGAAGAAGGGTTTTTAACTGCAAACCAAAAAACACAAAAGCGACTTCATCCGCTATAACGTTGTCTTCTGTCAGTTTAATACATATATCTCTATTGGATTCCATCAAATAGGGTGCACAGGAACATATATGAGCGTTAAGACCCAAGCCCATAGAATCCGGTGCGTGCGTTGCAGTTGAAATCCACAAAAATCGTTTTTGCCGGATTACAAAGCGGTGCCCAATGAAATACGTGCGTTGCGTCCGCAATGTGTAAACATACATACAATCTCACACGACTCATGAGAGTAAAATGATACACAATGTGTTACCACAGGTCAAATTATGTCCCAGAAGCTTAAAAAACGAGTCAGTTTGAAAATAAATGAGTCCCAACAAAGGTTTTTAAAAACACAATGCCTTCCTATGTGAGAACTAAGACTAAAGACTGGTCCATTGTACTACCAGGTGGCAACCTACAATTCCTTCGGAAGATCAGCAGGCGCTTCTGTGGTGAAGAGCCTACAGAATCAGCCGAAGATCTGTCACCTGATCCAATCAATGACGGGACAGTGATAGAGGAAGCGCTCTGTCGTGTAGCCGTCCTCTCCATAGGCATCGCAGAGGGTTTCTTCGCTTAAACCCAGTGTTTAGCAAAGGTGGACTGGCCCGTTATTACGTCGGTAAGTCTGCATTCTTTTCTTTCAAGGGACAACAAGAATGCCACGGAATTCGGAGCAAATGCTACTTACTGGAGGGTCCTCCTCTACGATAGTGCACTCGACTGGTCCAATCATCGCCCTTTCAACTGTTTTTCAAATATAGTTTATTGCGCATAGGTTTCCGCTTAAAAAACTTATACTTAATGAGGTGTACAGTCTAATGTTGTCGCCTTTCACGAAAGCAGCGGTCCCTTCAAAGGTTCTGGAGCCATCTATGAAGATACGACTACATTCCTTTTCTGGCTCGATCTCTGGCCAGTGCCATTCCTGGGTGCAGTACTAGTAGGTGCGCAGGCATTTTCAATGAAAGCGTCCAGAAAATATTAAAGCGTAGCTCACATTTTTAAATTTATGAAAATGGAAATGTGAAATAGGAAAGAAGAGCTCTTGAAAAAATTAGTCAAATCTAAAAATTATGAGTTCCCGAATCAGGCTAAAGAGTAATTTTGACTCTATAGAGTCCCTGTGGTAACACTGATACTTATACATTCTTAAATGAGACACACGGAACAAAAGTTAAATGTTCGCCAACTTCATCCATTCTGATGCATTCCACATATAGCCCACACTTGTTGTCCAGCTTCCTCTTATTAGGTCTTATGAGCTGTCAATTTTTTGACAACACGCAACGGATTCTTTGGGCTTGGGCCTTTACTCTTAATGTTTGGGTGGGTGTGGGCCTCATAAATTGAACTCAAATCAGAGAACGTTGTGTTTCAATCATTATTTCGGCGTTGAGTTGTAATAAAAAAAATGTTAGCAAGATGACGACCAATAGCATACCCAACTCCGGACTGAAGCGCAACTCGGAGAAGGCATCATTTTGAAGTAAAGCAGGTACCTTCTTCGACCAAAGTTCGTGTACATCAATTGTAAAATTTGGCATGTAGACGGCATCAATTAATACGAACTCAGAGGTAGTGAAGGACTTCGCCTACCTCGGCTCCTCGGTAAGCAGTACGAACTCCATCAGTACCGACATTAAACGCGGACTAACTCTTGCTGAGAATCTAGGCCCTGGCTCTCTATGGGCTGTAGCACCACTCTTGCCAATCGTTGCTTTTTTTTGGACTCAAGAGACATCCCTCAATCACCAAGCATGACACAGAACCATTGCCAATCGCAAGAGCAGATGAAAACGCTCATTTCGAGAGAAAAGTTTTCCTTCAATTGTTGGTACAGCTTGCGTTGATGTTTCACGAACTGTACTTGATGCATAGCGACATGAGTCTAGCCAGACGTTTGCTGACTTAATGGCTAAAATGGATAGGCACTTGAACATCACTGCTGAGGAGGTTGAACATCAGGAGTCTGAGGAGCTATCGACTCCAAACCAGCGGTACTGCGCAATAGAAGACGCCGAACAAACTAATGGGGCACACAAGACCTGAAGAAGGACCTCAACTAACCTGAACAGCGCAATAGAGGACGCCGAACAATCTGACAGCGCACACAAGACGTGGAAACACACCTCAACTAACTTGGCGTGCAAAATTGGAGGCACCCGGTTAATCAGCATGCCCCTTCGAGAGGCTCATTGGCTGATGCCCAGGACCCTATTGGACCGCAGCGCCACTAGAAAAAGAAGTAGAACCAAGTGGACATTGTCTGACAATTTTATTCAATTGACTGTTCAAACATTCAGTTATTGTCCAGGCTCTATTTTCTGCAGCGGTGGCCCGTGGCGTTGTGGATATGTGCGTCGACCCCAACCGTAGGTTCGATTCCTGCTCTGTACGACAAAAATAATTTCACGACCTCGCCACTTTCGAGTCAATGACAGTCCCCAAAGAGAATTTCCTGACTAGATAAAGTTTCTCAAACTTGCCCGTTCAGAGTCGGCATAGAACTGTAGGTCCCTTCCACTCGTGAGAGAACAATAGCACGCACAACAGGAGTGGTTGTTGAGAAGCTAGGCCCTGGCCCTCTGTGGGCTGTTTTTTCTGCAAGCATCAACATTTTGCTGCGACTAACCACGTTTTCTTTAGAGCGTCCCAAATATCGCTCGTCTACTAGGTTTGACCTAACAACGTCAATGCTTTGAGCGTTAAAAGCCAAAATTAGAAGCAGCACCTTGCGCATTCCACAAGCGAATAGTGCTAACAAATGTTAAGTTGTTTTCGTGAATAAATTGCTGTGGGATATGAATTATTCGTTGGTCTTTGGTTAATTACTTCCAGCCCACGCATGGCATTTCGAGCTTCACATTGAAATAAATTCATAAATTTAACGATGGGCAGGCTGTGCATAGACGCACAAATTAAGAGGAGTTTACATACATACGCATCACAAATCTAATTGTTTTCCAATCTCATCGAGTCTTACCTGCAAAGAAAAGAGAAGAAATGTTTAAAACTTCGTTCAAATATTCAGAAACAAAAATAAATCTTTAAACACTACATAAACTCCACCACCACCACCAGTCCATCGGCAAACCATCGAAAACAGCGTGATATCCTTGTTTGCATTTGATTTTCTTCTATTTGCATCTGAAGACCAATCGAACTGATTACCCCAACGGCAGCGGACGACGCGTGAAAGGGCACCCCCGGGGTCATTACAAATCGATTTAAATATTTGAACAAAGATTCGATTCGGTACCGAACACGCGCACGCACTGATCAATGAAACGTCTGTGCGGCGTATCTCGAGGTTTACACGCCGCCGAGCCCAAAGGGCAGAGTTTGTTCGTTTGTGGGGTTTTGTAAATAAGCCGATAGGTGGGTCGGGGTAGGCCGTGTGGAGAACATGCGTTTTATTTACTCTGGACTGAATGTTTGCCGTTGGCAACTTGAATTCGTAAGATAATCGATAAGTTTTGGAGTACATTAACTGAGAGTAGGTTGTCTTATTCGTTAAAGGCTTTTACGAGGGGTAACGCGAGTGGGGTGGTTCTAAGGTTTACACCTTTTTTCGTAGAGTGTATCTTGCAATGGACAGTGTTTCACGATCATGTGTCAATTCCTGTCTTTCAAAAGTAGAATCATCGCGGAGTTTCTGGCAGAAACGATAACTATTAGACGGACATCTGACTTTGAAGATGATTGTCACCTTGTCCACCTACGAGGGGACTGAGTGTCCGTCTAAAAGGATCATGTCAATGGCAAACTTTATGAAAACGCTGTTAAAAACTATCAAGTGACAAGAGGAGCAGAGGTTACTTATGCAGGTAGGTCCCGACTTAAGTTAGGATTTTCAAAGCCTATCGCGTTTACAAGCAATTTTTGTTTATGTACAATTTTTGGGTGTCGATATTTAAGGGTTAACTATCTATCATGCATGATTTCTAGTTTTCATGTAATTTCGACGCCAAGAACTCAGTTTTAAAAATCACTGCGATGAGACACTGTTTCACAACCAAACCGCCAAATGCCTTGTGTGTCGTTACCGTGCTCTTGGCAATGAACTCCATGAGCAGACAGCCGTATGGGACGGACGTCATCTTCAACGTTTGTCAGTTTTCTCTTAGAGACCATCTGTACTGTACCAACTATAGAGGCATTAGTCAATTAGAGCATCGCCTATAAGATATTATCTGCCGTGTTGCGTGAACGCCTAAAGCGGCTCGTCAACAGCCTGGCCATTCCAATTTCAAATCTTCACACGACGACAAATTTTGGTGACAAACCAGGAACAGATCGATGCCCATTACCCACAACCCTTTCAGGCGAAATATGCAGACGTTTTGGCGACCCTATCAAACTCGTCCGTTTGTGAAAGATGACGATGGAGAATAACCGAGACCTTTGATTTCAAAAAAGAAAACTCGCACGCAACACCAGAGGAATAATCTTTCAGAAGTGCGTCGACGATTGACATTATCGAAAGAACACAGCGTGATGGCACTTTTGTCAGTATTGCGACGGAGTCCGCGAAGAAGGGTTTTATCGGTAAATTCGGACAAGACCAAGTATTCTGTGAACGAGAACGGACACCCAACACATTCGTCTCCGTCAGAACTTCACAGCAACAGATATAATTTTTAGGTAGTCAAAATCTTTGTCTGCCTAGGTTAGGTTAAGTTATAGTGGCTGACTGATTAGGGCAGTCACACTTAGGCCAGAGAAGGCCCATTGGGATATTACGCGGATTGACTTCTCCTAACACTGGAACCAGTTGGTGCTTCTAATGAAGCGATTTAGCTGGCTTATGCTGGCACTGTTCAGCTCGTTACGGCTCCTAGGTGTAGGAACCTGTAGCCTACGTGTAGCAAGATCACTACAGGAGCAGAGAAGGTGATGAGCGCTTTCTTCCTCCCCTTCATCCAAGCAGCTTCTGCAAAAAATCATTATATAGGCCACCCAACCTGCGAGCATGAGTGCCAATTGCACAGTGCCCGGTAATGACTCCAATGAGGGTCCTTAATGAGTGCTTGCTGAGTCTAAGTAGACTGAGTGACCAATTTAGTTTGAAAATTTCCAATGGTGGAGCATATTCAGTGCGTCTGACGGCGGGCTTCTCAGTGCCCGCTGATGTACAGGCAGGCCAGTCTTTGTACTCGGTGTAGTGCCTTGCAGTTGTTTAGTGCTGTCCACCAAACTGAGACTCCATATAGAAATGTCGTTCTGACAATAGAGGTGTCTACCTAAGATCCGCTTTAAATTCAGACAATGACGCCAGCGCTTAAAGCATATCGAAGAATAACTCTTGGCAATCGCTGCTTCTGTGGGCCAAGAAAGCAATTGATAAACCGACACACAGCCCTGTCGTGCTATATGACGCAGAGGCATGGACTTTGTCAAGCGCGGATGTAGCTGCTCTTGGTTGCCTAGAGAGAAAACAATTTCGTTCGATGAGATGTTAGCGACAGTAACTTAGCCAGAAGAACTCGTGTAAAGCGGAGCTCGAACGAGTCGTCCAAAATTCAGTCTCGTCTGAGACCTCATCAGTTGCGCAAGTTTAACAAGTTCAAGTGCTTTCAATCAACTAGTTTGCATTTTGGTACTCTTTTTGTCTGTCGTTTTGACAAATCATATATTCTAGAGTCATTTTACACAAGTCAGTCCACGTCAGTCCAGCTGCTGGGATACGCTGATGCGCTGATGACATCGACATTATCGCGCGGTCGCAACGCGCCGTAGTGGAAGCTTTCACGGTAATTAAGGAACAGGCGAAACGAGCTGGACTAAAGATCAACGAGGACAAGACAAAATATATGCTGTCGAGCAAGAAACGATCCGCCGCACACCACCTAGGCTTACACGTTACAATCGACAGCTATAATTTCGAGGTAGTAAAGGTAAAGGTAAACTCCACGAATGACATTGTAGTGGAGATCCGACGTAAGATCGCCCTTGGCAACCGATGCTACTTCGGTCTGTCAAAACAACTGGGCTCGAAACTCCTGACTCGAAAGACCAAAGTCATGCTCTACAAAGCCCTTGTTCTGCCAGTCCTACTTTATGGAGCCGAAAGCTGGACATTAAGCAAGACTGCAGAGCTGATTCTTGGTGCCTTCGAAAGAAAAATTCTACGACGGATATATGGTCCCGTCTGTAAGGAGGGCGAATGGAGGAGAAGACAAATCCGCGAACTCTACGAGCTGTACAAGGATGTGGATGTAGTCCGGAAGGCAAACGAATTCGCCACATCGAGCGAATGGACAACAACCCTATAGCAAAGAGGGTCTTCGAATCCGAGCCTCCTGGTTCGAGAAGGAGAGGAAGACCGAACCTCCGGTACAAAGCCTCAGTCCTCGCGGATGTAAGACAGATTGGCCTTGATGACTGGAAGCACCACGCCCAGGACCGTCACTGATGGAAGGCAGCAATTGCTCGGGCTCAGACCCTTCATGGTTCGTCTGCCTGATAAGTAAGTATTTGACAAATCAAGAGCACAACGCCAAAAAATTTGTTGTCAAAGCCCTTGTCAGAGTTGCTTGACTTGAATTGCAGTATTGCACTTACACAGAACTCGGGAAACTCTTTTCAGTTCTAAAAACCTCTTGATCAACTCAGAAACTATGTAACGACACAAATTATTTGAGCCCTGCTACGTATTCCTGCCACATACTTGTACTCTTTTAACTTCTCAATTTTGGAACTCAGTTTTATCTCAAATGGAACAGCCACAGTCCCACAGCCACAGTCACTTGAAATACAACCTCCAGCTGAACCACCAATCCGCTCCATCGATTCGTATGGCTGAGCAAACGTGTTCACCAGGATTGGTCACGCTTCACAGTCGCTAGTCTGTGACCTATGAGCGTCAATGAAGCAGCGATCAAGTTAAACTGGCTACAAACGAAAAAATAAGCTGTCCCCCCTGTGAAATGTGACCCGGAGTGAAAGCCAAACTAATTCCAGAAGAAATTCGACCGTCACTCCCCGCACAGTCACCGCCGCGCGTTTCCAACAAATTAATTAGTGAAACCACGCAACTAATAAGTACTTGCGCGGCTTAGCTTTTATTGCGATAATAATTCAATTAAATGCGATTATGTTCCTGCCTGTGGACTGCCTAAGCCTGGCTTCCTTCGCGCAATCTCCGTCACATGCCCGCCCGCCGCCAGGATATCCTGTGAACAATAAAATACAAGTTCTATGTTTTTGCGACCGCAGAACGCACAAAATTCTGCACCCTCCCTCGCGTTGGCTCTAATTGAGCGAACTAATCTCCGGCAGAGCACACGCCGCGATGCGCTGCGCTCGTGGCAAGTGCGGTAGGCCCAATAAATCGGATTACCCCATCCCATTGGGAAACGGTATTTAATTGGTTTTTAATTTTGCGGTTGCGCCACCGGCAGCAAGCGGAAAAAAATCCGCAACAAACCAAATTCATGATGCAACCGTGAGCGCATCACTCCCAGACCCACGCACACACACTCTCGCGCGCCGCAGAGTTGCATATTAGGACCAACCACCGCCAGGCCAGCAGCAGTGGACAGAATAACAGGGAAAACAATGCACTGCCAGCGAACGACGACGAAAAAATTAAATTTTCCATGAGAAAAATATTATCACATCTCTGCGGTGAGAGACCAGCGAAAAAAAAAAACAAAACGCACACAGCCGTCGAGCCAACGAAGCCGTAGGAAAGCAATTAAATTCTGCGTCCACAGTCACCCCCGTTCACCTTGGGCCGGCTGGGGTTTGCGGCCGTTATGCAACGTTCCCGCTCGAGATGGCTCCATAAAGGGTTGCAGAAGAAGGCAACCGGCGAGGAAACAAATTTAGAGAAACACCCCCTAAAACGGAGTCATCTTCGCACACACGCACGCACGAAGTCAGTGAGAAACCCAACGACCCGCCACGGACCGGGGGCTGGAGACTGGGGTAAATCTGGGCGAAGTCTACCAAGGGTGGCGTTTTTTTCTCTTTGCGGACCCGTTTACGAATTTGTTTTGCACTTCTTGTCGGTTTTTCTTGCTCGTCCTTGTGTAACAACTGGTGAACCATATTCCTTTGGGTGGGTGACGGTGCGGGGGAGGGAGGCTTGGTTGAGCATCTGCCGGATGGTTTTATGCGCCACGCAAATGGTGAGCTGACCGTAAAACAGAAATAGGCAAATGGGGATGTGCAAATGTGGGCTAATGTGACACAGGGTGATGGTGGTAGTGTCCGAAATGGCGGACGCAGAGCAGAGTGACCCACGTAAGCTCACGTGGAAATTCATGAGAAGACGCGAAACACAACACATGGCTGCTCGGTGTGGTGGGAATTAGGTTTGTTTACGAGCGTGTTTGAGGTTTGAACGACACTTAGGGACCGAGTGGTGGTGTGGACTGTTTCTATGGAGCTCAGTCGTCTTTTGCTTGAGCGGAGATCTGCGTGACAATTTTGGAGGGGAATTTGTGGATTGCATTGCGACCTAGCCGTTGACAGAAAGCCGTCAGGAGGACAAGCATGCTGGACTTCGAGTCGAAAAAGTGAAAAACACTCAATCAGTACAGGTATTCGTTCACACTGGTGTATTCATTGGAAAAGCTTTCTCCTGACGACTTCCAACTAAATAGCACATTGAAAGTCGCCGAAGTTCTTTGGCTAGATCCCGGAGGCACCAATTTTAAACCCTTTGTCTCGACACGATCTCCCTCTAGTGACTCACGCTTCTCAGTCAGATACATGCCATTGCCTCGGATATAAGCGAAGGCTGCTACGCAGTGTTTCCGACATCTTGTGTCAACCTCGCAGACAATCCTCCGAGACTGAAACTGTCTAGAAAGAGCATCTCAAGCTTCTTAATCAGAGTTGGGATAAGAATGTGGACTCTGAAATGTAGACTAGAGATGTTAGATCGCCCTAAGGAACAGAGGAGGGAATGTCGCCATTGATGCTTGGTTGGAACGACGATTGTAGACTGCAGACTCAAGGTTCAAAGGCGTGATTCTGCACATTTTGTTTCATCATTCAGGTCGCAACAAGACCAATAGGCAATTTTAAAGTGAGATTCCTCAAGGTTAATTCTGCTCCCTTGTACCTGGGATGTTTCCAATCGTGAATCTAGGATAATTGCTGCAGAGGTGAAGTTATATCTCTGTCAACAAAAAAGGAGAGATTCATGGTTTATCTTGAAACAGGAGGATGCTGGAGGATTTTGAAACCAGCATGTGCATAACATCAGAAAGAATTGATGTCCTTGAAGTCTGATAACGCAAGGTAGCCTTTTCGTTGTCGTTGCATTTGTCCATCTGGCATCTAGACGGTGACAAGCTGTTCTTGAGAGACGCTTTAGCGAGAAATAGCACAAGAGGTAGAGCGACTATCGAACAATATTGGACAAGGAATAAAACTTATCCCTTTTCTTAATCGACTCAAGTATCATCATGAGCTACCCTCTTGAACATCGGAGAGAGTGGGCAACGATTGGGTGAATCAGAGACGAAGGCCATGGGCAGTCATCTTTGGATCACGAATGGGTACAGTCTAGAGATGTGCCAACTCGAAACATTCTTGACTCGATTTGGAATTGAAACGAACCTCCTTGCAACTCGAGTTGCTTAGCTCGGTTTCATCCAATTCAAAATGTAGGTGTATTGCCTTTTGTAACAGTCTATAACTATAGACTCAACGGATCAGTGTTACCAGAGGTTACACTAATTATGAGTCCCAGAAGTAGTTAAAGAACGAGACCCAATAAAATGTGTACACTTTGAACGTCTCTTCTGCGCTTACCGTGTACTGCTTTCGATACACGCGGCAGGGAACGTGTTAATAATATAATATAATAAGGGTGGCACTACAGCCCGTAAGAGGGCTAGGGTCTAACTTCTCAGCAACCACTCATGCTATGCGTGCTATTGTTCTCTAACGAGTGGAAGGGACCTACAGTTTTATACCGACTCCGAACGGCCAAGTTTGAGAAGCTTTTTCTAGAAAGGAAATACTCTCGACTCGACTCGAAAGAGGTGGGGCCGTGAAAATGGCACAGAGCAGGAATTGAACCCACGACGCCGAAGTTGGGAAAGACGCACATACCCACAACGCCACGGGTAACGCCTCCTTTTGTCACCTAATATGAGTGCTCTAGTCAGTCCCTTTTGACTCTAGAGTGTCACTCTGATAACACTCTTTGGAATAAAAAAAAAACAACACTTATACAAAACAGCCACACACAAGTAGGTTTATACAGAAAAGACCAAGTAGACAACGTGCCACATGAGCCCCTCCATACGCGTGTCATAAGAAACAGAACTCATTACAACTCGGTCTCTTTGTCTTAACCAACCAAGGCATATTGTGTATTCAAACCACACCGAGTTAAAGTTTGCAGTCGTGATGTTCAAGTTAGAGATGGCCAACCAGAGTCAACCGAGTTGTGTCTTCTTGAATGTTAGTTTATTCGTTTCATTTTAGTCTCAGCAGCTCTATGTGACATAAATTCAACTCGGTTCAAGTCGGGTCTACACGGTTTTGACTTAATTCGGGTTGATTAGGTTTTTAACAACCCTTCGGCAAGTGGTTGAGAAATGTATTGAGCTTTACCTCGGAGGAAGTCTCGACAACGTTTTGCTTATGCGTCCGCTGGGCTCTAGCTTGCTACTCTGCCTTACAGCAATGGAGTTTAGAAAGGTGCATACATCTATGGTATTTCTGGGCCAAATATTCACCGAAATTAGTGAAGAATGGTTGGTCAGACCCTAGCCAGAGTCACAGAACCGAAGCAGGTCATTATTCAGTCACTAGGGATGTCAGAGGACATACAACATCGACGTCTTGGACAGAGCGTCACAATGGGCAGCTATAACTTCGAGGTAGTCAAGGACTTCACTTACCTCGGCTCCGGAGTAAACTTTACTACCAACATCAGTACAGAGATCAAGCGTAGGATAACTCTTGCCAACCGCTGTTTCTTCGGGCTCAAGAGGCAATTGAGTAATAGAGCCCTCTCTCAAAGAACCAAGTTGACTCTATATAAGACCCTGATCATCCCAGTCCTGCTATACGGCGCGGAGGCATGGACAATCTCGAAAGCGGATGAAGAAGTCCTTGGTCTCTTTGAGAGAAAAGTTCTACGCACGATCTTTGGTCCGGTTTGTGTTGACAGGTTGGTTTGTGAACTGGCCGGGCTGTACAGCGACATGAGCCTAGTTAGGCGTCTACGGATCCAACGCCTACGGTGGCTAGGTCATGTAGAGCGTATGGACACCACAGCTCCGGCCCGAAGAATCTTCGAATCCGAACCTGTCGGGCAACGCAACAGAGGACGCCCGCGTTTAAGGTGGCGGACCCAAGTGGAGAAGGACCACAACCAACTTGGTGTGCGAAACTGGAGACAGCTAGGCAGGGATTGCGCTAGTTGGAGAGGCATGTTGGTTGAGGCCCAGGTCCACCCCGGACTGTAGCGCCACACAAGGAAGAAGAAGAAGGGATGTCAGAGCCACATGAAATTTAGTTTCAATCTTACCGAGATGTAATAAGACGATGATAAGCGAGCTTAAAAGACCACATGAGATAACCTCAGAGGTAGCAGAAAGCAACGCTGAGCATGGGCCTCACAGAAACCAGAAAAGGTGCTAAGAATGAAGCTGCCTGCAGGGATGCCAAAAGGTTGGTACACAGTAGCACCAGCCGGAAAGCTGACGATAGGTTAACTGCCGACAAGGCAAACGCGAGCCATATTCTAGCTCCGTCTAGCCGAGGCAGCAAAGGAAAGGGACCCCTCAATCCTCTTAAACAGTGGCCAAAGAGAATGAGGAGCAATAGTCCACTGAGGCCCGCTCTGGGACAACGCGGTGGATTGGATGATCCACTCAGAAAAGTAGTGCTTGAGTCAGGTGGCAAGGCCTGGAGAAGCGACGAAAAAGGCAGACGAGAATAGGAGACACCTCCGCTCCGAACTTTCCTCCAGTAGCTTCATTTCTCCAGCCGCGGCTGTGGTACATAAGGAACGAGGGGTGTCCTCGAAGAAGGACAGATCGTAGGCGGAGCCCTCGAATCGAACTGCTGTATCAGAGGGCAAAAGCTACGCAACTGTTGCAAAAGCAGCCGCGGGCAGAAAGTCCACGGGGTTCGGCTGTGACTGGATACCTGCCTATACAGGGAGAGAAGCCAATGAAATGGGCGACTCCCTAGATGGGCAAGGAGCATCGAAAGCTTTTATAAGCCCCGAAGGAACAAGGAACAACACTCATGGCGTGAGCCAGGCCAGGAAAGTCTTGGGTCAACAAAACCGGAAGAGGTTTGAGGAATGTATCAGAACGAGCTAAAATAGGCTCCGTAACAAGCTTCCTAACAGAGTACTGCAGACTCAGGGAGCACCTAAGGAATATAGGAGCATCAGAAGAAGGTCTCCAAATTCCAGAACACATACTGAGATTTTGTGAGGCATTTACTCACAAAAGACAATGATATTTGGGCAAGTTGGTCATTTTCAGTCATTCTCAGATTCCCAAAGCACATATCTCTCTTGCACATTGGAGCCTATAACCCTCAGTAGAACTCTGAATTCGTAGTATGTGAGGGCAGCTCTTAAGAAAGCAAGCCTCGGCAATAATGAAAGTGACTGTTTTTTAAACACAAACAGACTACAAAATATGAGAATTCTAAGTGCTCGTGGGGGACTGTGAAATGTACGAAACTCATCGAAGAGCAGCACTGCAACCATGTACTAGAGATGTTAGATCACCCTCAGGCACAGAGGACAGACTGTCCGTCAAGACATGACCTTCATTGCTTGACTTGGTTGGACCGGCGTTTGTAGACTGCAGACTCAAGCTTAAAGGGCTTGATTCTAAACATTTTGACACATCAGTCAGGTCGCGACAGGATCAGTCGGCAATCTTTACTTGAGGTACCTCACGGTTACCTCTGCTCCCCTGTTCTTTTAGCTAAGAGAAGCACCAGCTTCACAAAGGGGACGCCAGTGAAATTGTACGCGTGTTCATCGCTGACACTATGTCCTTTCCTCCGAAACGCCCAATTGTCACGTGAGTCCCTCTATAGCAGACATTCTTTGCAGTGCGTTCCACAACCTTGTCTCTCTGTCTCAGAAATGCTCCCTCCTCTATCCACGTCTCTTCCAACGAGTCAGGAACACCAAGGCCACATCGCCTCTCCCCACCATCTCCAAGATGACATGTGAGGACTTGTTCCGAACTGCATGCCCTAGGGTTGCAACACGAGACGAGCTACAACCCTCCCGACCTTATCTAATGTCTTTGCTCTTGAACTGCACCATTGCTCGTGGCCAACTGTTCTTAACCGAAAAAGGATACACTTAATTCGTCGTCGCGCCCCGTCTGAATCACCAATTCCCCAACCATGCTGCCCTCCGCCCCATCCTAGAGACATTCCGACAGACAGCAACTCTTTAGTGGGTTAGTCGTCTCGGAGGAGGCAGTCCCCCCATGTGACGTGGATTACATTTCCAGACATTAAGTCCAAAGACGTGTCACGTTCATCCCTTTCAGTTGCTCTGCATATCAACCCCCACCCCCGATCGGGTGGGCTTCCGCCCACAGCTGTAAGACTACATTCGTAGGTCCCACATGTTTGCTGGCACGGCAAAGGTTAGGGCGCTGTATTCAAGCGTACCACCGCAGACATTATCCCAAAGTGCATACTGAAGGAGTGCATTCAATCCCTTCGCTTTTGCTGTACAACCGGTGGATGCAGGATTTCCAGTCAGGTGAATGGTGCGCCCGTGTGTGTTGTATCACGTAGAAAAAGGGCTTCTGAAGCAGTTGGTGGTGTCTATTCATTTGAAATACGATTTGGCTACGGAATGATGACTGAAATCTAACGCCATCTTTGAGCACACTAGTCGGGTGTGTGTGTGTGTGCGGTTGAGTGTGAAATCTCTTTGAGTTGAGTTGAAGTGTTTTCCCTTTTCAATGAAACTCTGCCCTGATCTAGATCGGTGCCCAGTGGACTTGAGTTAAATGCAGGCGCGCTCACTTGTCATCTCGTCAGAATGAATGAGCGCAGTCGAGGGGTGGTGTCGACTTTAAAAGGAAGCTTTTCATAACTCTTGATCGTCGGGATTTCAAGAATGCCGGGAATCTCTTCTCATCGGTTGAAGTTGTGAAAAGGAAATCACCCGGCAGGCCAATTACATGAGGCCTAGTTCTATTCAAAACTACGCCGATGTTGAGGCACGAAGCAACAGGGTACGACTGAAGTGGTAGGCACAACTTGGAGGATTTAACTGGAGGCAGCTGTCATCAAAAACTTACAGCCCTGCAGCCTGCCTTTTACTTCTAAAACTCATCCAATCAGTGTAAAAATATCCAGGGACATCGTCAAATTTCCAAGTGCAAGCGATTTCTTCTTGGAACACTTTACGCACATAGATAACACTTGATTTCGCTCCAAATTTAGTGCAAAAGAGTGAACGTAATTAAACGAAACTTGACGAAACTTAACGAAACTTAACGAAACTCAACGAAACTCGAAATCATTCCCTTCCCAAAGTTATCTTGATGAAGACTCACATTCTCGACCTCCTCACGGCCTCAATAATGTCACTCCTCCTCCGAATGAGAGCGCAAACCATGTCCGAAAACATCCTCAAAACCACTCACACTCATGACCTAGAGTCAACAGCCTCCGCACGTGCATTGGCAATCTCGATTATGCGCCGTTTGCATTTAATTTATTGCCGTGAATACCCGTATCCGGCAGATGTGAATCAAAACTTCGATCACGTCCCATCGCGCTTCCGTGCAAATGGCCGGAAAAGAAGCAGTTTTCCTACTCGAAAATAAAGACAAAAAATTAACATGCTGGCGATAGTCTTTCCCGCACTTAATGCACTCATCGCCTCCCGCGGCTTACACGGCGATGGACATTTGTCATCGGTCCAGTCGCCATTGCCTTCTGACATTAAGACCTCCCCCCACCAGCCAACCGAGCCACTGTATCCCGGTGGCTGGCCTGCGATGTGTATCTACGAGAATGAGTGGTGTTTATGTAAAATAAATAATTAATAGCGCCTTCAGATCGCATCACGACAGTACGCGCTGCCAACTGAATTGCATCGCGCATATGGCTAATTGAGGAAGTAACCTGTTGCTGGGGCGATCGGGCCGAGGTGCATACGATCACTTAGTCACGATCATACAGCGCGTTGAGAGCATCGTTTCAAGTGGCATAAAAAACAAGGCAATTGTTGGAATATGTCAGGCGAGTGGAGCTTTGAGGGTACGGCCGCCATGAAGGCGAGGGATCACTTGGACGCGATTAGTGAAGTGGCGTGAGTGACAAATGCTTGGACGCTTGACGGATTTAAGAGCAGGCCTCCACGACGTGAGCTTTGTTTGCTGAAAGATGATGAAACTGTTTGCGGATGTGATGAGATGTTGACAAGTTATTGTGAGTGACTGACGAGGTTGTTGGTGGCTAAAGAGCAAGCTACCACACCTCTGATTCATTGGTCACGAGTGGTGGTCATTACGAATCAGTCCGAGGATCGTCGCCAAGAAGATCGACGACGATTGGATCCATCTCAACAACTGATCATGGATTCCCCGAAAAACCTGCCTCAAACGATCATTCTCCCAGTGATCGCCATCACCATCTGTCAACGACTTGGCCCCGTTCAAAGCCCCCCTCTTCAAGCCATGAACCACCGCTCCATCCTCAAGACCGACTCACAATTTCCAGGTCAGTCATTGAAGCCGTTCAAGTCCCCCGAACCAAACTGGAATCGTTTCCATAATTAAACCGAATTAGACGATCGTGAGAGCATTCTAGCCAGCCAGCGATCAGCGATCGTTAATAAATGCCAACACACCGAGTCGGACTGTGCGACTTACCTTCCCACACTACCACTGTGACAGAGCAAAACGTGATTTATTCCTTTTGCATTTAGCTGCACAACGCCATGGCCGGCCAAAGAAAGAAAGGCAACAGGCAATGGAAATTGAAAACACAAAAATGTGGTGCAGTCGCATGCATTCTCGTTGCGCTTCGATTCATTTCGGTTCCATTCGGCTGACATTTCGCGTTTGCCAGCACAGGGGCCGGCGCGATCGCGTGTAGTGCTCGCTCGTATGGGGTGCCATACCAAAGCGAACACGTTCGCGTCTCGACCAGGGTTAGGGCCGGCATACTGCGTTTCGTCATCGACCAGACTGACGGCCAGGTACGTTGTACCGCGACGCATTGAGTGTGTTAGGCGTACGCGAAATGCCTGTCGCCATTTCTAGGGTGTGGTAGCACTCCTTTTTGCGCGTTTGCCTCTTTCTTGACTCTTCCATTTTTTTTTTGGTTTGCTTTCAAGAAATTCTGGTTTTTGCTGAGACGCCGCGCAAAACAATTGAGTCATCCGGCGTGGCGCGGCGCTGCTGGTCCGTGAGGTCGCCGCACAAAATTATGTCACCCAGTGCTAAATATACCGAAAGATGAACAGTTGAACGGCTTAACTTGCAACTTAACAGCACTCAAAGTGGTGGTTAACCTTAAAATGTTACTTTTATGTTTTCCTTTTCGTTTTTATGTGCTTTTTTTGTGAGATTATCTTGTTGGTCAGTGTGAAGGGGAAAGTCTTGTGGAATCGCGAAAAGCGAACGACACAAGCAGCGCCCGCCATTTGCTGGTATTGGCGGGAGAGTCTTCGTTGAGTTTCGTTAAAATAGTGGTTTGTGGTGCTAGAGGGCGCCGATGTGATGGTTGATAGGTAAAGAGGCTTAGTGTTGCCCTTGGACAATGGGACGAAAGCGTGTTTCATAATCTCATCGAAACCATCCTATGGTTCAGTAAAAAGGGACATCGAAGTTGAGGGAGAATCTACGGAAGTCGAGGCACTAATCTTAGAAACACATCCGAGGAAGAAAGTTGCCTCCAAAATGTTGTCGAAAAAGACGTCAAGAAGCATAGTAGCACTCGTTTTGATGAGCAGCACAAATGAAAGCACGAAATCTACTCGGATTTCAAAATGATCACCAAGATCGATTACAGAACACGGATAGGAATGCATAGCTCAGAAAGTGAAGTGAATTGCACAAAAAAACAAGTATTGACAAAAAGTGAAGCAGAAACGAACCGTATGCGTCGTCCTCTACTGACTGGGAAATATTCAAAAACTCCTCACCTACTACTGCAAGTGTTTATTGTTGATGCCTTGGCAGGTCGGTCTACGGCAGAAGAGGGCGTATGGTGTCTTGATGTCTTGCACAATATGCCAGATTCTTGGAAAAAAATATTTTTATTGCATATCGGATTGATGACTTAGATCTACTACATACATACGAAGTAAATTCTCGTCTGTAATAGAGAGCTGCTGCAGCGTTCTCTGGCATTTGTGGATCTATGACTAGGGAATTGTAGGTACAACAGCGTGTTGATTGGTCGTAAAATGTAGCACAATGTGGAGAATTTTAAAACTTAGCTTTTCGTTCTAAATGGTCTTTCGAAAAAAGACTTCCGAATTTTGGCAGTAGCAGCCATTTTCACATTTTAGCTACGTCTGTCAAATTGGCTGTCATTTATTTTGCAAAATCATCACTATGTCCGTCACATATACATATTAATTCATTTTTGGCGGTTCTTTTCCAAATGAAATTGAAAACACAAGAGATTCAAGTGCGTCCAATTCATCACTTGATGTGGATTTTCGCATGACGGCGTCAACGGTCCACATGTCTTTGGTCGGGCTATCACTCAGTAGGAAGAAGTTTGCGCTTACTATTGGTATTAATACCATATATTGCGGACTAGTATTAAGTTCCTAGAACATTGGCTGTATGGACACGCGATACGAGTGATTAAAAAACGCAGTCGATTTTCCGTAAACGAGGAATGTATATGAGGTAATGCAATTTTTTGGCCTTACAGGTTATTTTCGATCGCATCACCTCTTATCGGCTTACGTAAAGAAGTCGTGAGCGTGGTTTGGATGAAGGAAGCGCAGATAGCATTGCAAGAGCTTAAATCTACATTAATAAGCCCACCTATTTTAGCTCCTGACGATGTGACTTGTCGATTTCCTGCTCCATCGAGGGAACAGCGACGATGTTGGGATCAGTGGTATGTTTTAGCAGAAAACTGACTGAGGTAAAAGTAAAGGAATACACATAAGAACTATAGATTTTGGCCGTAGTTGAAAGTCTAGAAAGTTTCGGGATATATGTACTTGCTGGGCAAAGCATTCAAAGTTATTACCGACTGTGAAATCATCGATACAACTCAACACAAGGCTCGGACGATACCGAGAGTTGCGAGCTGGTGCCTCAAACTGCAAAAGTTTGAGTTTACGACTATCCATCAGCCGTTCGTATGGCAGATGGTAGAAGCCACATTGGCTTGACACAATTCAGTGGCCAGTTGAAAAACTGCGAAATATCATCAAACAGCTACAATCAACAGGTATTGGTAGTAAGCAGACGAAACTGCTTATAGAATTTAAGCTCGAAGGGAAATGGTTGTACAAGCGTGCCTTGTGAGTTTTCTAAAGTCGCATGCATGTCTATGCGTCGCCTTAGTACGCTTCTACGCATTTCTGTAAGCAATTATCACGGTACGATTTCAAATGTGCGATTTTTGCGGAATTTTTGAGAAAATTCTGAGAAATAAACTCCATTGCTTTCTGACAACGGGTTTGCCATTCGACAAACGCATTCCCGCATCGAACAATAGAGCGATGGTGACCGCCATACAAAAAAAACCCTAGCTGCTCCATCCAACTACAGCCGATTCACGGAATTTGACTTCAGATGCAACTGGCCAATGGCTCAAGCAGAAAATGTTAAGGATTAATTTAATGTTTATCACACAACCGTGACGATACCCGGACCACGGTGGGAAGTATGAAAAATGATTCTTTTGAATTCGAACACTACTGATGTTTGGAGTCAATTTGACACAGTGCTATTTTACACTACCGTTTGTAGAGCCAAAAAGGAAGACTTCAGTTTTTATTTCTTGCGTTGTTGAATAAAAGCATGTCGCACGCAAACACTGTGTACATTTGCATTCGGAGTTTGAGGGCACACATGACGTCTAGCCCAGTTTTTTGTGGTTGGCTGATAAACCAATGTGCAGGCCGATGATTGATCAAAACCACACCAAATATCAAATATGCAATAACTCCCGTACAAGCCTACAGAGCTCTCTGGCAACAACTTTTTGTATGGAAGCTAGACGATAGAGTATCCCAGTGAGCTGCGAGTGCTTGTCAACAGCACACAATTATTAGAAGTTTTGCTTATTTGAAAAAAAATGTGTCAAATTGACACTAAATGTATGTATCATGGGGTTGCTGTCAAAGATCTTGTCTAAATTTACACAGTCGAAGTCGAAGAAGAATCGAAGAAATATTTGGTCCTCCATGTTTGACTTGTGATGCGACCAAGACCACAGTGCACTGACTAGATCAAATAAGCTAATTGCTGGCAAAAGAATCACGAAGTCAACAGATTCATTTGAACTTCCACGTCTTTGCTTATAGACTCAAAGTATTGCTTACGTTTGTCATCCGCAACACTAACTACAAGCCCCTGGCACTTAAGGCTAATGTGTAAAGACGCACCTCCTCTTCCTTTCTCGCTCTATGACTACGATTCGTGCTGTGTTTTGATCCCCACAATTGAAGGGTATTAGGAATATCTTTTGCACACCAACTGGTGCAAGCTGGTACAAGACTGAAGACATAGTGGAGACTAGAGCCGTTCTTCTGGCCCTTTTCTTCAGTCAATTAATCAGTTTCTACTCTCACGACCCGGGCGTCGAGATGTGGCCTATATTAAGACTGTGAACCAAGGTGCTAGAATTAGGGCGGCAGCAATCGCCTCTCTCAACACACTCGTCACCAGTATCACCACATGTTTAATTAGTTATGAGTCCCAGAAGCTTAAAAACAAGTCATTTTGAAAATAAATGAGTCTCAACGAAGGTTTTGATGAGACACAGTCCCTCCTTGTGTAAAAATTAAACCCCTTTTTTGGAGGTTGTAATACTACAATGGAACACTTTGACTCAAGACTGGTGCATTGTACTACCAGGCACCAGCCTACAGTTCCTTAGGAAGACCAGCAGGCGCTTCTGTGATGAAGAACCTACAGAATCAGCTCTCACCACATCGCCGAAGACCTGCCACCTGATCCAAGCAAAGGCGGGCTAGTTACAGAGAAAGTGCTCTGCCGTGTCGTTGTCCTGTCCACTTTCGTCGCAGAGAGGGTTTTCTTAAATCAAGCACAATGGCCCGTCTGCAATATTTTCTGTCAAGGGACAACAAGAATGCCGCGGATTTCTTTAAGCGCAAACGCTTGGTCTATCTACATGCTGGAGGTCCAAACATCAATGGAAGTCCTAACCACAGACGCAGGTAGTCCGAGAACAGGTTCAGGCTGTGAGAAAGTTTCCTCTGATACTTGTCTAGCAAGTTCATCTCATTTCCAGCGATTCCTTGGTGTCCGGGGTCGCTGATGAGTTTCAGTGAATTTTAATTGCCAATTAAATTCAGACGGGATTTACGTTGCATTGAGTAAAGCTTAAAGCACGGCTTTCACTCTAAACACTGATTTGTCGACCCACTCACCTGTTCCTCGCAATAGAGTTTGTTGCCATTAGGATCGATTGGAAAAACGGACGCAAATTTACTGAATAAAGTGTACACTCTAATGTTGTCGCCCTTTGGAGCCATCTATGAAGGTACGACTACATTCCTTTCCTGGCTCGAAGTCTGGCCAGAGCCATTCCTGGGTGCTGAACGAGTATGTGCACAGGCATTTTCAATGAAAGCGTTCAGGAAATATTAAAGCGTCGTTCACACCTTGCAAAGTTATGAAAATGGCAATGTGAAATAATAATAATACTTATGGGTGGCGCTACAGCCCGTAGAGGGCCAGGGCCTAGCTTCTTAGCAACCACTCGTGTTGTGCGTGCTATTGTTCTCGCACGAGTGGAAGGGACATACAGTTTTATGCCGGATCCGAACGGCCAAGTTTGAGAAGCTTTTTCAAAGCAATGTGAAATAGGATTGGCAATTTTGCTCTTGAAAAAATGTGTCAAATCTAAAAATTATGAGTTCCCGAATCAGGCTAATGAGTAATTTTGACTCAATAGAGTCCCTGGAACACTGCTCGTCACTATAGTTTGGTGACAGGATTGGCGTACTACTCTACTGGCAGCGTTCTAACAATGTGTCTGCACAAATCTCTAAATCTTTGCTTTTGATTTGCAGAAATACCTGAAATCAAGGCTTTTATGTTGCTTCCACTTTAGACATCGCCTTTTCACAGATGACATCAACTGCGCCTCTAAACACAGCTTCAAGAAGGTTCTAGTCAAAACAGCCACACATCGGTGATTTTACAATCTACTCGCCGTCCGCCATTTTATGTGCTCAACGTCCGTTAGTCCTGCACTTCCTGAAGACGCCAAGGCTCTGATCTAAGCATAAGAAACCGACACAAAATTGCACACCAGTCCTCAGTCCACCCAATCTCAAGCGGATGAGAGTTGAAAAACTGTTCCTCAAGCCGGTGCACAGCGGATTTTCCTCAAAAAACAAAAATATCTCTCCCGCCAGCAACCCCACTCAGTCGTCAAATGTCAGAGCTAGCTGGTCACACCAGTCCAAGCCTCGCTCGAAAAACGACTATGACGACGATGGAGCCACAGTCAGAGCCAACACCGAACCCGATGCCGATGCCGCCGACAACTAGGCAAGTCCGTGTGCCTGTGTATGTGCTCGCAGATACTTAACTTTCAAAGCCAAGCTCCGGCGAATTATGCCTCCACATTCTACACCCAACCTGGCTTCGTGTTCCTCTCCCGTCCATCCGCCCCACAGTCCCCCATCCAGCCCCACAACACAACCAAGCAGAGCGACAGAGAGCCGCACGAAAGAGAGAGAGATGCAGCACAGTAAATTGTAGCGCGTAGGTATGTTGTAAATAAATACGCGACCGCAATCACTTTGGTCGTTCGGGACGGCGGAGATCTCGGTGCCAGGCACCGACCGGTTTAATTTTTAGCTCGTTATCAACCGGTAGATGAACTGTAAAGAAGAGAATAGAGTTAATTGCAGACAATGGCTACGAACGCGCGAAGGAGCGAGCGAGACCGCGAACGCGCACACAGCCGCATGGGCACACGAATGGACGGACACAGCGAGAGAGCGGCGGCATAGAAAACAATAACAACTCAGGACTGCAGCGTTTGACAAGAAGAAACAGCGTGACAAGGGAAAAGATACACAGATACCCGCGGCGAGTTGCGAGACTGTGGCTCTGTGGCGTTGATTCCCTTCGTGATCCCCACCTTTACTCGCGCACACACATCGACGCCGCGTCGCTCCAAAGGTGTAGGTCTGGAAAAGCAGCAACAAAACAGAAAAAGGAAAACACAGGCGAACGTAGTGAAACTACAGATTTTGCATGTTCCGCGCTGCAAGCTGGCCGCACGACAAGCGGATGAATGCCCGGCTTAGCAGCGCCAACATCTAGCGCTTGAATTCACACACAAACACAGGCACAGGGCAAGGCCCCCCAGGTGGGTGTAGCGTGCCTCTGTGTGGGGGAATTGTGAAAAAGATGCCCACGGAGTGAGAAATGTCATATTTAGATAGTCGGCATTTCTGGGAGGCCGCCCCGGCCCTACCCGGCTGCGGACGACTGCCAGGACGACGACTTGACGGCGCGGAAATGCTGTGCTTTAATCTTGATCCCCCGGGTGACCTATGAATGCGCCGCGTGGGCCCGCGGGACGGGCGCGGACTGTGCTCCATTCTCGCGTCCATTGTTTCGGCTTTTCATTTTCGCCTGTCTTCTGTTTTCCTTTTTGGCGCTTTGGTGTGGCCCGGTTTGCGCTGTGAACCAGTGAATGAACTTACTTTCTTCTTTTGCCACATAAATTGCTTTTTTGTTTACGTAATTCAGTTAGGCTGTGTTTGGACCGAAAATGTGACTCGCTGCGCGGATTCGCTGCGCGGATTCTGTGCGAAGTTGAACTGAACTGAAATGCTGGGGCTCCCACGCTCCGCGGTCGCTCCTTATTAAGTGGAGTACATTAGGGTTGCGTAATTAGGCCGTTATTATCTTAAATACCTCGACAAGAGCGCTTGGTGCTGTCGGAGCAGAAACAATTGTGGGTAAGCAAAGCATTTAATCGTGGGAGGAATCAAAGTATGGATTCACAGTTTCGTTGCGTGGATGAGTGGATGTTATGTAAGTGAAGCGCTAATGACTGTTAAGTGTCACTAATTCGTCGGAAAAGGATGACGGGGGGAATTTTTCAATTATTTCTTTGCATTGTTCGCTGCTGGTGGTGTTGAAGGTGGGTTTTAGGGAAGCATTCCATTTGGGAACAACACCTGATCCGCTTGATAAGCTGATATGCATCGTGAGACGGAGCGTTTCGGTTGCGAGAAAGGTTACTGGTGAAATGAAAGGTGGAAGATGTCAGTCGAGGACTTGGGGACAAAGGGTGTCTCTCTAAGGCGGGGCTACGCATGCAATAGACTGACTTCTACATCTGACATTCGCTTCAACTACACCACTGGAGCAGAATATGACTGTTTAGCTGTTCGGTGAAGGAAACACTGTGGGTCAACTATATGTACATATTCCCGTCACAAGCGTCAGCCGTGTTGAATGTGCGACGAATCAAAAGATGTAAACAACATCGTTGCTGTGATCCATTGCTTAAATCGAAAAGGACAATCACAAGAAATGAACGCAATGAACATCAGTTAAGTCTTCCAAAGAAGGTGTCGAGAAGTACCTACCACGGGCTGTTGGAAGAAAATTATTTATGCTCTTGTCAGAGTTGAGCTCTTCTAAATTCCTTCCAAAAATGTATCAGACTGAAAAAGCTTACAGGCGTTTGCCAAGAAATTACTTCAAAAACAGTCACTTCCTGCCAATGAAGCTTAAAGTGTTCTTGGACTTCTTTGAAATAAGACGAGAAATATTTCATATAATTTTACTCCGATTGCTTTTAGTGATCCGGTGGAGATGCCTTCTTTTTTTGATCCTACCACCTAGGATGGACCATTAAACCCCTCCAGCAGGTGCGATCTCCGGATAGCTGTCCAAGTTGATTGAAGATTGTTCTCCACTTACGAAGGTGCACCGTTTAAGACACGGGCGTCCTCTATTGCGTTGTATCACTGGTTTGCAGTTGTCGAGCCAGAGTTAAGTTCTACTCAAGTTGCTGGGAGAGGAATGCTCTGCAATATTGTGGTTGGATTAATGAAGGAGGACCACAATTGAGTAGCTTACCAGTCTTTCCGGTGTTCTCTTCAGCCTTTCAAGTAATATAACGATTTTCTTTTTCCTATAGCTTCTAGGGCAGTTGTGGTCCGTAGCATTGTGGGTATGTGCGTCGAGCCTAACCTAGATGTTGTTGGTTCGATCCCTTGTCTGTGCGACAAAAATAATTTTTACTGCTCCACTTCTTTCGAGTCACGGACAATGTATTTCCTGTCAAGAAAAAGCCCCTCAAACTTGGCCGTTCGAAGTCGGCATAAAACTGTAGGTCCCTTCCACTCGTGAGAGAACAAAAGCACGCACAAGACGAGTGGCTGCTGAGAAGCTAGGCCCTGGCCCTCTATGGGCTGTAGCGCCACCCATATTATTACATTCTAGGGCAGCTTGGTTTGGTAATTCATTATGAATAGAAAATTTTTTTTTCTTGAGAACAGGGTGTAATCTATTGTTCAATGGAACTTGGTCCTAAGGTTCGATTGCATGATTTCGGTGAGCTCCTGCTGTGGACTGATGAAGGCACGATTCTAGCTCCCTGGAAATAAGAGAGCTTTTTCTAGCCAATGTGGGTGCGATACACGAGGCAGCAAAGTCGAGAGACCACTCGGTTTTAGAGACACAGTCATCTTACGTTAGGTACCTGGGCATGTAGCAAACAAAAAAAGCGGACCGCATTGAGAAAGGATTGTGACCGAGGGACGGCGCAGTAGAGGAAGACCGCGTCTCAGGTGGCGCACACAAGTGGATAGAGACCTCAACCAACTATGCATGCGAAACTGGAGACAGAAGAGTCGTCTACTCCACAGACGTCGCAGAGGATGTCATCGCTTAGGCCACTCAGATTTATTTGTGTGGCTAGGTTTTAGTGGCATGTTAATCTGCAATATGTCCTCTGCATTTTTGATGAATAGACAGATTCTAGGGAGCTTGTGTCTTGGTCTGTCCGAATCCTTGGGAGAACTGTTCTTAAACTACCTGTGAAGTAAATTTGCCGTTTCCTAGTGACAAGCTGAATGATTTGAATCTGGTTCCAGTAAGCATGAGTTCGGTGAGCTCTTGCTGTGGACTGGTGAGTTAGCCACTGACTCTATTCTAGCTCCGTGGCAATAAGAGAGCCCAGGGTGCCAAGTGAGCAATTTTTGCCACAGAAGTGCTGAGTCTTTCGAGGATTTCGCTCGTCTCAGTTTTGGAGCAACATCAAGCGTCAATGTGGAACAAAATGATATCATAGTCATTGATCGGCTATAGTCGGAATGTAGTGCGCATGCTCATAGGAGTCCTTTTGGAGCACTTGCCAAGGGGACACATGCAATGCGTGTGTGCACTAATAAGGAAGCAACAGAATCAATTCAACATCTTCTCTGCGAATGCCTGGCACAGGATGGCAGGTGGTTTCTAACAAAGTACTTCTTCATAGAGCTGGAGGTCTTAAGCAGCATTAATCTGGAAAACCTCAAAAGGCTCGTTTATGCACTGCGATGGTTTATAGATAAAAGGAAGTTCTCACTGTAGTAAGGCATCCTATAGTAAGGGCACACTGGAACCTAAATGCTGCCTCAAGTGAGCCCTACCACTAAAGCCGATTTGGCTCCCTAGAACGGTGACTTCTAATCAGTCATCTACGCCGATGACGTAGCATCAAGATCAGCCCTGGAAGACATTTTAATCAGTTTCTTTTTCTTCTAAGAGCTTGGTTTTGTCTATCAAGAGCGGCGAGGTCTTAGGTATACCAGAGCAGCTATGAAGCTTCAGCTGAACCAGGCATTGTGTTTTCCTGGGTTACACATCAGTTCAATTGGTCGTTGATTAAATGTGACGGGATCACGAGCTGCTACAAACCATCGCGGATCTCCCATTCACTGCCGATCTAGACACCTCTCAATTGAAACATCTGAATGCGAATTTATTGTTTTTCTAGGCTTGTAGACGATCAGAAAGGACTACACGGCCGTCCAGTAGCACCTTAAATTGCCAACAAATCGATTTCCAACCGTCAAGCGAATGGCTTCATCAGCTGCTGCAATGCCCTCGGATTAACAACGTCTAACACCACGTTTCCTAGTCAAACCACGAGACCGACCATCCTCAAGGCAGTCAACAATCACAGCCGATGTTCCCAGGCACTGAGCCTTTCGCAAAGTCGACAACCCAAAGGCACATTCCCACAGCTCGCCTTTCCGCAGCTCACATCCCCAGCGACCACATAATTATCGAAAAGCCATCTGCTTGGGCCGCCGCACTCACAACCCATTGCGGTTGATGGCACACATCTGACCACTTCCCAAATGCGACTCCACCACCGAACCAGCACAAGGAATCTTTTCCCATCGTTCGGTGATTGATAGATCTGTGCCCATGCCCGTCATAGCGCTGACGGATCGGCAGCAGAACTCCCAGGCGGTCGTGAATTGATTTATGCGAGCAGACGAATAGACACTCGGCCATTCACGACCGAAAACTTATTAAATTAGTTTTGAAAGGAACGCACGCACGCACGAGTATGGCCCCGGCAGCCAGCCACTGTGGCCTGGTCAAGTCTGAATAATGAAAGGCGAAGCGCGTTACACAATGATGACGATGACACAATGGTATCAGCAATAGAAGCGTTATTAGTTTTATTACTCTATCAACCATAATACGGTTGTCTTGTCACCAGAAGCCGAGAGGGAGTGCGAGATGGAAGCTGGCATCTCATAGCTACACGCCACACAACTGCGAGGGAGATTGAGACTTCCTGATTGTGTTAGGCGATCAATTTAGTTCAACGTACATACGTCGTTGTCGGTCGGTCGGTCGGTGGTTAGCACATGTAACAGGCCAGCCCACCGTCCTAAGTGGTGCTAGATTCCACCACACTTGAGGTCATTCGATTACAACAAACGAGGACAATGCGACGATGACAACAACAACACCGACCGGCCGACCAGAGTGATTCGAGGGTTGGAGGAGGAATGTTTTGAAGTTTTGTCGCAGTTGTGTAACCACGAACGCATCCCCTTCCATGCCACGGCCATCCGCATCCATCCAGCCATTCAGTGGAGAGGAGCGATATAAATTGTAATCACTTGAGGATGCCATCAATAATGGACTTTACCCGTGTGGGCCATGCACAGCGATACATTTCGTCGCGCTGGCTGTGGAATGCAATTTCTTACAATTACCACACCGAAACCGAAACCGATGCCGAAAGTCGCCTAGGATGCGGGACAATTGTCCCGCGTGGAGGGCGGCCATCGGTATTGTGTCAGTTTGGTTTTTTTCTTCTTGTTCTTGTCACTAAATCACGACTGATGATCTCGATGCGGGGTGAGTGCATCTGTCATCGTTGGCGAAGCGGTGTGACAAGCAACTCGCTTGCGTCTCTGAGCTGCGCCGCCTGAAACTATATGCAAGTGGTTTATGCAGATCCCACGACTGAAGTTGAGGTGGGGCAGAAAAACAAGTTTGTGGCCGGAGGTTACTAGAAGCTCACTCGCTAAAGGAACCGTCGTCGTTTCCTTAATGGAATGCGGTAAGGGGTCTCTAATGGGACGTCCTTCAGTGGTGTGTGTTGGCAGGAAGGTGCAGCAGTTAATGAGCCGCACCTTGGTTCTTTTGATCAAACATTAGAGAAAGAGGGGCGAAGGATACGGGACTCCTAAGTGCGAACGGAGATGATAAGGATTCACTGGGCAGTCGCATCTGGTGGAGAGCGAGTGAAGCAGATCTGGCGAGGGGATGCAGTTCCACTGGCAATAATCTCATCACTTTATTGACGGTCTGAGTGCAGGCAGTTTGTTGCAAAGATTACGACCCGGAAACTTGTGTCAGCCTGAGAAAAGATACACAGCATTTTAAGCGGATAATGGACACATTCCGGCAGACTAATGGTTAGCATTTCACTTGGCTCAGTTTACGACTTCGATGACTCTGGGAAGACGTTTCCAGTTTAATGTCACGGTAAAGTTGAAGCTAGATATACATTTGTGGCAACAGAGTGATGGCCTTCGATGCGTGCTCTAAACTCTGACGGTACCGCCTTTCGCTTTGTCGTTCCGTTCCAATGTGTATGCGATCACTTGAACGAAACAATCGCCTTTTTAGCACGTACTTCATCGACTTTAATTCAATTTTTTGCTTGAATGCATGCACTTTAGACACTTTGAAGGAGGCTTACGTCATCTATCAAACGCAGTCGACTGCTTAACCCCTTGTTACCTTCACTTCATGATCGTAATTTTGAAGTTACTCGTAGTGATCGTTGACATTAATGCTACAGTTTCGCTCATGTTTTTGAGTTCATTCCCGCCGAGAATCATTATGAGATGTGCACGGATTCAAGGTCTTAGGCAATCCTTCGATATCAAAAGGTTTTTAAATTCGAGACTAATTCCAACTGAAGCAACTTCCAATATTTTCTGAATAATATCGAAATATCCGTCGTAACTCATGAACAACATTCCAGACAAATGGAGTGTTGGAAAGTCAAACCGGTAAATCGTTCCAGTTTAACCTATGTTTCAAAATCAAGCTTAAATTTGTCTTTAGTGTTTTTCTGTGTTGCAAAACACAGCGGCCCGTGGCGTTGTGGGAATGTGCATCGAATCCACCTCGACGTCGTAGGTTCGATTCCAGCTCTGAGCGACGAAAATAATTTTCACGACCCCACCTCTTTCGAGTCACTGACAATGCTGAAAGAGTATTTCCTGTCTGGACAAAGCTTCTCAAACTTGGCCGTTCGGAGTCGGCATACAACTGTAGGTCCCATCCACTTGTGTGAGAACAAAAGCACGCACAACACGAGTGGTTGCTGGGAAGCTAGGCCCTGGCCCTCTATGGGCTGTAGCGCCACCCATATTATATTATATTATATTATATTATTATAAAAGACAGCGGCGCACACGTAGCGACTACAGTCGTGGATAAAAATACACAATTGCCTAGTCAGCTACATATTCAACTTCATGATCATTGAAGCACTACTTGCCCTAGATGAAAGTGGAATGATTACAGGTTCGCAGCTGGAGACGACCGCTTAGTACTGAGGTTGGTCCAAAAAACCGTCGTGGGCCTTGAAAGTTATTTGCGCTCATAAAAGATTGAGTGCATAAATTAATGCGCTGTTTCAATTAATCGGACAATTAACATCCCTTACACTCCAGCTATCCCTATAAGCATTAGGGGAGAGCATGCAGCCGTTGGGTAAACTCGCAAGTCTGATTGCATGCTTTGTGAGTGACCGCTACTCGTCAAGCGTCTGAGTCTGAGGCTGTCTTTCAACCCCGAAGGTTTAGAGGATTAACCTTGACTGCCTATGATTGATTAACCTTCTCGCAGGAATGATACAATACGTACTAGGTTCGCCTGTAGTCGAAATTCGACAAAAAACGATTCGACTATACGGCTACATAGTATCTATTACTTTCTTTACTACTGTCTTTCAAAAGCGAGCAGACTTGAACATATTTTTTTTAATTAGAAAGCAACGACTGGAATATCAGCTCCATAAGCCCCATCCACAAAAAAGACGAACCTACCTCTTGTAACAACTACAGAGGTATATCCCTGTTCAACGTCGACTACAAAATATTCGGCCACGTACCAGTGGGGCTTCCGGTCCGGCAAATCGACTATAGACCAAATCTTCGCACTACGGCAAAGTCTGGAGAAGACTAGCGAGTTTAAGATCGATACCCACGACCTTATCGACTTCAATGCTGCATACGACAGCATTTATCGCTGGGAGTTATTCGAAGCGATAGCCGAATTCGGGATCACGACAAAATTGATCCGGTTGGGTCGCACCACATGCACAATGCACTGTGTGGTTCGGCTTGAGGACCGCCGTTTGAAACCTGCACCGGATTTCGACAAGGAGATGCGCTGTGATTTCTTCAATTTGGAAAAAGGCAACACGGTAGGCACTATTTTCTATAAATCATTCCAACTGTCAGGACATCAACATCGTCGCGCGTCCCAACGTGCCGTAGTGGAGGCATTTACGACAGTTGAAGAGGAGGAGAATCGAGTTCGTCTTAAGGTCAATGATGACAAAATAAAACATATGCTGCCGACTTCCGTCACACATCAGCACAGAATATCTCAAACGACAGTTTGTCTACCTCGAGGCAAACGTTAACTTCACAAACGATGTCACCGAAGCACCCTTGGTAGCCGATGTTACTTCGGTCTGTCGAAACAACTGGGATCAGAACTCCTGACTCGAAGGATCATGCTTTACAAGACTCTTATTTTGCCGGTCCTGCTTTATGGAGCTGAAAGCTGGACGACAAGCAAAACTGCAGAGCTGATTCTTGGTGCCTTCGAAAGAAAAATTCTACGTCGGATATTTTGCACCGTCTCCGAGGAAGGTGAATGGAGGAGATGACACAACCGCGAACTCTACGAACTGAACAAGGATGTGGATGTAGTCCGGAGGGCAAAAATCCGTCGACTACATTGGCTCGACCACATCGAGCGCATGGACACCAATACTCACAACTAAAATGGTCTTCGAAGCCGAGCCGCCTGGTCCTAAAAGGAAAGGAAGACCGTACATCCAGTATAGAGATCAAGTAGTCGCAAGACAGCTTGGTCTTGATGACTGGAAAAAGCGTGCCTAGGATCATCAACGATGGAAGGCTTAGGATCGGACCCTTCATGGATCGCCGGCCTGACAAGTAAGTAAGTAAGTAAATACCACGTGCACACCTACGCTCCAATGACGTAGGCTGAATGCCATTCGGTTGAGTAGAACAATGTGAAAGCGGCAAACAAAAATGGGCACCACGTAGTTTTGTATACACATAGATTTGCCAGGCTCAGACCCTTCATGGTTCGTCTGCCTGTATAAGTAAGTAAGTATAGATTTGCCTCAGAATCTTCTTCTAGAGTATGTCATCAAAAATTCACACTGTAGTGTGTCGTGTTTCAAATGGCATCGGAGTCCTCGAATAACACAACTCTATCAGCCGGTAAAGGGCCACGAACTCTTAAGCAACCACTTACAGCTTTATAACGACTTCGGCTAAGTTCGTGCAGCTTTTTTTAGGCCACACTTTCTTCTAAACATTGAAAATTATTTTTGTAGAACCTAGACCCACAACGCTGTACAGCCAGTACAGTGCGTGGTAAGCGGGCTGTACAGCGGCATGCGTAAGCGTCTTCGGATCCAACGCTTTAGATGGCTACGTCATGTAGAGCGGATGGACACCACAGCTCCGGCCTGACACCGAGCCATTGGGACAGCGCAACAGGGGACGTCCCACTAGATGGCGCACACAAGTGGAAAAGTACCTCAACCAACTTGGTGTGCGCAGCTGGCGAAAGATCATGCTGGCTGGAGAGGCATGTTGGTTGAGGCCCAAGTCCACCCCGGACTGTAGCACCAATCAAAGAAGAAGAAGGACCCACAATGCCTGACCTGACGTGTGTGATCAGTTGGTATATCAAAATCGATCTACATTACTACCAGAATTTTTGAATAACTTTGCACATCCGCCTCCCTTGTGGCTTCATTTCCGGGAACTACAATGGCGACCGAATGATCAGGATCGTCTTATTGAATGTACGTCTATTTAAGGATCTTTTTGTGCGCGCTAAATTTGTTGACTAATGAAACAAATTTTTTCACTTTCTCAGTCTCACACTTATTTTTTACTGGTTTTTAATGTTGGGTTCGTTAAAGTGAGGAATAGCCTCACCATGAATCGAAAATGTTTGTCGAAGAGTTAGTTAGCAATCAGTTAAATTCAATGACTTGCAATTCATTGTTGCACTTGAGAGAGCACATCTCCAAAGTGCGTTATTAGATGAACAATAAAATAGTATAAAATAAAGATTTAATAAAACAAAGTTACTCAACATACCAAAGTGCGTTATTAGATGAACAATAAAATAGTATAAAATAAAGATTTAATAAAACAAAGTTACTCAACATACCTGATTGTAATGGACGAATTTGTGTTGGTCTCTCAGCGTTCGCTACATAGCATCCCAGGTTATTTAAGGCGACAATGGCTATTACAACTACACACAAACTGATATCATTTATTCTATACAGATATTTTCCCATAACTCCGGGGAATGTTCTCGACCTGGATCCACGGCAAATAGGCGGATCCATTATCGAGTGATAACGGGGGTGGAGTTGGGCGCCAAACGTACACGCACGCACACGTTACAAGCCACTACCGACAGCAGCAGCAGCAGTACCAGTTGTTGTTGCTACCAAACGAATGAAATATTACGTTCGCCACCGTTCGCTAATACCACGCGCGCCCACAAGACAAAGCAAAAAGATAAAACCCCCGACCGTTGTTCGTTGTTTCTTCTATTTTTTCTTTTACTTAATTTTTATTTTTTTTAACTTAACGAACCAAACGAAAATTATAACACTTTTCACTTAAAATAAATCACCAACAAAAGATATGCAAAAATTGAACATATCACTCGGGATGCTTTTCCCTTGAATTTAGATTGATATATATTTTTTTACTTTAACTGACTTTCTTTCGAAGATGAAAAGGAAACCAAACAAAATTAAAAAAAAAAACGAAAAAAATATCTTTTCGAAGAAACGAGAGAGAGAATGGGGAAAAAAACCGAATCGAAGACCGCCGAAAACAGAAAAGACCGCCTCTCAGCTCCTCAGCTCTGCAGCTTTTCAGCCACCCACTTCCGCGGTGTTAGTTGTGCGGACGCGTGTCTTTTGTATCTGCAAAGAAAAGAGAAGAAAAAAGCGATATAAGTCTGTGAAGTCTATGAAAAGATGCCTGAACACATTGTGGCCGTGTGGATAAATGTGTACTATTCAAATTTGGGAATTCAATGGAATGCTGCGAGTCCGAATTGAATCAATTCAATTGACGCTGGGAGCACTGCAGATGTGTGCGGAGATGCAATGACATGGCTAATGACTTCCTCCTGAGTGCTATGTAAATTGTCAATAGATTGTGTTGTGAAGTACGGATTCGGGGAAAAGGAAATCTCATCAAGTGCCACTCTGAGTTGGGTGACGTTAGTGTGAGCACACGTGACAGAAGGCATCGGCTGAGTGTGTCTTGTGAAATGATGATCACATGGGTGTGGGGTTTAGCAGGGAATGGTTGGGACTTGGCTTCACTTTGAATTCCAGGAAATTCATAGAAATGCACTTTTGCCAAGTAACACCTTGTCCTGAGTAGCAAAGGCTTCAAGGCTTCCATCAAACTGTGTCTGCAGAGATGAGTGAATCAGACTAAAAATCTTGATAAAGTCGAATTTATCAGAGACACCATTTTGTGTGCGTGAGCTTTACCAGGAAACATTTGTGAGTTTGCCTCACTTTGCATGGGGAAGGGAGGTTTAGTCTAGGCATTTCATGGAAATGCAACTTCGTCCGGTAAATCCTTTATGTCCACAACTCTTTAAGGCAGCTGGAGATGATCTGGTAGGGTGCACGCACCAGCTCATCTGTAAGATATGGTCTGAGGAAAGCATGCCCGACGAGTGGAATCTCAGTACCGTTTGCCCGATCCACAAGAAAGGAAACCCCTTTGACTGCGCCAACTTTCAAAAGATCAGTCTCCTTAACATCGCCTACAAGATCTTCTCTGCCGTTCTGTGTGAGCGCCTGAAACCATTCGTCAACAACCTGATAGGTCCCTATCAGTGCGGTTTCAGGCCTGGGAAGTCCACTATCGATCAAATCTTCCCATTAAAGCAGATCCTCGAAAAAACCCAAGAGATGCAGATCGACACCCACCACCTATTTGTCGACCTTAAGGCCGCATATGACAGCACGCATAGAGACGAGCTATACAACGCCATGTCTAGTTTTGACATTCCTGCCAAACTCGTCAGGTTTGGACAACTCTCGCTACTCTATCAAGGTTTAGCGGCAGTAGCTGGTCTATGGCACGGTAGCCTGGACTACCGGTCCGAAGAATCTTCGAATCCAAACCTATGCGGCAACTTGGGGAATTACAAACACCAACGCGGCGTCCGAAGCGCTGCTTTGAGGAGATGTGTCATTGAAGGAGTAATTATTCGATTGAAGAAATATTCGAGTTATCGAAGTTCTACTTCACTTGCTACGCATCTCTACAGCGAAGCTGGCAGGATCGCCATGTAATGTTTAATGCTACGTTCAGACTTAGCTGCGAAGTTTACCAGCGGATAGCACTCGATGCTTTTGGGCATCTGATGTGCGATATATAATTTTTCGCACTGTGTGCTTGCATTGGATCACACGACAACATTCTCTCTACCAGACGCTAGTGAGTGTTCAATTAATGATACTATGAGCGGTCTACCCTTTCTTAGAACCAAACCGATCTGACCCGAAGAGACAACCCTATCAATGAACCCAATGTCTCTACATCTCTCACCAGGACACTTCGACGGAAGCATCTCCAGAAATCAGTTTACTTTTGCGCGTTTGATGGAAGACCTTTTTCGCCCAAATTTCCACCGCCCCCCAAATGGTTACAGCCACAAACACGAACCAAAATTTTTTCGATTAACGTTCGTTATCAAGGTTCATTGTCTTTGAACTTTCTTCATTTTCAACGACTTTGTCTGTTGGCATTGCGAACGAATAAAGTTCTTTCTTGCGTCGCAAATTGAGTTTGGACATTTTTCTTTTCACCCCCCGAAGAGCGTCCTTGTTGCGATGTCCTGGACTTCGTGCCACTGTGAGGTTGCCAATTATTTGTTCGGCCATTTAAATGCAGCTGGCCTTCGCTGGAAAGGTATTCTTGGAACCTAGACAAAGTTTTTCTTTTTTAATCAGAAACTTTTTTCGGCTGTACTGCGGCAGTTTTGTCTGCGGCTGTGTGATCCTAATTTATGGTGAATATCTGGTGCGTCAGATCGGACGAAGATGCAGTGAGTCCAGATGACTCGAGGGAGGTAAACCGGTCTAAGATTTTAAGGCGGTTTGTGTGAGATTTCTTTCAACTGGCTGGGCAGTCCTTTGATACATGGGCTGTTCGAGTATTTGTGGGACTAGCTGTGAAGGAGGGAGATGATGGAGGATTAGATGGATGAGGAGGCTGCTTTTGGTGGGCTTTTTCGACCTCAGCGGCTAATGAGAAAAATAAAAATCCCTGAAAACTGCTAGTGCTAATGATCGGCCTTCGGTAGCCTGGACTATCTCAAGAGCGGATGAAGACGCACTTAGTCTCTTCGAGAGACTTCTCTCTTGCGTTCAATCTTTGGTCCTGTTTGCTTTGAAGTTTCTGGAGTCTTCTCCCGATTCAACCACGAACTGTATGGACTGTACAGTGACATGAGCCTAGTCAGGCGTCTACGGATTCAACGCCTAAGATGGCTAGGTCATGTTGAGCGCATGGACAACACTGCTCCAGCCCGAAAAGTCTTCGACCCCGAACCAGTGGGACAACGCAATACAGGACGACCACGAACCCGAAGGACCTCGACCAACTTGTAGTAAGAAACTGGAGGCAGCTGGCTAAGGATCGTGCCAGCTGGAGAGGCTTGTTGCCTGAGGCCCAGGTTCATCCCGGACTGTAGCGCCATAAGAAGAAGAAGAACATGATACCAACACAAAGCTGCTGCAAGCGCTCCCCTCACATGTGACTTCTCTTAAAAAAGCCACGTCATCTCGCTCTCGGCAGCATCCTGCATGCCACACCCGCAAGAACCAACACAAAACACCCACTCCTTTGACCTCATCTTCCTTGACGCACGAAACTCACTCGCAGATCCCCTCAACATCCACAAAACCCCACCCCAGCCATCACTCGCACTCGCGCCCCAAATGACGAGACTTCCAAAAGTGCTCAAAAATACGAAACAAATTACAAAAAAGCAAAAAAGCAAAAAAAAACACAAACTGTTGACGGAAATTAAACACGAACTTTGGAAGCGACTGCAGCACATGACGTAAGTCAGAGCACAGGTTAACGATCCACTCGACGTTTTGCCACGCAATTTTCTGGCAAATCGGAAAAATTGTCAACAAATGGGGAAAAATTAAAGAAACGACAACGAGAACAAAAATTTGAAATGTATGCCAATAGGTGAGGAAATGTATTGAGGCTACGGGATCTGCTACGTTTCTGTAAAGTTTGCTGAGGTTTTTGACGATTACATCATTGGGTACGCTTCAGTGGCGATGAAATGTGATTCGCTTTGGTGTTCTGGGTTTTTTGTGTTCGTTCGCTTTGCTGCTGTGGAGTGGAAGTCGAGCTAATTAATTGAAAATTTTCGATGTGTATGCAGAGTGTTCATGAGGGGACTTGATGTGGCGTTTTTTTTACGGCAGCTTGACTGCATGGGCTGGGTCGGAAGCGAGCACAAAAAAGAGGAGTGATTACGACCTGGTTGGGAGGTTGGGAGTTGTGGAGGATGCTGATGATGGAGTGACTGTCTCTGGGGGAGTGAGTGTCGCACTTTATTCAGTCGTTAAAGAGGGCAATTGAATATGTGATGCTCGTCGAATCTCATTTATGGCGGGTGTTTTTGGAGAGGTGAGAGTTGTCTCTTTGCGTGCATCGTGCTGTTCCTGGTTCTGGTCTGGTTCCTTCGAACAACGATCAGCCATCGATCACATCGTCTGAAGAGAGACTTAACAGAGTGGTGTAGCTAACCATGCGTCTGTTCAATTCACGGCGCTTTCTGGAATCTTTCAGGAGATAGAAGGTGATCAGTATGTTGTTGCTCCTTATTAAGCATCCACAAAACAAAGAGGAATCACTTCAGCTGGAAGCTCAGTCACTGCATCCCGAGATGGTTGACAGGAAAAAAGCAGTCTTGGGAATAGAGTCCTCTCTCGAAGTATTCAGTTGACTTCATACAAGGCATTCATCATCCCAGTCCTTCCTTGCGGAGTATAGAAGAGAGAGACCGAATTCAAAAGCAGACAAAGACGACCTCTTTATTTTCGAAACGGAAGTTCTTCGATCGATCTTTAATCATTTCAACCTTCAAGGCATTTGGAAGAGTACGGGATTCAACCACGAAATGTGCAGGATCTCCGGATGCAACGCTCATCGAGGCTAAGCCATGCAGAGCACATGGGGTCGTCTACTTTGAGACTGTGGGACGAGTCAAAAAAGCTGCCTCATAAAATTCAGAGGGACCTAAAGGAGACCCAGAGGTGCCCCGTGGCGTTGTTGGTATGTGCGTGGAAACCTTGACTTGAACCACGACAGAATTGTCACGACCCCACCTCTTTCGGTTCACTGACAATTCTCGAAGAGTACTTCTTTCCAGAAACCGCTTCTCAAACTTGGCGGTTTGGAGGGACGCACAACACGAGTGATTACTGAAAGCTAGGCCTGGACCCTCTGCGGGCTGGAGCGCCACCATTTTATTATTATCAAGGGAGACCCAGGGATCGTGCTAGAGACTTGTTACTAAGGGCTCATGTTCATCCTAGACAGTAGTGCCAGGCAAGGAAGGAAAAGTTGGGTCCGTTGGTAGGCAGACAGAAGCACGCTGCTGGTCTCTAAGCGCGTCTTACTTAGACTAACGAGTTTGACGCCCAATACGACTCAGTTATTCGGTTGAAGCTTAAGTCCACTCGAACTGTAGCGTCACAAAAACGAGGAGAATGTGGTTAGGTTTTAAGGCAGCCGGTTTGTTGCTCTGCTGCGGCTTACTTGATTTGTCTTATTGTGGCTGAAACTTCGGTTAGCTTTCGCCCACGATTTTACCACGCCATCCTAGACAGGGAGGACAGGCAGAAAAGTGCGATTAAATTCCCTCTGCAGCGTCAACAGAAGTCGTTTTAGTGCAGGTCCAATTGACACAGTCCTTGGGGATGACTCCGAGAAGAGCCCTGAGAATCGGCAGATCATTTTGATCAGACTGTGTGATCGAGTGGCCTATCGCTGCATTTTCGCACTCGGAAGACCAATAAGGAATAAAGCCATTTCTTGCAGAACCAAGTTATCCCTATATCCCGTCGCAGATGGCTCGTCAAACGAGTTCTAATCTCTCGTCTCAGAGGGCTACCCAAGACGCTAATGCTTCGGCCCGGAAAGTCTTCGACTCCAACCCCGAGGTACAACGTAGCAAAGGAAGACCGCAGGCAGTTAGAAGGGGATCTGCATAAGTTGAACGTGCGCCGCTGGAAGCACCTAGCACAAGACCGGGCTAGATGGAGAGGCATGCTGGCTGAGCCCGAAGTACACCCCGGACTGTACCGCCAGCCAAAGAAGAAGTGTGATCGATTCGGATTGAGGCCATAATTGAGTGATATGTGACCACTTTCGATTTGTGGGGATTATTGGTTCAAACGAGATATTCTGCAGTAAACACCTCCAACTGGTGCAAGAAAGGCCATCCGTTTCGAAATTTTCTGGAATGTCACCAATGTCCCCAGACGGCCATGTCGTGACTAAGTAGAGCGACACAGTAGAGGGAAGTCTCCGAATTAAATCTGACCACGAGACCTTTCGTTTCTAAGATCAACCAGGCATCTCAGCGTGGTCCACAGTCCGAGATGATCTCAGTTGTAGCCATTCCAGGTCAGAACAGTTTAGAGTCGAGGACTAGCGACTTTGTAACTTCTACCGAAGCCGCCCGTGTTTGGAGTGGTAGACGGAGGTCCTAGTTAAAAAAGGAACATGGATATCATTTGAATTCATTGTCCTCTTCCGTTGGTCTTGGCTGCAATCAGTGGAGCGATAGAAGTGAGAGTAAGCCATCTCTGTACAGGATCCTTTCATTGAGTAAATAAAGGACTCATGGGTAGCTCGGTGGATTGTGGTAGATTGGCGTTTGATCTCGTTCGAATTATTCACAAGGAAGCTCACAGTACTGAGTTATTCCAGGGGAGTCTATTTTCCAGGAGCGTCACTGCTTTTTGCTTGTGACGAATAAAAGAGTCAACGCTTGAATGTAAGTATGGAACAGCGACGTTTGAAAACCCGCTTCCTTGATGGACCTAGGCTGTGCTTTGAGAGAGGTGGAACCGCTAACAATTTAGTTTGTTGAACCTAGTTGTTGTACATCCAGTGTAGATTGCTCAGTGCCCAGGTGGGCTAGACTCCATATGTACGGTTTCAACTGCATCAAACATCAAATTTTACAAAAGACTTTGTGAATTCCTCCCACTTCCCTTCAACGATGTACCATTTTTTCTGTCAAACCACAGACCATCCTCAGTTCCGACCTCCAACAACAGAGACAAATGGCAGCAGCACCTCTTAGACTCGTCTTTTGATCCCTCGATGAATAGCGCTGCCTTGCGCCCTTTGACTCAAAGTAGGACACGTGCCCATGACACTCATCAATCAAAGGCGCACAGCACACGTGCTCCACCTTGTGTTTCAAGAATTCCCTCAGATGTCCTATTCATCATAGACTTTGACTGCGCCTCGCACGCCACCCACTTCCTCCCCCCTTTTGACGATGTAATCAGAAATGACAGCATTCGCTGAATAATTACGACCGCCAACTACTGTGATCCGTGCTCAATCATGCTCTTGCTCTCTTTCAGACCGTCAATGCGTTCCCTGTCAAATGTGCTGTGCGGGTGCCTCTACTCGAAGATCGACGACAAACCGCATCACTTTCCCATTTCCTCGCCGCCATCCAGTTCCATTGTGTCAATATTTTCTGAAGAAAATTACCAGTCGTCTAATGAGTAATGAGTCTGCGATAATTAATTTTCAAAGCAGCCCCAGTCACCTCCCATTCAAATGGTTTCCAATTGCGTTACGTTGACATAATAATTTATTCAAGAATCCATACGCGCTGGCTTCCATTAATTATTCCGAAGCAACATAAATTTAATGGCACACGAAATCGGGCAGAGTCGAGAGCTGGCGGCCCGCCCTCTCCGCCCACGCCTTCGGTTTTTTTTTTCTTTCAGTGCTTCGCGCAGATTTGTGTGCTCTTTTGTTGGCCGGGTCTTGTGTCTTTTTTCGTTTGCATTCGAGCGCTTGGGTTTATTGCTCGTGGCGAACTTTACAACTCATCCGAGGTATCTAATGGATCGGTATTACTCTCGCTGCTCCGGCAGTAAATTCCTGTATCTCCGTGGAACAGTGGTTGGGGCTTAAGTTGGATTCTATTCTTCGGACTTACTTACGCAATGAGGTGGCGGCGACGTCGGGCAGGTGTGGAGGACTGATAGGGCGGATTGTGTCTGTTGAGAGATGGATTAGCCGTCGTAAATCCGGATTCAATTCGGGGTTCAGTCGAGCAATCCACTGGGATAGCTTTCAAGTGATGGATGCACTCGGGGGGGATGAATCAATTTGGACGAGGGTGGATGTGTACTTGTCTAGGGTACATCCGACCAGATTCGACTTTGTTCGACCGGAGTGTTGCAACAGTCGAGTCAAGGTTCTGCTGAAATTTATGGGAATTTTCACACCTAGTGCCGAGCGCAGATTCTGAGAAGAGCACTGACCTCGAAAGACACCCACGAGCAGACCGTGCATGATTCAACCGAGTTTCAGGCGCTGAATGGTGTTAATTTTTGCAAACAATGATCTCTGCCGGTAGAAGCCGCTGAGAGTGGAAAGACGGTGAATTTCATTAAAACTTAGCTTCCGACATGGATTTGCAATGCATGGGACTTTGGCTTTTGGTTCGACTTCTTCTTAGTTGCTGGAGTGGAATTTCAAAGCAACTAGAAATGACTGACGCCGACACTGTATCCCATGGCAAGTGTCACAGTCACCTCTTGGCTTTCATATCGCCGTAACCAGCAGTCGGTAACATATAGCCGAGTCACAAATCCAATTGACTAACAAAGCTATCGGTTGAAAATCGTCTTATTTTTTAAAAAAGATAAACTGTAAGAAACTTTTACGTCGATTGAAGATCTGAAAAATCAAAGAATGGCGTCAAATATTTGCTGTCAGGCAAGGACTGATCCGTGCACCATAACAAAGACCTTGACCGAAGCCGGCACCAACCATTCTAAGCAACTCAGGTATAACCAAAGCACTGCATCTACCAGTCTACAACGTAAGTATACGCCAAACTAGGGCAATGCACAGAGAAGATCTGTTTTGTGAGGCCTTCAAAAGAGTAATTTGGTTCTGTATAAGAGGAACGTTGAATGGGGACCTATCTGCCCTGCACCAAGTTGTGTTCTTTTAGAAACATAACATAATCATTCATTGGTTTGCTCAAATCGAGTTCATAAACACCAGGATTGCGGCTTTGTATCGGAGGATTCTGGTGCTAAAGGGATGGTAGAATCTGAGACTGGTGCAGAGACCTAGTGACTGTGGACATGCCCGACATCCTTTAGAAGTAGAGTCAGGTTTAGCTCAGGTATTCAGCTGCGTTACAAAAATACTGTTCACCCTAGTAGCTCACATTTCATCTGATTACCGAGCACCTTTAGATTGAAGTGATTTCTTGATGCAGTCCAGCAAAACCAACAAGTCAATACTTGAGACAAGGTCTCTCTAAAATTGCTTATATACGTGCGGATATAATTCATGTGGAAATAGGCATTAGTATTCAAATGGACGGTGATCAAATTGGAGTTTGGATATAAGTCCTCCTCGAAAATGAAGGACAACATGGGTGACTTATTGAGAAAGTCACAGAGAGCAGAAGCTTCAAAAAATCAGAGCTCTTGAACTCAAGAACGAAAAGGAATATAATCCACTCTCACTGAACACAAACTCGGCATTAAACTCAGCAGCAAAAAGGACTAAAGCAATGAATCCGTTTTCCACAGACCGTTTAGCAATGCTGACGAATGGTATACAGTTGGATCCAGAACTGGTGTAGGAACTGGAGCAGAGGTATCCAGACCCCCAAGGAAATACTTTAAACCCATTGGCAAGGTACATCTTTCAAGCAGAAATTATTCAGATTGTCGAGCCGTCATCATGGTACGGCACTAGATCAGTGCATCATCAAATCCAAGAAACTTGGCTAACAGATGAAGGTTCTCAAATTTTGTGGACACTTTTCCTTACAAACATATCAGAGGATGAAATGAAGTCAATGGAATGATCTCTGATTCTCAGATTCCTACAGCAGCCCGGCTTAGGGAGAAAACTCTAGAATAGACACTAGAGGTCTTGCAATGAATGTCTTGAAACCAGTTTCAAGACATTCATATTTTTTCGAGTACGTTATTCATTGGACTCACATCTTGAAAAGAGAAATGAATGAAGCACCTTATATTTGATTTCTGAGTGAGTACTTCACCCTTTAATAAACAAACATTAGGTTCAGTGTACTCGAATAGAGCGGGTACACTGCACCTAGTACACCGAGTACACCGAGTACACCGAATAGTCGGTGTGCCCGCTCGAGTACAGTGAATGTTGGGTTATTATTATTGTTATGTAAAGTCATGATTCTTAGTGTATTCGATATGTTACAAAATAATAAGGATATACATTGCAATACATTGGAATAAAAGATAGGATTAAGAACGTCTTATATGTCTGTTTTATGCGTTTTTTATTTATTTTTTTCAAGATATTGGACATTTCAGTCTTCATTGAAATTAATACAAATTTTGGTTTGGTTAGCATTACAAAGTAAGAACATTATTTGGTTTACCAAAACTGGGTCGGAACCAATGACACTACGTTTTTCTGATATTAACTGTATAGCCGAAGAAAATACCCGCTCTAAAGCAGCACTGCTTGCTGGTGTTGCTAATATTTTACAGCTTGTTTTATATAAAAGGGGAAACTCGAGTTGATGCATGTGCCACCACTGTAATACATTAAGCTCGTCAAAAAACGTCACATTTGTGTTTTGATATTCACGGAGCTCCTTGTTAACTTTATCTACTGAATTTACAACTTCTACAGGTGCACTGAAGTCAGAAAAAAGTTCTTTATCATCGGAAAATAAGCTCTGTAACTCTTCAATTAACGATTGTTGTAGTGATTCAACAGGTTGTTCGGGTGGTTCATTTAAATAAATTTCCATGAAGCGTTTGCATTTCTCTTTAATATCTTCTTTTTCGTTTTCATTAAATTGAATGAGTTTATTAGCTGGAGGAAACAAAAATAGGGCGATTTTGTGAATTGTTGTTAAATTTTGTAATACAACAGTGTCCAAAAAAGTATTCAATTTCATTTTAAAGTTTGCAATTATATCCAAATCTTCTAAATTAACAAAACATTTTTTTTAAACGATGAATGTGGACAATCGTTAAATGAAGAGTTGCATAAGTACTACCTTCTAACTGTTTAGAACTTTCCTCAAAATGTTTTAAAATATTAGTTAACGCGCTGATGTGACTTAAATTTATACTAACAATTCTTTGCAATTCGTTTTTCTCCTGTAGTATATATGATATTTCGACCCAGTTCTTTTCAATTGAAAACAATAAATAATAAATTGAATTCCATCTTGTACATACTCTGCTTTTTAAAGATGTTTTCAAAGCAGAGTTCGTATTCGATTTTTTGAAATACTTAACAACTTTGGCGCACATATCAATTAAATCACCTTTTTGAGGATTTTCTTTGATTGCCTTTTCAATGGCATTATGTATTAAGTGGTTAATACAAAATATGTTGTTAAGTGAACGGAATGCGGCAATCATGTTTGCCCCTCTGTCGGTGACTACGAGGGACATGTCATTCAGGGCGAATTCAAATTCACTTAACAGATTGCTGATCTTGGACTTGATGTTTACACCTACAAATTTTCAAAATTATTTTGAGGAACCTAAATCATTAATAAATTAATAACCTGTGCAGGATTCACCCTTCATTGATTTCATTCCAAGTAGTCTTGTATTTAATTCTCCCTCCTTTATATAATGAATTGTCAAAGATATATATGTAGTTCTCAGGTAGTTGTCAGTCCATATATCCGATGTGAGTCCATATCCAGTTCCTTTCACACTTCTTAGTTCATCTTTTAAAATTTCCACATATTTATTGAACAAGTTTTTTATATTTCGCAAAATAGTTGTTGGATGCGGTAATAATGTGTCTACGTCTACATTTGGCCCATATCTGGCACCGACTGCTATTAGGAACTGTGCTAATTTTTTTAGCCCCGAGTCTTTAACAATTTTGAAAGGCCGACAGTTGTCTATTGCCCACTGTGTAACTACTCGTACACAATTTTTTTTGTCGTCAGTGTTTGCTTCAATTTTTTCAATCACTTCATTGTTTTTTGATTTTTTTAGTATATAGAACTTATGCTTTACCAAATTGGAAGTACTTCTTTGATTATATTTATAAACATTAAAGCAACTTCTGCATGCCACTAAATGTTCAATTGTTCCACCATTTTTGTATTTTTTGTATTATATAACACCGAAGACATCCCAAACTTTATTTCTACCTCTCTTGTTGCTTATTTTAAATTCGCCGCTTTCGATTTTTGCCTTAATGGCTACATTGTTAAGTAATCCGGCTTCGCTCACCATAGATATGTCCGAATCATTTGATGTGTCCTAAAACGCATTTTGTATACAATTATTTTCACAGCCATGCAAGTTAACTTACTTCATTAAGATCCATTTTACAGAGTTGAAGTTATCGTAGTAGGACACAATTTTATTTTCTGTAGATATGAATATATAGCACTCTGATACACTAAAACACAATTTCACTTGTTAGAGGTCTTTACTCTATGACGCGTCTTCAAAGAATGTAGAATCATACGGTAAATTGCATACTACACACAGACCAGAAAGGCGAAAAAGGCTCAATATCATGGCGTCTTTATTGCGTGACTTTATTCTTACTTCACTAGCTCTGTTCGCTTGTTAATAGATTATACGATCAGAACTCCTACACTCGATGAAAGTAAGAGACAGACAGCACCCAATTCTTTTTATTTGGTGCATTTTATTTGGTGCCTCGCTGCACTCGGTGTATTTTGACCAGTTATGCGTGAACTTTATTCATTTAGGTAAAACATGAATCAGAGCGAAATCAAACAGTGTATTTGTTTCGATATTAGGTGATCGAATGGTGTACATTGTTTGTTTCTCGAATAGCAGTACTAATTTTTAGTGCACAGTATACCGAATGATTTCAATGAATAGAGTACACTGAAGTAGTGTACGCTGTAAGAAAATTCAAATGAGTGCATTCATGCAGACCTCTATTAGACACATTTGAGTAACAAGAGTCCATAACCCTCAACTTAACTCAGAAAAGACTCGCAGGAAAGCAAAGGCATCAAAGAGGGGCGCGTGAACAATAAGTTCACCCTATAGTGCCCACCGAGGACCAACACGTTGGAAATGGTATCAGCTTCTTTCAACTGGTCTTAAGCATTTTTGTCTAGTATGTAAGTTTGTTAGGAATTACAAAGTAAAAACGAACTGCAATGACAGCCGTGAACAATGTCGCACGGGGATAAAGTAGCAATCATGATGGCAGTTCGTAAGAATGATTAAACCACGAACTGCATCACATCGTGAGTACGACAAGGCCTACGGTGGATGAGCAATGCAGAGTGACTTCGAAAAATAGCCTATTCAGTTTTTCGACTGAGGTGCCGCAAATAAGTAGACAGGAACTTCAACCCACTACTTGCTTAAACTGGAGACAGTGGGAAGGGAAACTTGGAGCAGGTCATGCGGAGACTAAACAGCTTTTCGGACTCGAATGAGACTTGGTAGAGGTCTTCACTGTTTCTTGGAACAATGAAGGTTGACTTCAATTCACGAAAGTCAACAAATCTGTAAAAATCGATTCTGTTCAGACCCTACAGAGTGACTTCTGCGTCGATCTTAGTAAAGCCTAGCAGTTGAATGTGCAAATGACAAATTTCCTTTTTTTGTAGATACAATGAACTCTCGCTAAGTCGAATTTTTCTCTAACTCGAACTACTGCCTTGCCATATTTTGGTATTCTCCTCAATTACGCCTGCAAAAATCCATTCTGTAAGTCGACCTCTCCCTAATTCGAACCATTTTTAATATCCAGTGACGTTCAACTTTGGGAAGGTCCACAGTAATGGTTTTTTAAAGCTGTTTCTTATGACAGATTTGTGATTCAGCTCTTGGTCGTGTATTTAGCCGGTGAACAAAAGCTGACAATAGCTGTTTAACAAAGGAGCCGCCACGCTTTCTACTTTCAGTAAATTGCATGAACGCTTACTGCCCAACATTCAGAACTGTCTCCTTCAAAAAAATATTTCCTGCACGGGACCTTCAAGTTGCCCCATACTACTCGCTCTTGACAAGCATTATTTTTGTGACGGAAGGTTCAAATCTTCTAGAAGGTTGCTGGAATTGCAAATCCACGAGGACTTCTTTCTTTGCTTACTTGGACGCTCGCTACGAACCCCTTTTGCGAATTGTGTTTAAAAATTAAATTCCCCGAAGGATCTGCTTGCAACTCAATTATTCAAGGGCAAAGCAGCTGGGCTTTGGAGAACAGAGATAAATGATTCGAAAGGTCGATGAGTGAAATTAGCCCAGTGAACCGTGGCAGATGAGGGGCATTCCGAGTGATTGGTGGAATCGCAACTAATGACGGGGAATTTACGGAATAATAAATACGGAAATCAAGGAGCAGTGTAAGTGAAGAGAAAGGATCCCTCAACGCAACAGGGTCTTAAAAGCAAACCTATTCCGCCAGTCGCCCTTGTGACCACTCACGTCACCAGAGGTGTTATAAAGTAACACCTTCTTAAGCTATTCGCCGGCCAAAGTCAAGCCATGAGTACACTCCCAAATCACTTAGCACTTCAAACAAAAAAAAACACAAAAAAAAAGAAGAAGGTTAAGTCCACACAACTTCTGGACGCTTCTTCTAGCCACCACACGCGCGCATCCACATCGATGTGAAGTGGAAGCACACAGGTACTGCGTGTGTTGGTTCTGTTCCGTGAAGGGTTTCTCATTTGAATCCAAGTGTCACCACAATTACCACCACCTCTCGGCACGTATTTGTTCAACTTCGTTGCCCATCTCCGAGGGCAGTGCCCAAATCAGATTAAGAATAAACTTTTGAATACCCTCCGCTCCGCGTCCCAGGACATGATAACAATCATAATGACGATGATGATGACTGTGATGACTACGATGACTGTGACTATGCCTCCGTCGAGCTGCGCAGAAGAGTCTTGTCCTCACATGACTTTCGGTTAAATTATTTAAATTTTCCAGTCACGTTTCAGTCATTGACTCTTTTTGGTACGGCTGCGGCTCCTCATTTCCATCGAACCATACATGTTCTCCTCTCCGTGTCTGGCTGCGGCGGTGGCCAGGTCGGCGGTATCGGTTCTGCTGCTGCTCAACACCAACCACCGATGGAGTCAATGTTTCTTGTTCTTCTGCTTCGTCAGCCGAAGACCGGCCGAGACCATTTTTCTTTCGTTCCTTTTGTCCGCCTTTTCTTTCTCATTTCTCCTCCTCGAGCTGTGCCCGCTTCGAAAGTAGTTTAGAGGCCGCGTGGCCGTGTGTGTGCGCTGCGGCGTGGATACACTTTCACAAGAGCGCAACCGGCAAAGCGATTGATCAGCTGCGGCTGCCGAACGCTACAAATGGCTGCGGCTCAGTGTTCTAAGCACTGCACCGCACATTTGTTTTTTTTTTTGGCGAGAGCTACTAGTGGTGGTGACCACGAACCACCCATCTCCCATGAATCTTGCATTCGATTAGCCAACGTGCGCGGGACCAGCTGGGCCGCCTTGTGGCACTGCTGTAATAACTCCACTGAATCACAATGTGAATGACCCGGCAAGCGGCTAGCCACCGTGCGTAACTGGTATACCCCGTCCGTCTCTGTTTGCTCGTGGCACTCTTCGTGGCTTCTGCTTTCAGCCCGTCCTCTTGAGGTGCTGCGGGCTTGTGAAAATGCACTTGATGTCTTAACTTTGTGTGTTTCGAATGTGAGCAGTGAAACGTGTGGGTACACCACCAATACACGCGATAACCGGTCTTCGGGGGTCATTCACTCGACTCTTCGATAAGAAGAGTTGGAAAAAGGGAGAGAAAGAAAAACCGAAAAAAAAACCACACACAATTTAGCGTTCGATTTGAATAGACACAGATTTTTGGGCGACCGTCGCTCGGGGGAGCCGTGTCATAACTTTGCATAATGAAGCCGAGCGGTCTTAGACCTCCAGCATGATTTATGAGGGACAAACTGCATTGCATAAGAAAGCGATGAACGGCCGAGTGGAAAGTGTCACCGGTGAGTGGAGTCTGGCCGTGCGCTTAATTGCTGGCAGTGGAGACGCGTACTGGCCGACCGTTATGCGGTGAGTAAGCGAACGAGCGAGCGAGTGGACGCACAATGGAGTCGTTGAAGTTTGAAAGTTGCTGCCGTCATTCATGGGAACCGGATGAATGCAAACGCTGACTCGGGGTCTATTCAAGAGGACTTGACGCGACGAAATGGTATTAATGTGTTCGAACTAAAGCCATGGACGGTCTATTGTGATCGGCGCGGCTGTGAGACGAAATGGAGTTGATTTGTGAAGAGTAAGGGGCACTTGTCTAAATGAGGGAAAATACAGGCCCGTTGAGTGACGAGGTGTGGTGGAAGGGGAGTGATCGTCAGACCGTGCTTTTAAGGGTGATGTTTGATGGAAAGACTCCATTCGCCTCGGGCCAGTGCTCGCAGTGCTTTTGAAGCTATCTTCACCACACTGTGGTGGACAGGGTGTGGTGTATAAGTGCGACACTGGAGTTCTGAGATCAAGCGCCGAATCGACTGACTTTCAAAAATTGCATAGTCCCACATCTTTCAAGACACTGTCACTGCTCAAAGCCTTTTACCATCTTAAACACCCCTGACCGGTGGTGGCATAAAATTGCAGCTTTCTCCACTCGCGAGGAAAAAATCACACGCGCAATACGAAAACTTCTTGTAAAAGCTGTGTTTAGATCCACTTCGAACTGTGACCCATGCTAGTATTCGCCACACGACAGAAAAAGAAATTCACCACACCATTGGAAATTCACCACATTCACTAAAGAACAGAGGAATGTAGGGTGAACTAGCGAAACTGCATCATAACATCAGAGTAGAGCTTAGATCATACAGACCTAGCCTGGAGGGCTTATGCATCTCTTTCGATGGCTTGCTGACAGTTGGTGGAACGTGAATAAAAAATTTAGTCAAACAAGTGGGAAATTTTCGGGGCAGGTATGTTTCATAATGGATAGGCACGCTCCAAACTTTGAGCAAAAGCTCCTTTAATGCCCATCTGCAAGCTTCTGTAGCCGAGTGGAATAAGTTATCTCGCCAGAGTGTCGTATACTGTGACCTCACTTGCAAGTCAGTGCACGAGACGGCTTCTACGATTGGAGGCGTTGGCTAAGTTTGTCGACGCTTTCTGTGAGTTTGCTATAGGGTTTTCGATTGACAACTGTCAATTTATTCTCCCCCTTCAAGTAGGGGTCGTAGAATATACCCGAGGTAAGGCGTGCCTGTCGTAAAAGGCGACTGAAAACCTGAACTAAGAGCTAATGGTTTAGGAAACTCCGTTGTTTGCCAAAATGATGGTTTCAAGCTTGCAAACAAAGGACTAAGCGGTAAGTGCCTTATCTTATTAAAAATGCTGCACTATAAGTCTTGGCAGTCCCGGGATGTTATGGCATCCTACTGGTAGCTTGACCAGAGGCTATAGTCTGGTGCCACGGGAAATCAGGCTTCCGCCCGTGAGACCAGCATAGGTTTCATCCTGATCGCTTGAGGTTGGCCCCCAAGTGGGAGCATCTTGGTGGCTGTGGTTTAAAACCCAAACTCACGGGGAGAAGTGGAGAACATGTCTGGGAGTTAATCTTGTTTATTAAGGCCATGGTCGATCGAGCGAATGGACAACAACGCTCCAGCAAAGAGGGTCTTAGAATCCGGGCCTCCTGGTTCGAGAAGGAGAGGAAGACCGAACCTCCGGCACAAAGACCAAGTCATAAGACAGCTTGGCCTTGATGACCGGAAGCAGCGTGCCGAGGATCGTCACCGATGGAAGGCAGTAATTGCTCAGGCTCAGACCCTTCATGGTTCGTCTGCCTGATAAGTAAGTAAGTAAGTAAGTATTAAGGCTATGGGCATTTGCGACTCTCCGACGTGAAATGTATTGATTCAAGTCTATGTGGAGTTGCAGATAACAACTGGGTGCCACGACCCAAAGAGTAGCAGAGGTGTTGGATGGGCCTCGCCACCCTACCAAGGTGGAGCAATAGGTCCATAAGCTTATTTCTAAACTTGGAACTTGAGATTCCTACTGAAGGCGTCTGGTCCAGCGTCGCAAAATGGTCCAAAGATTTAAATGCCTTCGTGATATAAGCCTAACGACAGGTGATCACATAAAACACTTATTTCTATCTGTCTGTCAACTTATTCAGTAAGCTCAACATTTTCGTGGCAAGGAACACTAACAAGCAACGTCTGCAGATTTTTTAGCGAAATTCGGAGTCTGTGACCGCAACTATAACCCTTCTGTCAATAAGTAGGTTTCGCCACACATATGATAAGCCCTGACAAAGTCTCAAAATTCGGTAAAAATGTAAATTTCAAAAATGGAGAGGGTCTGCCCGATATTTGTTTGCCCGATCCACAAGAAAGGAGACCCCTTTGACTGCGCCAACTATCGGGGGATAAGTCTCTTTAACATCGCCTACAAAATCGTCTCTGCCGTTCTGTGTGAGCGCCTGAAACCATTCGTCAATAACCTGATAGGTCCCTATCAGTGCAGTTTCAGGCCTGGGAAGTCCACTATCGATCAAATCTTCACATTACGGCAGATCCTCGAAAAAACCCAAGAGATGCAGATCGACACCCACCACCTATTTGTCGACTTTAAGGCCGCATATGACTGCGTGCATAGAGATGAGGTATACAGCGCCATGACTAGTTTTGACATTCCTGCCAAGCTCGTCAGGCAGGATGACGATGAAGAACTCTCGCTGCTCAATCAAGGTCGGTAACGAACTCACCGAGACCTTCAATGTCAAAGAAAGTTTTCGGCAAGGCGACGCGCTGTCATGTGATTTTTTCAACATTATACTTGAGAAGATCGTGCAAAACTCACACGCCAACATTAGAGGCACGATCTTCCAGAAGTCCGTTCAACTGCTAGCATACGCGGACGACATTGACGTGATTGGCCGAACTCAGCGAGCCGTCAATGAAGCGTTTGCTTGTATTGAGACGGAGGCGGAAAAAATGGGTTTAGCGGTGAATGAGGGAAAAACAAAGTATATGCTGTCATCAAGAAAGGACACACAACATCGACGAATCGGTCAGAACGTCACCATAGGCAGCTACAAGTTCGAGGTAGTGAAGGACTTCGTCTACCTTGGCTCCCAAGTAAATAGTACGAACAACATCAGCACCGAGACTTAACGCAGAATAACTCTTGCCAACCGCTGTTTCTTTGAGCTCAAGAGGCAATTGAGTAGTAGAGCCCTCTCCCGAAAGACCAAGCCCACATTATATAAGACCTTGATCATCCCTGTCCTGCTGTATGGCGCGGAAGCTTGGACTATCTCAAGAGCGGATGAAGACGCACTTGGTCTCTTCGAGAGAAAATTTCTGCGTTCAATCGTTGAACCTGTTTGCGTTGAAGGTTCTTGGAGAAGGAGATTCAAGTCAGTCTAGTAAGGCGTCTACGGATTCAACGCCTAAGATGGCTAGGCCATGTAGAGCGCATGGACAACACTGCTCCAGCCCGAAGAGTCTTCGACTCCGAACCAGTGGGACAACGCAATAGAGGACGACCACGAACCCGATGGCGCACTCAAGTGGAGAAGGGCCTCAACCAACCTGGAGAGGATGTTGACCGAGGCCCAGGTTCACCCCGGACTGTAGCGCCACAAGAAGAAGAAGAAGAAGAGGGTCTGGCTAGACCTACTTATTGATAGATGGATTAAGAGGGCTAACTCTAATTTTCAGTCGTAATTTTCGCTCTGGGAGGCGGGCAATAACAGGTTTAGAGCAAACATTTGAGTCTACATGTTCGTTGTGTGATGTTGCCGAGTCTGTGAGACAACAGGTTGCTCGAAGTGTCAAAATTTGGCTCCGGTCTAGGCATTCGTAGCAAGCAATCCAAATCAGTCTATTCGACGTCTCTCAAGAATTGGGCATCGCTCAGACCACATTAAGGCGAGGGATCCTAGTTCGCACCCATGCAAGATCAAGATGACTCAAGAATTGAAGCCGATGAACCGTTTGAACAAGCGACGAGAGTTTATTTAAAAAAAGGTGTCCTTTTGGAAAGCCCTTCATAAGCGCTTGATTTTCAGCTTATTTCGAACTCAGTGGATGTAGTCGCAAATGGGGAACTAGAACCCATTGAAAAACCATTGCATTCAGAGGAAGTCACAGTATGGCAGTTTGGACTGGTGGTCCTCCTCGTTGTTCCCCGAATACAGTCTCCTTCAAGGGGGAGTCGAAAATCTACAATCTCTCGATTTTTAGCGTCGATTAGCCGTCAAGTTTGCCAAAGAAATGGATGGCAACACCTTACCTTTTTTTTCCATCAAATCTCCGTCAAAAGATCGCAATCAAGTTCTCCACCTACCCACGCGTCGCTCCTTCCGGCACCCTCCTCAAAAAAAAACAGCTTCTAAATCTCCCCCGTGAATCTGACAGCCAGTCCCGTTGCATGCGAGTTCATCTTGTGAAACATGACAAGCATATCAGTCAAAACCCAGGAAAGATAAACTCAACCCACTCACTCTCCCCGTGGCTGGTGCTGCACCCCCAAGAACAAAAACATCACGCTCTCACCAGATGTGCTCCCAGCACGACCACCCTCGAGCGACTGTGAATTGACGCTAATGGAACTCACAAGCGCATTTAGAAGCCACTCTGACACCTCCAGCGTCCCCCCAGCGTCCACCCGTTTCGTTTTCGGTTTTCGAAAACATATTTGTCCATCCGACCGGGGTGGTCACGTAAATAAATAATCTATTTAAGCGGTTTAAACGTTTGGAAGCAGCTCTGGCATTGATTGATGACGCTGGGCCACCACCACCCTCCTGTTTTCGTTTTCACTTGTCCGCAAGTTGCACCCGCGCACCGACATTAGACAGGAATTCAACCAACTATTCTCCTCCCACCCACACCTCTGCACCGATGTCAACGAAAGCGAAACGAAAACTTCTTCGATTGCTTTTCGAAAGTTTCCCAGGGATGCCTGGGATGCCGGGCGACCGCCGCCGCACCACGAGTCCAGCGAGAGGATGGAGGAAATTAATAAATTTCCGGCCAGAGTGACAGATCATCATCAATGTCGTCGTCGTCTGTATTATTCAGCAGAGGGAAACAGAGACGGCTGGTCAATCTAAGTTTGGCTGGAACTCCGCCAAACCACCGACCGATGGTGGTGCTGCTGCTGTGCCGTATCTGCGAAGTTTCATCGAAAACATTTATTTGACCTCAATAACCTCCCGCGTCGGGTGTCTCCGTGTGCGGCCGCCGACAGACACAAGACGACAGACACAAGACGACAGCCCAGAGGCGCACTGGCGAGGTGGAAAAACTTTCGCAAAAGTTCGAATTAAATCTCAATAACATGGGGCGCGCAAGAACCGATGGCGATGGCCTGTCCAATGCCGACGACGACCGCCGAAGGGGAAGGCGATGCGAAATCTGTTTCTGTTTCTGTGCTGGCTCCCTTGATGGTCTTCGTGGCGAGACGACACTGGCGGGTGGGTGCGCGCAGCGAAGCGTGAACAACGTGAAATACCTGGTGGAACCCAAAGAAGTGTGATTATTATGAAAGATTTAGTGGGGCTTAGGTTGTTCCCGTTGAGCTGGTTGAATCTCATTACCGCTGTGCTGGCTGTGCGTGTAATTTGTAGTGTGGCACTTCGTCGGAGGTGGAGGCTTTGTTTTGCAATGATTTAGAGGGCGGAGGGCTGGCGAGTGTCAACCGCAAGGGAACGAGACAATTTTGGGCGTCTGTCGTTGAGGGGGAGACGGTGTTTAATTGGTTTAGCGGGTGGCCGGTGGGGCTCAAATTATGGGACTATGCTGGTGTAGCCCGATGATCTTGGCAACGGAGCTACACCGAGGGGCATGGGAGCGAGATTTGCCGTGTCAGTGAATTCCGTGAATCCCTTCCTCCCCCCCAGGCAGAGCAGACACTACATCATTCCCAAAATCACGCCACACGAACCCAATCTTCGCCGCCATCCCGGAGGAAGAGGATAATTTTCTAATAAATTTTCGAATTACTCGCATTCATCTTCGTCCGCAATCAATCATGTGCCGTATCTTCAATTGAATTTTTATTAAACAGCGCATTGGACGATGTATCTTCCTCAATTGCCGCTCATATCTATTTCCGGATCGCTCTGAATGCCCGAACTGTGTCTATCTATCATTTTGAATACGAGGCACCCCCCAAAAAATCATCCACACACGACCCCGCCTCGGTTGGGCAAGCAACCGGATGTGAATTACATTTCCAAGCCGAGAAGGAGGATTTCTAAGGATTTACACGTCCCGCCAGGTGAGTGTGACTTCTTGAAGGGCCGCCCACATCGAAGATGATGAAGCGGGCATCGGAGGTGGAGAAAGTTTCGAGGGTTTTCTGGAATATTTCTTTTTCCACCGGCGTTACGGCTGCCATTGTATCTGAATGGGAATGGGATTTGCTTAAATATGAGATTATGGATGGTGAGGTGGAGCTTGGAGTTTCCTGGGAAACGAGTCCCGGCCTGCGAGTGGGGGCATAAATTGTGGGCGCTCTGGGGCGCAAGTGATGATGGCTGATCCATGCCATTAAACATTCATGAGCTTCGCCGCGCTGAGGACCTTGGATTATTCGAGGATTAAGGTTTTATGAAGAATTTCATATTTAGGCCTGTACTGCTTGCCGTGATCAATCTTGGGTCAGCGTTGGCAGGGTGTCGTGGGGAGGAGAATGGGTGGCGTAAGACTTCCGAGTTGGAATAAATCAACGCGTTAAGTGTGGATTTTAAGACTGAACCCAATTTCACTTGGCCCTCCTTCACGGGAATCCACAAAACTGACGTAAGACTTCTCGCACCGACAGACAATAGCTGCCAGCATAAGCAATTCCTCATCATACGCGAAAATAAAGTCTAAGACAAGCGTTGACTTTAAACATACTAAGCATACGAGACAGCCCTGACTTCTAGAAATCCCCTTAAACTCTGCCTCAAGAGCAAGGAAGAGTCCTCAACATTCGATGAAGTCACACACACAGTCTCTTTTGAGAGCGCAACACCAACCGACCCCACAGAACCTCGTTTCACTTTCTTGCGAACCATGTCAGTTGACTTGGAAAAACCATGCGTTTGGACTGCCAGTTGTAGGAACTGGTTTACCGATGTGGTACACATTCAAATCGGCTGATTAGTCCGTTCCAAATGCAAATCGCGGGCGATTTCTGTCACACCACGCGGCTTATGCAATGCAAAATGTCGACAAAGTGGACAGGAACATGAATCAGTGCTTCAACAAACCGTCAGATCTGAGGTCACGAGAGAGAGAGCCTTCGAGACGCAGAGGCAATTGAAATTCTTGAAATGTCATAAGAAGCCATTGTGGCAAGAGGACTAGAGGAGGAGAACCAAGGCCATCAGGTTCTTAGACCCAAGGCCACTATTAAGTCATGACTACGACTTCCGAAGCGTCAGCAAGAGCAACCACTAGGACTTCTGTAAGCCTTGCGGTGAGAGTGTGAAGGCCACGGACTGAAGGGTTCGTTTCATTTCAGTGACTGCCCATCCGATCCTCGAGCTGGGACGCACAAGTCCCCGACGAGCACAGCTGAGCAGCTGCTCCACCAACGGCAGCAGCGACTACTCGAGCAAGAGCATCTCCATTGACCATTGACTCGCCGCTGATCCAGAGCAGCCAAACGGCCAGCATCGAGCTGGTGTGCTCCACCATGAGGCGGCTGATCATCTCGCGGGCCTTCTACGGCTGGCTGACCTACTTGTCGACTGTACGGACGCATCTGTCCGACCTGGTGCATGGACGGATCAGGCCGGAGAGTAAGTTGAAGCGAGCTGCCACTTGATGGCTTCGTCTTTGCAGTGGGAACCGATGAGAAGGGGCTGACCAAGGAGTCCGACGGGGTGGTGACGAACGAGGACGAGGTCTACCGTCTGGTCTACTTCGGAGGCGTGCAGCACGAGGTTCGCAAGGAGGTCTGGCCGTACCTGCTGGGACACTACCGGTAAGTCGTAGCGTTGACTCTCGTAAGTCTGCCGCGCTTGATCAGAGAGTCCACTTTGAACCGCTTCGGCTCGAAGCCAGAGGAACGCCAGAAGATGGGCGAGGAGTTCAAGCACAACTACGAGACCACAATGATCGAGTGGCTGGCCGTGGAGGCCATAGTCCGTCAGCGGGACATGGAGAAGACGGCCAGAGCTGTGGCAAAACTGAGCTCCGGCAACACAAGCGGCGATAAGTCGCGCTCGATAACGAGGTCTTCGCCGACCAGGATATCTCCGATATTTCCGACCACGTGGAGATGGAAGGCAACCGCCTGACCTGCCCGCCCTCCAGGAACATGAAGCACAGCACTGACTCGGGCAACGTGGAGGACGTTGAGGGTCAGAATGAGCTGGGCGTCAATGCGGACGCGTCGCCAGAGAAATCCCCAAAGTCTCTCTCGCCGGAAGTGTCCGTCAACGGCACCACCATCAAGATCGTGTCCATTGAAGAGGATTGCTTGAGTGATGACATCAAAGGAGGTATGAGTCAGTCCCTGTTCGCCATCCAGCTCCTCCTATGAAACGGTTGGCCATTTAGAGATGTTGATTATGACTCGAGGAAGATGGACATCCCTTTGGAAGACTGCCTCGTCAATGCACACACTGCATGACGGTCCAAAGATCGATCCCATGGAAGAAGAAACAATTATGCCACAACGATAAACCCGAAGACAACAGATACCTGTGCGAAGACATATCTTGTGCCAGTCAAAGAGTGCATTTAGTTCCCAACGAGGAACGCTCCTGTTGAAGTTACTTATGATGCTCCTGCAAAGTGCTATAAATTGCGAGTTTTCCTTGCCGTTTTCTATGTGTTCTTTGGTCTTTGAATCTCAACCAACTGCCATCACTGGCTAGCACCATCCATAGGTATAATTAAGAGCCATCTGAGCTTTACTTATGCGCTCCACCTTGGCATTAGTCTCATTGGCCCCGTCCTACTATCTTGGAGTCGAAGACTCTTCGCGCCTGAACCGTATTGTCAACTGGCTAGGTGGTGTCGCATTCGTAGATGCTGTAGACGCTCATGTTAAGACTCGCGGTAAAATCTTCTCCTTCAGATGACGCCATCAATCTTAACAAAGTCGCACCCAGAATCGAAGCAGGAGTGCACTTTGTAGACGAGGGTAACCAGTGTGCTGACCAGACTTTTTTCAAGTGATTTTCAATAAATGCGAGGCATAGAAAAACATACGTTTGTTTGCATCGATAAGGAAGAAACTAAGATGGGGCTGTCGGTCAATGACGTTGAGACAAAGTATACGCTGCCTACGAAAAGGGTCCACCAACACCGACGTCTTGGACGAAAACTTCCCTATAGTCTGTTCAAGACTCCAAGGCGGCACGGAACCAGTGGAGCAGCCGTAGACAGACGCAGACAGACGTTGCACTTGTTGAACCTTATCACGGCCGGTTAATTATTCGTGATTATACTTGAAAGACTTAGTCTACCTAGACTTCGATGTTAAAGCAAGCAATGATAGCCGATGATGGCCAATCGCTGTGTTTTTGGGCTTGTCGTTGAGAGATGCGAATGAACCAGTATATCCCTATACAAGACCTCGTTATATGGCGCAGAAGCATAGACCCTAACTAAAGCGGACACGGACATTCTTGATCCCTTCGAGAGGAAAGTCCTTCGAATTATCTTTGGTGTCGTATGTGCTGACGGTGTTTGGAGGAGGGGAGACTGAACGACGAACTGTACGGGCTGCACTGTGTACAGCGACATCGATCTGTTCAAACGAGTTCGAGTCTCTCGTCTCAGATGCCTAGAGCTCTCTGTCACGTAGAGCGAATAGACATCAATGCACGGAAAGTCTTCGACTCCAATCCCGAGAGAACAACACGCTAAAGGAACAAAGGGACATCATTCAGTGCGTGGCTGGAAGCAACTAGTACAAGACCGGGCTAGATAGGAGAGGCATGCTGGGTGAGGCTAAAACCATGTCGCTCAAGAAATGCAGCCTTTTTTGGATAATTTTGAATGTTTAATAATCATGTACGACAAAAATAATGTTCACCCCAACCTCTATGTCGCAGATTCTATTCCAGCTCTGAGCGACTAAAATAATTTTCACGACCCCGCCTCTTTCGAGTCACTGACAATGCTCAAAGAGTATTTCCTGAAGCTTCTCAAACTAGGCAGTTCGGAGTCGGCATAAAACTGTAGGTCTCCTCAACTCTTGAGAGAACAATAGCACACAGCACGAGTGGTAGCTGAGAAGCTGGCCCTTTACGGACTGTAGCGTGTATTATAAATAATCATGTTGCTCTACACTCTGACTTAGAATTGGGCCAAGCTTCTACCACAGTGCTAACAGCTTGTCTCATTGCTAAATCAATAAACTGGTCCAAACTTTAGTTTTTTATTGTAAAGGCCAATTTACGGACGTGGAAGCACTGAAGGCAACCTGATTTGTGTACTGACACCTTCCTGTTGCACTACGCCAGTACTAGATTAAAGGACCGAGCCTCCTTTGAATGTTCTTGTCAAAATTCAGTGGATGGCAGTCTATTCTCTGTAATCAACGATCTCTAGTCCGTCTTCCATGAGTGCCTGAGAAATGATTTTGGTAGTATCGGACAAGATTCTACACTCCGACTTGAATTGAACTAGAGTTGCTACCTCAAATGGAAAACAGTCGAAAGTTCTTCGAATTTATGAGAAAACCGTGCGAGACTTAACGAAACTTAACGAAACCTAAAAGACTCGAGAAAAGTGCTTATCTTGAACCTGAACCACGGTCACGTTGGGCTTATAGAAAATCAACTCCGAAAATGCTCCTGAATCATTTAGGTCAAGTCAAATAATTAATCGCCTGTGACAATAATCAACAAATGACACAACTGTGTGCTTTTTTTTACTGCTTGTACGTGGTCGTACTTTTATGTTTTAACTGGTTCTGACATTTTTGTTTCGTGACGACTCGTTGTTTATGAACAGAGCCATTTGTGACGAAACTTTGACTGGCTTTCCGTGGAGGAGACACTGTGGAAACCATGTATTTAGGTACGTTCACATTACCATACGAGCGACCGGGTCGCATAGACCCATTTGTGCTAGGGCGTACAAATGTGAACGCTCCGTACGCCAGTCGTATGGAATATCTACTTCTTCCCTCGGTCGTACAGCAGGTAGTACAATGTAAACACTAGTGGTGCGACCGGTGAGCAAATGTTCATTCCAGCAGATGAATGAAAATTATATTGGGTCTATAACTTAATTCGAGCGGTTTCTTGAAGGTTTATTTAAGAATGACATGTACACCACCTTTTCCCATCTTTCTGGCAATTTGTGCCCAAAAGACAGCGCCGGCTTGGCAAAAAAAGGATGAATCAAGCCAATTTTTGACATTCTGCTCTGACTCACTCTCTCTGAACAGTCACAAGTGTAGTCCTTCAACCGCGTAGTACAATGTGAACACAAAGTATTTTTGGTTGTTCCGTAATGTCGTGCTGATCGGTAGCTTAATGTGAACGTACCGTTTGTGGCGCTCTTCGATGGTTGTTCAAAGCAAGGAGATGCCACAATTGCTATTTCCAACTTGGTGCAACTTAATTTTCTTTCAAGCTCGTCCCGGTTACTAAATTTCTACCGCCTGCCTGAAAAGGAGATCTTTTTATTTTCGTAGTTGCAATGATTTAGGAAAACATCCATCGGACAAGTACGTCGACTGCGATGACAAGCGATCCATACCGTGAAATGGTGAACAATAAACCGAAGATGTCCACTCTCTGACGACAGTTCGTCTTCACGTTCATTACGGACGCACCAACCTAAGAGCATTAGATGACCATAGATTTACCATCAACTGCAACACCGACACCACACCATCCACATAAGCATTTGTGATGCGAACAATATCCCAAATTAGAACGAGCTTAATCCACTTACCACACTCGACTGCAGACAAGCGGAGCCTTCACCGCCACGGACAACCGAAGGAATTCACTTACTTCCGCTGCAGTGGAATCCCCCCCAAAAACACGAATCATTCTCCTTTCAAAAGCACCGGTCATCTTTCAAAAAGAAACCTCTGCAGCACATCCACTGCAAGCACAAGGTGAAACTCACTAATGCACACAGTCGCTACCCATCCAAGTTGTTGGTTCTAATTCCTCAAATCATACAGAGTCCCCGATCCGGGTCCCCTCGCCGCACGGAAGAAAAAATATGAGTCCATTAAGCTAAATTCCTTTTCATAAAATAAACCGAACAAACAAACTAACAAAGCGGAAATGAAAAATAACAAATATCTCACCCGAAAGTGGACATCCGAGCGACGTGCAGTGAGCTCTTGTGAGACAAACTGCACCACATCACTGGGAAACCCGGGAAAAAAAACCGACCCATTCGACGAGCACACTGGCTGCTGGACACTCACTCAGTCATGGATGGGGACTTATCCCCAACCCATCGGTCGACTTTTTCAAAACAAAACTAAATCCATCACGGAGCGGTTGCCGGGGAGTATCTCTTCAAATTATTTAAAGTCGTCCTCGGCGCGGAACCGAAACTGAAACACAGCCAAAATGGATGGCCCCCTCGTGTGGTGTCGTATGTGTGACGCCGCATCGATCGTTTTTGATGAAAGCTGCAATTACGTTCTTTAGACTAAACTTTCCGTTCCTCTGCCCCCCTCCACTCCGGTGGGCTTTGGTGACCGGCTCTAATGGGCCACCGTCCCATTTGCGGGATTAAGGCGACACATTCGCGCTGAGTGCACTTGTTTGACGCCCGGGGAGTGGATGGCCGAAATAGTTTTCAATTTATGCTCGTGCATCGGATAACGAGTGACGAACTGTGAGTGATTCAATTCAAAAACTCCGCCATAATGAGCTCTCCATTGTGGCGAACGGTAGAGACGTGTTCAAACGGACCTGTCTGCGTGTGTGCCTTTGGAGCGAACACTTTTGGTAATTCTATGCAAATTCGTGCGGATTTGTCTGGGATGCGGTGGAATTTTTCGGAGGTGCGCCAATGCTGTAGCCTACTTGTTGTTGCTGTGGGCATTGGATTAGTGCAGTGCAATGAGGGGGAATATATGAACGGAGCCTGGAGACATTTGGGTCAACTATGTTTATAGCTAAAGCTCGTGGTGGGTCGTAAAAGAGTCGCAAAGCATTGTATCCTTGGTACATGGAGATGACTGTTAAGCTATCATGCGATTAGCCACATAAATTGTACACTTTGGGCAAAATAACGACTTCGTTAAGTTTCGTTAAGTTTCTATTAAGGCTTGATAAGACACAGAAACGTGACCCTGCTGCAAGATAAGCACTTTTATCGAGTCTTTTAGGTTTCGTTAAGTTTCGTCAAGTCTCGTTCTTTTAAGAAAACTCAATATTTCTTCGCACATAAATGATAGTTGGTGTTGAACGCACATTTATACGCCCGCTTATTCATTTTTTTCCACAAAAAACACCATTGAAGCAGATCAAGGCACCCAGAAGCAATTAAAGACACCTTAAAATTCCAGCATTTCCCATTTTCTTCCTTCAGCTCATTAAAGCGTTTAAACGTGCACGCTTTCGCATACCAAAGAGCTTCTCTTCACGTTCCCTCACAAGAGGAAACACAATAGAAACATGATGAAGCACACAAAAAAAAGAAAACATTGACTCATCTCAATCACCGAGTTATGAAATGAAAAGACAAAAGTATCCATCACTTGCGTTGCCATAACATGTCCGCACCCGTATCCCTCTCGTGTCCTTCCATCCACAGACACCGAGCCCCAGAAACACACAGAATGGCATCACAAAAAGAAACCACCTAACCAAACTTTTCTCCTCATCCAAATCCTACGGGCTAACGATTCTGTGAAACAAAAATCCCTCTCCCATCGTTACGTGTTAAGAAAATCCTTCGCCCATTTGGCAGTAACGGTGGAGTGGCATGTCATCGTTGTGCTAAGTAAACAGATTCCCAGGTAGGCATCGCAATCGCAGCAGTCACGGCATGGCACACAGGTGAAATGGATATCTTCCTGTTTCCATTGTTTTTGCCGAAATGGTCTTGTGTCTGCGCGCCTACAGTCGCACATCGGTTACATCCCTGGTAATCCCCATTTTCCTGTTCGCATGCTCTGCGTGTGGATGCGAGTTGGTGTGTGTGTGTGTGTGTGTGCTTTGTGTCTTAACGTTAATTTCACTTGGAAGGATTTTCGATTTGAAATGGTTTACTGTCGTACCATCTGAAAGGACAATCGTTTGTTTAACCGAAAACACACGGTAAACGGATGCGCGCAGATACACTCTGAGCCGGAGCCAAGAGAGGCCGCACAGAGAAACGGAAATTGACAAAAGCAATCCCCTCGAAACAGGAGGCTCACAAAGCGTTTCTGAGTTCCGATGGAACAACGTGTCTCTGGAGGCGGATCGAAGGGGTGCTCTTTTGTTGTGCGAATGGAACAGTATGTGTGACAAGAGATGGAACGGAGAGAAGAGACGCTGGCTATTGACAAAAAGGGAGGAGACTGACCAGACTTAGGAGACTGCGGAGACTGACGAGACCGAGGAGACTGAGTAGACTGACGAGACTGACGAGACTGACGAGACTGACGAGACTGACGAGACTGACGAGACTGACGAGACTGACGAGACTGACGAGACTGACGAGACTGACGAGACTGAGTAGACTGACGAGACTGACGAGATTGACGAGACTGACGAGACTGACGAGACTGACGAGACTGACGAGACTGACGAGACTGACGAGACTGACGGGTCTGACGAGACCGAGGAGACTGACGGGTCTGACGAGACCGAGGAGACTGAGTAGACTAAGGAGACTGACGAGACCGAGGAGACTTAGCAGACTAAGGAGACTGACGACACTGTGGAGATTGGGGAGACTGAGACTGACGAGACTTACGAGACTGACGAGACGAGACTGACGAGACTGACGGGATTGACGAGACTGACGAGACTGACGAGACTGAAGGGTCTGACGAGACCGAGGAGACTGAGGAGAGTGACGAGACTGACGAGACTGACGAGACTGGTGAGACTAACGAGACTGGCGGGTCTTGACAAGTCTGACAAGATTGACGGGACTGATGACACGGAAAAAATTCCACGGTTGCTGAATAAGATGCGCAGCACACAAAATTAGTTTTTTTTCTCCATCGGTGAGTCTAGGTTCGACTCCCGTACCTCATTAAGTCACTGCTACGGCTATTTGTATCGAAAATGTTTCTCAAACTTCGCTGCTGGAAGTCAAAACCGAGTCATAAAACTTAAGATCCCCTCCACTTCTGAGACACCTAACAACATGAGTTGACGCACGTGGATGCTTGATCCCAGTTCACCTAGCCACCCATCTTATCTTTACTGTCGATCGCTTGGTGCTAAAAATTAAACCAAAAAACTCCTAAAAAAGAAAATCTTTTCGGCGAAAATGAAAGTTTTTTCAGAATTCGCATCACGCGTTTTGAAGCCGATTTCGCACTCGATGCATATTAAACAAACCCGAAATTCTTGCTTACATACAGATTAAGAAAGACGCACAATATGCGAGAAAAAGTTTTCCCAAGAAATTCTGCGCGATCAAGTGAAGAGTTTTTGCGTAAACGAACTGATCAGTGGATTGTCGATAATGCAGAGCGGTTAATTAGCTTCTGTTTGTTTGGGAATATTGTGACAGTCAGGAATTGTCCTGGATGTGAGAGTGAGACCCTTAGGCGATTTGAAGCCATTGAAAGGTGTCAAAATTCAAAAAATCGGATAGCAGTTTGACGAAAATCAAATCAAATCAATGTTTGATGTCAAAGCGTTGTAAAGGGTGATTTTTTCTAAGCTATAAGACAGTTTTCATCAAAAAACACATAAAATTCAGAAGAAAGCATGCAATCTTTATTTGAATCGATAGTACGGTCCATAGAATTTAATGTTTGGAGATTATTTCATGCAGATGTTGACCTTGACTGCGCCTCAAATGGTCCATCCGCTTAGTCCAATTTTTGCATACTCTTTCCAACATTTCCGCAGGTATCTCACGAATAAATGCTTCAATGTCGTCTTCCAATGCGCAAATTGAAGCGGACTTGTCTGTATAGACATGGGCTTTAACAGAGCCCCACAAAAAATTGTCTTAAGGCATTAAATCGCACGATCTAGGCGGCCAATTGACTGGTCCCGAACGTGAAATAAAATGTTCACCGAACTCGCCTCTCAATAAGTCCATTGTTGCGCGTGCTGTGTGGCATGTGGCACCGTCTTGTTGAAACCACATGTCATGCAAGTCAAACTCTTGCATTTTGAGCAAAAAAAAGTTGGATATCATTTCACGGTAGCGCTCACCCTTCACAGTTATGTTACGATTTGCATCATCTTTGAAGAAGTATGGTCCAATGATGCCACCAGCTCATAAACCGCACCAAACTGTGGTAGCTCTTGCAATGCTTCTGGCTGATATTCACTCCAAAATCGACAATTCTGCTTATTTACGTACCCATTAAGCCAAAAATGAGCTTCGTCATTAAACTGACCATAAAATGGAAGAAGCGCGCGATGAACTTTCTTAACAGAGCAGGCATTTTGATAATAAAATTCAATAATTTGCAAGCGTTGTTCGTTTGTAAGACGATTCATGGTTAAATTATGGAGCAAACTGAAGATGTTTGACAGTGAAAACCACGAAACGTGAGTCAGCTGTAAGCCACTGTTGCCAAAAAAGAGAATAGCTAAAACATAACCCTTAAGATCTCGAAGGAAAGTGGTAGACTTGAAAAAGCTAACGCTGCTCTTATAAACGAAGTAACCAACTCCTCACTCCCCTCTGTGTTCACATTTTTGTAACACAGACGTCAGTTATACCATTTCTTTGTTATCATTTGTACATATTTTCCTTGGACATTGAGTTGTGAATGAAGCAAAAACCAGAAATAAATGGCATAAAAGCAGCTCTTTGGGTCGTAGATGTGGTAGATTTGAAAATTTCCCCAAAAAGAAGCACCAGGTGTACCGGTATGAAATGAGTTTTTTTTTGAAAAGAGAACACAAATTATTAATGGGAAAGTAAAAACATTTTTTTCAAAGTATTGGCCATTGTTTTCTACACATTTTGACCACCTTTCTGGCAATTTGTGAATACCGCGCCAATAAAATTGTTCGTCTTTTAAAGCAAACCAGTCAGACACCCAATTTTCGACTTCTTCGTAGGAATCGAAGTGCTGCTCAGCAAATGCGTGTCCCATCGATGAAAACAAATGGTAGTCGGAAGGAGCCAAGTCTGGTGAATACAGCGGGTGGGGTAGCTGCTCCCAGTCAAGTGTTTTGATTGTATCCTGAACCGGGTTTGCTTTGTGTGCTAAATTACCTTGCCGTGTCTTCTGGCTAATTCTGGTCGTTTCTCGATCAATGCATGGTTCAAATTGATCATTTGTTGTCGGTAGCGATCAGTATTAACGCGTTCACCAGGTTTTAGGAGCTCGTGGTACACCACACATGTGACTTCTTTAACATGATACTTGAGAAGATCGTGCGAAACTCAAACGTAAACACCCGAGGTACGATCTTCCAAAAGTCCGTTCAACTGCTTGCTTACGCGGACGACATTGACGTGATTGGACGAACACAGCGAGCCGTCAATGAGGCGTTTGCTGGCAGTGAAGCGGAAGCGGCTAAAATGGGCCTAGCGGTAAGCCAGGGCAAAACAAAGTACATGCTGTCATCACGGAAGGACGCACAACATCGACGTCTCGGACAGAGCGTCATATTGGGCAGCAGAAACTTTGAGGTAGTCAAGGACTTCGTCTACCTAGGCTCCGGAGTAAATAGGGACAACAACACCAGTACCGAGATCAAGCGCAGAATTACTCTTGCCAATCGCTGCTTCTTTGGGCTCAATGGGCAATTGAGTAACAGAGCCATCTCTCGAAGCACCAAGTTGACCTTGTATAAAACCCTGATCATCCCAGTCCTGCTCTATGGCGCAGAGACATGGACGCTATTGAAAGCGGATGAAGAAGCTCTTGGTTGTTTTGAGAGAAAAGTTCTGCGTACGATCTTTGGTCCAGTTTGCGTTGATGGCGTTTGGAGGAGAAGGTTCAACCACGAACTGTACGGGCTGTACAGCGGCATGCACCCAGTTAAGCGTCTTCGAAACCAACGCTTAAGATGGCTAGGTCATGTAGAGCGGATGGACACCACAGCTCCGGCCCGAAGACTCTTCGACACCGACCCATTGGGACAGCGCAACAGAGGACGTCCTCGCACTAGATGGCGCACACAAGTGGAAAAGGACCTCAACCAACTTGGTGTGCGCAACTGGAGGCAGCTGGCGAAAGATCGTGCTGGCTGGAGAGGCATGTTGGTTGAGGCCCAGGTCCACCCCGGACTGTAGCGCCAATCAAAGAAGAAGAAGGTACACCACACCTTTCTGGTCCCACCAAACACACAGCATTGTCCCCTTGCCGAATCGATCTGGTTTTGCAGTCGATGTTGATGGTTGTCCCGGATTAACCCATTTTTCCGTTTGGGATTCTTAAAATAAATCCATTTTTTATCGCTAGTAACAATCCACCAGCAAAACCGATTTTCTTACGTGTCTTTGAAGCAACATTTCACAAGTGTTTTTTCGGTTTTCCATCTGTCTTTCATTAAATTCATGTGGCACCCATTTCACTCATCCACACTTTTGGATCTTTCCCAGAGCTTTTAAACCGCCTCGGTCACAAATCGTTTGTTGTGCAACATTTAACATTGCTGCCATTTGCTTTTGACTCAAAGTGTCATCTCCATCCAATATAGTTTGCAATTCGGGGTCTTTAAACTTTTTTGGTGGTCTTCCACGTTCTTCATTTCTCATATCAAGACCATTATTTCTGAACCGTTGAAACCATCTTTTGCATGTTGCTTCTGATAGAGCATATGCCTCGACCAGCATTCGATGCGACTCTGCAGCACTTTTCTTCAAATGAAAACAAAAACTTAATGCTTTCCGCAAATCATCACTTTCTGGTACGAAATTCGACATTTTCAACACGATGAGAAAATATGATTTTGTCTGTTCAATGACTTGATGTATACTAAATATTTTTCACAGATGTCATAGCAAACAAACAAAAAAAAAAAGGCTCGTTTACAACAGATGTACAAATGACATTTGTATCTTGACGCTCACTTCATACCGGTATACCTGGTATATCCACCACAGTCGCGGTACAGTCAGACTGACGAGATGTGACATCACAATCGACCCGTTGACCCAATGGTTGTCTAGATCGCGACTAACATTGTAATAGTGACGCTGGAGAAGCTGGAAGCCCTTAGCATTTGAGTTAAGCACTGAAATGTGCAGCCAATCAACTGCCTGTCGAGTGTCTGAAATCGAACTCTTAAGGCCCCGCGGTCTCATCTTTGAGACGGTTGAAGTGCAGACCAAAGACCAAATCATAATTCACTTGCAACCATCTATGCGACGCTGAAAAATCGTGCCTATTTATGTTCAATTATCCAGTACCGCCGAAGTCATTATTCGTCTACAAACACCGCGACAGTCTAGGAGGCCCACAACCCATCCAAACCAAATGTTTCCCACTCCACCCTGCATTTCTCAATCAAATGCAAATTCTAGAAAAATCCCCACAAAAACAAACCAAAGTCAACCACTTCCGACCAGCAGTGATTTGCTGAAAAACCCCCACCCACCACAACCCACTCACACTGATGGCCTTTTGCAGCTACAACCACGATTAGTGCACTCAGTAAGCCACCGCAAAATTGGAAGCACTAAATCCCACCCTATTCCGACACATTTCATGTGTTTTTGCCGCTTTTTTGGTTGGTTTTCGTTTGTTTTTGCAATTTTCCATCGTAAATTGGAAAACCGCCTATTCGCCGAGCCCAACCACTTTAATCGCCCTAATCGCCTTGTTAACTCGTGTAAAACTTTATCGCCATAAATTCACATGCACTCACCGGTGGCACACAAGGCTCACGGTTAAATCATATTTTACCCTTAATTTCCCAGAACTTCCACATAAATAACAATTTAGGTCCAGTAAAATGCGAAATGAATTCCATAAAATTAAACGAAAAGTGCCCAAAAACGCGGCCAGTTTTCTGGTTCAATTGAAAATTATAAGGCCGGCGCGCGGGTGGTCGCGCGAAAGTGTCAGACCCGCCCCCGGCACGCCCTTCAATCAGCGTATTTCATTTTTTATTTCGCAGATTTGTGTGTTTTTGCCGGTTGAGTGTTGCGAGGGCCTTGGCTGGTGTCCTTGCGCGGGCTCATGTACCTGTCAGCGGGAGAAAATTACCCGTGGCAGCTGGGGGTGGGGTTGGAGCGACATTCACCTCAATATTTTATCCCCATTTTAGCCCTACCTGGAGGGGTGGGGGATGGTTTTCTGTATTTCCTGCAGTGAAAGTGAAAAACTAATTTAAATCCCGTAAAAATTTACAGAACGCAAACGATGGACGATCAACGAAGACGTTGCCTTTTCGCCAGTGATTCCCTGGAGACGGCACAGTGCTGGTGGGCCATTTCGAGCACAATACAATCATTTATTTATGAGTTTTTGAGTTTTTCAGTTTTTCTTGCCTCCTCCTTGGAACGATTGCGGTGACTGTTTGTGGGCCAAATCGACGTCGTTTACTTGGCCATTTTCCGTTTAATGCGGGGTTCTCCTCGCCGCCGTGAGCGCATGGATTTGGGTCTTTCCCCGTGCTAAACGAAATTGCATTTGACTGGGAATTGACGGGGGAGATGGAACGAGAGATACCCGTTCGCCGCGCACACCAGGTACATCCGTGGACATGACCACGATCGATTACTCATGCTTGCTTGGCTGGCTGTCGAAGTCGGTTGGGGTACTCGCAACCGGTTCTGTGTGTTGTTCTCTTTCGCTGTGTTGTGCAAGAAGGAACCGCCAACAAAGTTGTTTTCCATAAAAGTTACTCCGCCGACGTGGGACGTGGCGGCGGCCAACTGACAGCCAGGGACAAAAAAAACCCTTTTAAGTCGGTCGTCGGTGTGCCGGTGCCGGTGGCGGTGGCGGTGGCGGCAGCGTTGGTACATGAACATTTTAGTTTCTGGCACACGTCAATGTTGCTTTTCCTGGATGGCATTGACGATTGGTTCGGGTTTTTGTCTTTCTCTATGACAGTCTGTTTGACAGCAAATGTCCGCTTTGGTTAAGTGAAGGGTTTCTTTCAATTGGTTTCGAGGAAGGGGTGGTCGTCTCTGTTTTTGTGAGTCTCGGAGTTGGCTGGAGATGAAGGCATTTGAAAACAATTTGTTGCGATGTCACTTTGCGAATGATTGAGGTCGAGGAGAAAAACAGGAGGCGACGGCAGACACACCTTCATAAACTGTCTTTTAACTGCCATCATGATCCTTGAAATAAATCAAAAAAACTTCGTTAAGTTTCGAAAATTTAACGAAACTTAACGAAGTTTTCATATTGATGAATTCTCTCTATTTTCGAATATCCTCTTCTCTTTCTCAAATCAAAGCAGAAAATAATCTAATGAAAGTTCGCCACTAGGTGCCACCTATTTCGACTAATAGGTGGCTTAACGTGGTGTAGAAGGTGTGGACTCAGAGATGGACGTGACCCTCAACCAACGAGCGTCTCCAGACAGTTCGATCTTTAGGCAGCTTCCTCCAGTTTCATAATTAAATTGTTTGAGGTTCCTCTTCCACTTCAACTTTGCTAGTGACTGTGGCTTTGGTAGAGCAGGCCTTCCCAGCTCTGCAGGCTGCCAGCTTTTGACGAAACTGAACGAAACTCTTGTTCTGCCTAAGTTTTCTGTTCCTTTGAGCATTGTCGTCACTTACACATAACCAATGAGCCACCAGATGTCACTACTTCAGACAGGCTCTGAAAAAACACCTCCACAGCCAAATTGTCATACATTTCGAACAGGGTTATAAATACTGAGCCAATGTGGCCAAAGGAAGCACCCACTTTCAAACTAAGCTAAATTGCTTCCAGAAACTCATGCAAATTTCAATGAACAATATGTCTCATGCAGAGAAAGCCAACACCTGATTTTGATTCCGATTAACCCTTCTGTCAGTAAGCAGGTCTGGCCAAACCTTCTCCATTTTCAAAATTTCACGCGTTACCAAATTGTCTGACCTTGTCACAACAACCTCTAGGTTAGGTCGTAGTGGCTGACTGCTGCAGAGCAGTCACACTTAGGCCAGAGTAGGTCCATTGTGATACCACACGGATTGACTTCTCCTAACGCTGGAACCTGTTGGTGCTGCTGATGAACCGATTTAGTTGGCCAATGCTGGCACTTTTTAGCTCGTTACGGCTGCTGTAGTAGTAGGCTTCTAGGTGCAGGAACCTACGACTGGCAAGAGCACTGCAGGAGCAGAGAAGGTGATGAGTATTCTCTTCCTTCTCTTCATCCATGCAGCTTCCCACCCATCCTGCGAGCATGAGTGCCAATTGCACAGTTCCCGTTTATGACTCCAATGTGGGTCCTTAAGTGCTTGCTGAGTCTAAGTAGACTGAGTGACTGTTTTAGACGAAGTGATGGCCAGATTTCTTTTGTTTCAAGGCAGGTGGTGCCTTCTAGCCTTTAATTGTGTGAAACTTTAAAAGATGCTAGGCTGTAACGATCGGCATGGAAGGTGGTACCCCTACTAACGATAGGGATGAGGTTGTACCACAGGTGGTGAGTTCATCGGCTTTGCAGTTTCCTGGTATGTCACAGTGTCCCGGCGTCCACATGAGGTGACTGTTAAAATGCTCGGCCATCTCGTTAAGAGACAGCCTGCAATTAAGGGATGTTTTTGAGTAGAACATGACATTGTCCAGGGATTTTATAGCGGCCTGACAATCAGAGCAGGTGCTTAAATACCCCTTTTTGATATCACGTTGTTTTTGAGCCTCTTTAATCGCTTTGGTTTCTGCCTGCTACAGTGATCAGGGAGGTTCAAGGAGATAGCAATGTTGTGATGTTGGGAATAGACACCCGCACCCACACCTTACTTTGTCTTCGATAACAATATAATATGCTACAGCCCCAAGAGGACCAGGGCCTAGCTTCTCAACAACCACTCGTGTTGTGCGTGCTACTGTTCCCTCACGAGCGGAAAGGACCTACAGTTTTATGCCGACTCCGAACGGCAAAGTTTGAGAAGCTTTTTCTAGACAGTTTGTCTTCGATCCATCTGTGAAAATACGCAGAGGATCATCCAACGTTTGCCTGTCAGACATCCAGTCCGATCTGGAAGGAATGCTGATCGAGAATTTGTTCTCGAGAGAGGCGGTCAGTGTCGCTAGGAAGGAAGTTGAATTCCTTGAGAATGGTTGAGTGACCGACGGTGAGTTCGGACCACAGTAGAAGTGTTTTGAGTCTCAGGGCTGTGCTTGCTGCTGCTTGTTTCCCGAATATTTCCAGAGGTGGGAGATGGAGGAGAATATTCAGTGCGTCTGACGGAGTACTTCTCAGTGCCCCGCTGATACACAGGCAGGCCAGTGTTTGTACGCGGTTGAGTGCATTGCAGTTTATAGCCTTGCTTAGTGCTGTCCACCAAACTGAGACAAAAGAGTCGGTCTGACAATAGAGGTGTAATTCCAGTGAGCGATGCGTGGGTGTTGGCCCCATTTGCATCCAATGGCCTTTTTGCAGCTAAAAAGTGCAGAAGAGGCTTTTTTTTACTCTTTCCTGGATATTGAGCTTCCAGGATTCAATCGAATATTGGTGCTACTTATTGACAGACGGTATGTAAAATTTGAACGAAACTTAACTAAACCTTGGTTCTAAAGTTTTTGCGTATTTTTCCAGATCCCACAGCCTCTGCATAGAGATCTATTAACGTTCCCCTTGATCAGAAAATTTAACGAAACTGAACGAAACTTGCTATTTCCCACCGCTTCTGCTTAGAGACCTATTAGCGTTCACCTTGAACGAAACTTGCGATTGCCTACCGCCTCTGCATATAGACCTTTTAACGTTCACCGTGATCAGCAAATTTAACGAAACTGAACGAAACTCTGTAGAGACATATCAGCGTTCTCCTTGAACGAAACTTGCAATTTCCCACTGCCTCTGCATAGAGACCTATTAACGTTCCCCTTGATCAGAAAATTTAACGAAGCTGAACGAAACTTTAGATTTATTTTAAATCTATGGCTCTTCTTCGATCCATTTCACACTTATAGGACATTAAGGAAATGATGTCCCAACCAGACTGTAAATCTTATCTCTTCACCAGTTGCTAAGCCCCACCAGTCACTTTGTCTTCCATTTTAGTTTACTGCCGTATAAAAAATCCCATTCCACCGCAACTATCTAACGCAAATAAAGTGAATCTCTCCTCGTCATCATCACGAAAATGTTCATGAATCTTCACTCTCAACGAGGTATGTACACCTCCCGCGACGTCTTCGTATCTGGACAAACAAAAATCTTTATCTCTCGCCCACAAGACAATTGCAATTTGACTACACGAATTAATCTGCGCACGATTTCTTAGAAGATACCTCGTTCGAATCGCTTAGGAATTCGAAAACAATTTTCGTTCCCTGCAACCTGCAACCAACTCACACCAAAGGAATGCCCTCAAAATGTTAATTGCGCTTACAGCTCACGGCTACATGTACAGCAGTACGTGTGAAGTTTAAGTACACAAAAATGGCAGACATTCGTTTTTCAAACGCAAATATGCCAAGCCGATACGGTTGCTTTAATTAAAGTCACGTTCGGTGCATATAGCCTTTTGATTTATGGCACTTTTTTTTGCACCAATTTCTTTGTGTCTGCGGTGGAAGACAAAAAATCACCAAAAACAAGCAGAATTGACTGACATTCGCTGCTGCGAGTAATTGCTGTGTCGTTATGCAAGCGGCGGGATGGCTTATCGGTTAAGATACATTTTGAACTCTCACTCGCTCGTTCTCTCTCTGGGCGATCGTGAGATTTGAAGGTCACAAGGTCTGATGCTCGCCTAGAGACACACTCAAAGAATGACTTCAGACTTCAGAAGTGGGATTCCTGTTATTTACGTTCGCCTGAGACCATCAATCACCGGACCTATTCACATCGACCGCCATCTTTCATCGGCCAGATCACGAACGCAAAATTCTGGTTTCATCCATCGAACACGTACCGAATTATCGCCATCCCCGATCGCAACCCCGTCACATTTGTTGTTGCAATATTTTATCATATTAATTGCAGATGATGTCACCGGCTCTCATCTCCTCGCGATTAACTGCAGAGGAGAACACGAAAACCTGTTTATCCGGAAAGTGCTTTCATCGCGTTGCTCCCTCCTCTGGTGGTACATCACGACCGAAGTGAATAGTTGGATGCTTCTAAATATCCACGACGACAAACAATTAAATAATGTGACTGGAAAACAAACTGCTTCAATTTGACTGATTGACCGTCTCAGCGGTAGTAGGCGCTCATTAATAATTACACCGCACACATGCGTGGCAGGAAACGATACTGGTTCCCTACACTCGTGGTGCTCGCCCATAGGTGGTCAGAGGCTGGGGAAATGACAAATACTTCGGGCGTTGTGGCGATTACACAACACGTTTAATTATCGAATGAACGTCATTCAAATTTTTTTGTAAGGCAATGGAGGAATCTCTTAGAGGGCGAAGTGGGTTTTTGTTGATGATAGGGCAGTTCGGTGTACAGTCTGAGGTGAGAGTTTTCAACGCGCCTAAGGAGCTGTCAGTCAGCTGTCAAAGGGAAGCAAATTCAAAATGGTCTGTAGGTTTGGGCTGTTGCATGATGTTTGAAAAGGAACTCGACGAAAAGTAATCCATTTTTTAAGCGTCGAGTAGAAAATCACCCATATCGTGGAAATCGCAGGGGGAGCGTTTTACAACTAACAACTTTGTATCGTTGAATACGTTCGTTGTCCACTTGGCGGTAAGGTAAATGCGTAAGCGTATAAATTAAAACACTCTAAGCAAACTTTGACATTTCTCAAACGCAGGTAATTTATTGCGTTTCTGGTTGTTTGTTGTGAAGTATGACTTCAGCTCGGATTGATCTTCGTGTTAAAAATACCCAAACGATATAAAAATGTTGCGAGTTCGAAATAATCATCGGTAAGGCAGTCTGCCCACGATGCATATGGTGGATCCAAGTGAACGTGAAACAAGTGAGTAAAGTGAATCTCAGACACGCTGTATTCCACGATAGGCGTGAATATTGCCCATTTTCGTGGAATACTGCAAATAGTCTGCTTTACATTTTTGGCAGCCAAAGTTAAGCTCTATTCACAATGGACGTACGTAAATTTAACTGAACAATCAACTGAGTACAAAGTTTCGTTGAGTTTCGTTGTTTTTTCCACTGAAATGGAATTAAACTTATCAGAAACTGTGAAGCTTCTTCAAAGTTTGTATTCTTTTTCCTGAAATACAGCCAAACTGAACATACCATTCCTTTTTGAACATCCGTTGACTCACTCATAATTCAAGATAATCTTCTCAGTTCCAGCTCAAGAATGTCACAAAGACACACGTACTTGAATTACTCAAGCAAACAATGGACGTAAGTAAATTTCAATGAACAATCAACTGAGTGCAAAGTTTCGTTGAGTTTCGTTGTTTTTTTCCACTGAAATGTAATTAAACTTATTCAGCAATCAGAAACTGTGAAGGATCTTCAAAATTTGTATTATTTTTCCTGAAATACAGACAAACTAGAACGAATGAAGGTTCGAAAGACCGTTCCTGAACATCCGTTGACTCACTCATAATTCAAAAGAATCTTCTCAGTTCCAACTCAAGAATGTCACAAAGACACACCGCTCTCGCATGGAGCGTACCAGAATTACTCAATACGCCACTAAAAGCTCGTTAAAAAGTAGAAAAAAAATAAACCCTGATTACAGCTAACCTTTTCAGTCAGCAGCTTGTCAGATTTCACTTAAGATAGCATGCATTTTTCTTCCACCAAATCCCATGACTAGTCCGCTTGCATGCATCCATTCGAATGAATCGTCAAACGAGTTCCCCCTCGACGGTCGGTGTTGTAAATTTCCAGCAACTCAAGCAGATACAGCGGTACATCTTCAAAGTAAACCCAAGCAGACGTGAGACGGAAAATGGAGAAAACAAAAGAAAAGCCCTCCCCTTCCCCGGGTGGGTGGACCAGAGATATGATCGATACCAAGAACAAAACCCATAAAACCGTCGTAAAAACCGATTCAATCACAAATGTGTTCAAGATTGTTGCCATAAAACACAAACACAGCATTGCAGTGCGGGAAAGCAAGCTCACCCTTTGACTTGTGCGACTCTGGAGCTTTGGGCGGAGAAGCTCAGCGGAGTTGAGTAGCGTGGAATGTTATTGCTCCCCAAAGAGGGGGGCACACAAATGGGTTAACTTATTTATGCTGGACGTTATGAAAATGAATATCGCGCCGCAAAAGGTGTCAAATCGTGGATCGTATCGGCGTGGTGACACTTTGATGGATAGTCATTAATTAAGGTAATCTGTAGCCCCCCTAAATTATTTAGGGCCCAATTAGCAGGCATTTAATTATGATATATGGGTGAGAAAATGAATGAAAATCAGACATCATGTGTCATTATATTATGTTTGACAGCGATTGTCAAAAGAGGGTGCTTGAAATCCAGCATTGGACTACTGGTAATTTATTTCAAGTTCTTTTTTTTTCAGGCCGTCGCCAATTCTGGCGCAGTTTTGCATCATTATGACATTTTTGAACATTTGAACACCATTGACAGCTTCAAGTGTCATCCAATGACAGATGATGACGTGGCAAGTGACAGCAGGGAACGAAACTAGTGTTCTTTGATTGCTAACAAATTCTAGGCTGACATCAACTGTCATGTCAACAAAGGCATGTGTCTCTTCAATTCAATCTGAGGTGTATTTGGCCAAATGTCAGTCCATTGACAGATGACTGACAGTTGGCTGGTCTGGGATCTATTGACTGCTTCTCTTGCGCATGTTAATGGTCCTGCGACGACATTTCTGTGCCAAGGCGAGACTTTTTACCGAGTTTGGTTCCGAAGCGAGTTACTTGTCATCAACGTCATCACACCTAGTGTTGTAAGCTGAACTAAATGCTAAATGCTAAAAACTGATAACTGATCCTGCTAAAGGGGTCTAAAAGAAGCACTGCCGACTTTGTAAGGTGGTCTATCTCGCCCCGTTTAGGAGGCAGGCGCCGAAGTTGTCATACTCTCCCACATCTGCATTAAGCAGTATGTCTCTCAAATTTTAAACAATTTCCACCCAACCTCTCACAACTTTTCTACCCCACTGTCAGAAAGAACAAAAAACTAACCACTTTGATAAACAATCAACAATTATTCATGCCACGACTCTTCGTGCGATCTTAAAATGTATCAACACAGTCATAAACCAGACATAGGCACACACTGTGTCTCCCCTCCCAACAGGCGTCTCATTTTTGTTCGCTGTCCAAATATTGACTCAAGTTAAAATTAATCTGAAAACCTCATCGTTTGTTCGGCTGCCGGCGACCTGCGAGATCTTGAATTCGTCTAGAACGCTGTAGAACGTTTGCTTTGCACTTTGTCACACCTTCGCTGCGCGACCAGTCTGAGTGCCTGCATCAGCGCTTGAGGGGCCGTGAGCTGCTTTAGTGAAAGCGCACTACAAACCCACAAAAACAAGTGTAGCTGCAATTATCCGCAATTTAAAGTTTCGCTTTGTTTTGCTGCTGGTCTGGAGTTGAGCGAGTCGCAGCCCTGAGGTCAGTGCACGTACGTGTGTCACGTTTCATTTCACCGACCGTGTGTGAGCGTATTCCGGGGCAAACGGGACAGAAAAAAAATGTCAAACGAATTCAACCAAAAGTTGTCACATATTGATGTTTTCATTTAGCTGGCTGAAAGCACACGCACACCGGCATGTCGTGATGTTTGGCCGAACAAACAGAAGAACGGAAATATTTTCACCAACGAACGAACGTGACAATAAGTTCAATTGCCGCAGACGTTAGACGTCAGACGTGTGATGCCGGCGGTCTGGGTGACAGGTTCGGTTTGGCGTTTCGGTTGGCTTGCGGCGTTTTGGAGCGAAGCCGAGATTAAGATTTTGCCCGAAGATACGCCAAGTCGTTTGATGGGAAGATTTGGCATGGGCTCCGCTTGGTTTTGGCAGCAGTGTTGTCTGTGAAGCGATTAAGGCTTCCGTTAACGTCTGCTGTAATAGGTGATGAGCGAGTGGGTATGAAGGGAAAGTTGACGTTGAGGTGGAAAGGGGCTCAGCTGCAGTTGGCGCTTGGCACTGGGAAGTTGAAGGTTTTATGTAATCGAACTGGAAGTGCTTGCAGATCTGGCAAAACAGCTTTTGGATCACGATCAGATCTAGGTCTTGGATTGAAGTGTGACTCAACCAGGGCCTGGACTGCAGAAAAGCCCAAGATGAGCACTACTTTGCAACGCACTCCCACGATCTCGACCCAGGCTAGATCTAGGACTGCAGCAAGGCAATTGCAGCCAGGCCTAAAAAAGCCTAGGACTACGTCCGAATCCAGGGCTTAGACTCGAGACACGCCTAAAGTGAGCGCTACTTCGCAACGCACTCGCTTCATTTCGACCAAATCTAGGTCTACGAGTGCAGCCGGCCAACCGTAGCCAGGGCTCAGACAGCAGTCAATCCCAGGACCAGAACTAAAACACCAGCAAAGCCTAGGACTGCGTCCGAATCCATGGCTTGGACTCGAGACACGCCTAAAGTGAGCACTACTTCCCACGCCCTCGCTTGATTTCGACAAAGTCTAGGTCTGAGAGTGCAGCCGGCCAACCGTAGCCAGGGCTCAGACAGCAGTCAATCCCAGGACCAGGACTAAAACACCAGCAAAGCCTAGGACTGCGTCCGAATCCAGGGTTTAGACTCGAGACACGCCTAAATTTCGACCAAATCAAGGTCTACGAGTGCAGCCGGCCAACCGTAGCCAGGGCTCAGACAGCAGTCAATCCCAGGACCAGGACTAAAACACCAGCAAAGCCTAGGACTGCGTCCGAATCCATGGTTTAGACTCGAGACACGCCTAAATTTCGACCAAATCAAGGTCTACGAGTGCAGCCGGCCAACCGTAGCCAGGGCTCAGACAGCAGTCAATCCCAGGACCAGGACTAAAACACCAGCAAAGCCTAGGACTGCGTCCAAATCCAGGGCTTAGACTCGAGACACGCCTAAAGTGAGCGCTACCTCGCTACGCCCTCGCTTGATTACGACCAAATCTAGGTCTACGAGTGCAGCCGGCCAACCGTAGCCAGGGCTCAGACAGCAGTCAATCCCAGGACCAGGACTAAAACACCAGCAAAGCCTAGGACTGCGTCCGAATCCAGGGTATAGACTCGAGACACGCCTAAATTTCGACCAAATCAAGGTCTACGAGTGCAGCCGGCCAACCGTAGCCAGGGCTCAGACAGCAGTCAATCCCAGGACCAGGACTAAAACACCAGCAAAGCCTAGGACTGCATCCGAATCCAGGGCTTGGACTTTAAAAACGCCTAAGGTGAGCACTACTTCGCCACTTCTCTGCTTGATTTTAGGTCTAAGAGTGCAGCCCGTAAACTAGGGCTCAAAGCAGTCAATCCGTCTGAATCCAGGCTTTAGACTACACCAAGCTTTAGGAATGGGGCCGAATCCAGGACTTAGACTGCCACAAAGTCTATAAGGCAAACTTGCTCTCAAGGCAAGTCTTAAGCCGCGGCTGAGGCCACGCCTTTATCGCCTCTTATTCTCCATAAATTAACTCGGATTTAGTTGGCAATCCAACTGCCCGTCAAAACTTCCCCCAAAACACTCGACAGCTCGTCGATGGACGGGGGAGATCAACCTCTCAACCGACCTGAAATGCCGATAACTTCACTTAATTCGCATTACGAGCGTATCTACTTCCACCTCAAGACTCCCCCTCCCAGTGTGTGCGTCAAGATACACAATCCAGAAGCAAACAAGATAGTTTACTGGTCTCCCATTAAGTACACGTCACCGGGTCATTCCGACATGAGCCGCCTTCCTGCTACGCGCCGCGCCGCGCCGTCCACGAACGACACCCGACACCGAATCATATGTGTCCCTTCTTTTTGGGGATTTCCTCATGTGCAGAAGACACGCCGGAACTTTATGTGCCCACAACTGTAGCCAAGGTCTGTTTGCACTCCTTCGACGATACACGTTCGGGTTTGATGTTGTCTCGTGCCGCACATTCCCACACAGGCGCAGGCACGGTCACAAATCCAGGTGCCTGCTGACATCCTGTGTCATTGGTATGCGGGCGGGAGATACAATTACATCCTCGTCGGCCCGGTTTCGTTCTTCTTTCATTCGTGGCTCTTTCCCCCGCCGCGTGTACGTGTGTGTTGCATAATTTGACATTTTTTCCCGGAGAGTATTACTTTTCTTTCCGTAGATCCCCTCCGCATGGGTTACATCAAAACACAGTCAAGCACCGGGTGGGTGGATGGATGGATGTATCCTCTTTGCCTGGGTTCATTACTTCCTGGGTATTAAATCAAATTTTGTGAGTTTGCAAATATTTACGTTGACAGCAACGGAAAAAAAAGACGAAAACAGGCGAACGCGGAACAAGGACACACGACCCCGACGGCAGGGGATAGTGCGTGTGTGTACGGCTGTGCGTGAACCTTGATCGTCTTTTCTCGCAAAAGGGTTGCGAAAATAAGAGAAAATCCTCAAAAGGCGAAGTCAGGGTCCCTTTTATTGAATGGATTCAGGTAGAGATTGACAGAATTATTCCAGCAATTTGCATGGATTTGATGTTTGGGGTTGGTGCTGTGTTTTTTGTTTTGTTTCCGCTCTTCCTCAACTCCTTCGGGGTCTCAGATGTCCTTCGAGAGAGGTTGGCAGGTGGTGGAAACAAGAAAGGCACCTCGGCTGTTTGCACAACGTTGATGACTGTTAAGTATTTGTTGTGGCAAGTTGCTTTGGCAAACAGGGGGCCGAGGATATGAAAGGGGACACAGTCGGTCGGTTTTTTTTTTCGGAGTCATTGACAGGATTATCCGTAAGCCCGGTGCATTTGAATCGACACACATTCCAGCCACCCTATGTCAGCAGGCATCACACACTAGATCATGAGTCAGACAACCACCACCGTCGGTGGGTTGACCCATTTAACAAAGAAAATACCAAGAAGCAGTATGTCATGTTAGCCACGACCGCATAAAATGTGCTAATGACCATTGGCGCAGGTTCTCAAGACTGACAGGTGTTTTTGATTCACATTAGGGCTCGAATTGACGTTGAGACTCTTAACGTGACTTGTTTAATTGAGTGGAAAATTGACGTGTGGAAAGGTGTGTGTCTGTCCATTTCAGATGAAATCATGTGAGTGACATGGAGTCGGTCCAGGAGGTGATGCACAGCGGAGGGTGGGTGATGGAGGTGAGAAGAGAAACATGATCAACTCAGTGGTGTGAAAGAGTTCTCTGCGTCGGTGGTGATTTGACATGTTTTTCTCATGAGGCGGTCGTGATGTATGGAGGGTCTTTCTGCGGAGAGACAATGGGACGTGGGGTGCCTCTAGTTCGAGTTCAAATACATCAACTGCATCAACTGGTTTCTTGCAGTCTCTCACTCTACGACAGTAGGGAATCACACACATATCGAGGCCACCCCATGATCAACAGAATCATTTGAAATCTCGGACTGGAAATAGGGTCTAGACGGATCTACCCATCCTGCCACATGCCATGGGGTTTGGCGGTCAGTAAAATCAGTTCAGTTCGATGGGAATAACCACCTCAGATGCACTTGACATAATTTTCTGTCGTCTTCAGCCAGCAGCTAGCTGGAGGTAGAGTGGTGAGGAGCACTATTATTGGTGTCATTGCAATGCACTTTCTATTGGAGCTACAAAAAAGTATCACGAGTATCTTCGCCACCAAAAGCATACAAATGTGACTTTGCAACAGTTCAGGATGAATTACAAATTTAGGCGTCATCACCCTTGGACCTGGTGTAAATCACTTGTGAATGATGTTGCACATCTTGTTTAATCAGACCCTCGTCCCTAAGTCCAACCAAATCCCTCTTGTCTAGTGATAGATTCTTGATTGGTGACATGGTGAGCTCACAATTGACCTCTGTAGCTGTCTGGACCATAAGGACATACATAGAGTGTCGTATACAGCACAGCACACAGCCCCTAAGTCGAAGAGAAACATTCTAAGTCCACCGTATCTCCCTTAAACCTCCCCGTCTCTGGCACATCGTGAGTGGATGAACTCTAGATTAGTCCAACGTGGCATTACAGTGGACCAAGTCTGCCAAGTCTAAGTGTAGCCACTAAGGCACAGTAACTCAGAGCTCTTATAGCTCTCAGAGCTGCACTAGTTACACAGGTAACGATTCAAATTTTTGTTTGTTTTTTCGATTTCGATCAGAATTTCAAATTTGTACATCAGAACAACAGTTCAATACCAGATTTTGTGTCGCTTTTTCTTCTGTTCACTTTTTGAGGTGCCATTAGTCGCCTACGATTCAGATCACACTAGGTCATACTTGACGAAACTGAACGAATCATCCGCCCTTAAACGACTGTGGGTTCTCGCTCGTTCTTGCCTGTCATCAGTGGCGATGCGTGAATGAAAAGATTAGACGTTCAGTTCATAAAATTGAATATTTTTCTGGCATTATTGTCCTTTCAGGTTTCAGAATAAACAAAAACAGCTCTAGCCGGATTCGAACACAGAACCTGCAAGCAAGAAGAGTGAAGCCCTAAGAAACTCTGCCAACGTACCCAACGACTTTGGAGATTTTTTTCGTTCAACTTGGGTGTAGCTGTGACGGACGGACATGCACAGCACTTTATTGTATTTGGATAAATTTTCTCTTTCGTTCATCTTCAAGCAAATCGCGAATAGAGCTTAAATGCACCACAATGGCTCATCGTTTTGTATGGTCTACATTCAACACACAACGACCACACGCCTCCTTCAGCATCAACACTAGGCCTAGCGAAATTGCCAGCACATTTGGACCATTGTGGGTTCATTCCAAATTCCATGATACCCATAAGTCAGACTGCTACCGCTGATCGACAACTTCAGTATTAGTACCGTTCGTGTGATCGCAACGACTGAACCGCATTGGAAAACCGGAATAAGCATGGGATTTGAACCAGTGGACCCCTCTTACCAAGGGCAGGCAGTCAACCAACTGCATCGTCCAGCTGTTGGAGAGTGGGTCAAGCAATTAGAGAGCAACGCAAGTAGAATGCACTCATTTAGGTTAGGTTGCTAAGGGCAGTCACACTTAGGGCCAGAGTAGGCCCATTGTGATACCACGCGGATTGACTTCTTCTAACATTGGAACCAGTTGGTGCTTCTAGTCTAGAAGCGATTTAGCTGACCTATGCTGGCGCTGTTTAGCTCATTGAGGCCGCTGAAGTAGTAGGCCCCTAGATGTAGGAACCTATGACTAGCCATAGCACTACAGGAGCAGAGTAAGTGATGTGTTTTTTTCCTCCTCTTCATCTATGCAGCTTCTGCAAAAATCATTATATGGGGCACCCATCCTGCGAGCATGAGTGCCAATTGCACAGTTCCCGTTTATGACTCCATTGTGGGTCCTTAATGAGTGCTTGCTGAGTCTAAGTAGACTGAGTGACCGTTTTAGGCTAAGTGATGGCCAGATTTCTTTTGTTTCAAGGCAGGTGGTGCCTTCTAGCCTTTAATTGTGTGAATCTTAAGAAAATGGTAGGCTGTAGCGATCGGCTTGGAAGCTGGTACCTCTTGCTATTGATAAGGACGAGGTTATACCATACCTGGCGAGTTCATCGGCTTTGCTGTTTCCTGGTATGTCACAGTGTTCCGGCATCCACACGAGGTGACTGTTAAAATGCTCAGCCACCTCGTTAAGAGACAACCTGCAGTTAAGGGATGTTTTAGAGTAGAACATGACATTGTCCAGGGATTTTATAGCGGCCTGACAATCGGAACAGGTGGTTAAATACCCCTTTTTGATATCACGTTGTTTTTGAGCAATGACATCGCCTCTTTAATCGCTTTGGTTTCTGCCTGCTACAGTGATCAGGGAGGTTCAAGGAGATAGCAATGTTGAGATGTTGGGAATAGACACCCGCACCCACACCTTAGTTTGTCTTCGATAACAATATAATATGCTACAGCCCTAAGAGGACCAGGGTCTTGCTTCTCAACAACCACTCGTGTTGTGCGTGCTACTGTTCCCTCACGAGCAGAAAGGACCTACAGTTTAATGCCGACTCCGAACGGCAAAGTTTGAGAAGCTTTTTCTAGACATTTTGTCTTCGATCCATCTGTGAAAATACGCAGAGGATCATCCAACGTTTGCCTGTCAGACATCCAGTCCGATCTGGAAGGAATGCTGATCGAGAATTTGTTCTCGAGAGAATTTCTTCTCGAAGATAGCCTCTGGTTTTAGGCGGTCAGTGTCGCTAGGAAGGAAGTTGAATTCCTTGAAAATGGTTGAGTGGCCGATATTGCGTTCGGACCATAGTCGGAGTGCCTTGAGTCTCAAGGCTGATATATTCGGCGGTTTTTCGAACGTTTATTTAAGAACAAACATGTACAATAGTATTGCCCATTGGAAGCTATGACTTTTTGGACATTTTTCTGTAAAATGATTCCAAAAGAACTGCGCCGGCTTGGCAGCCAGGAATGAATCAAGCTAAGTTTTGATATTCTGCTCTGACTCACTCTCTGTCTGCACGAATTAAGTTATAGACCTAATATTTCTCGTCGTCAGCACTTCCATTTTATAAACAAAATGCCACCAATTCCAGTCATTCCTCACCCAAATTTCGACTAAACGCACAAACTGCTGTGGAATTTGTGACTTGATCCAATTGTTAGTCGAAGCTCATTTGCATATCGATATCCACCGAATAGCCACAGCCGTATCATTTCCGTAGTCAACCGGACCTCAATTCAGTGCAAAAGGCATTCTGTGCGTCGGCTCCCTCGGCAAATTAAAAATTCTCATAATTCAATCAGAGTCCAGTGTCATTCCACGAATCGCCGCCGTTTAACGATACTAAACACCGTTAGTCACGTTCATTTCAGATTCATCGTGTATCTCGAAACGAAATAAAAACATAAATATTTGCTGAAAAACTCCCACACGGGCAACAGAAATTCGCTGAAATTGCCACAAACGGACGAATCTAATTTCAAAATTCTGTGTTGGCTTTTGTCGGTAAAATATTCAAGTCAATGTTTTGAATCGTTTTTGTTTTTTTTTTATTTTCTGTTTTTTTTTTGTTTAATTCCAGAGCAGAGCTCATTGGACTTTTGCTGGATCTATTCCGATCAGGTTTCGTGGTTTCATGGACAACGCAAAAAAGAGAAGAAAAAAGCCGAGAATGTCTCTTTAACAAGGCGAATAGGATATGTGCATGAGTCTATGAGATACGGGCAGGTGTTGAATATTCATTGTGTCACACTGTATGCTGATGTGGGCCGGGGGACGAGTGTGAGTGGGGCAGGCTCTAACATATTCACAAAAACAAATATGACGTAATTTTGAAAATACATATGTACTTTTGTTTTATGATTTATGTGGTGGAGGAGGGCTTTTCGGGGGCAATTACGTCCGCATACAGATGAGGGGGAGAGGTGATTGTGGCGACAGGATGCTGGCAAGTGACGTGGGATGTAAAGTGCTTCGTCAAAATTTTGATTGATTGAGAAGGCATTCAGAGGAGACGGACAATCTCAGTTATTGTGTGGTTACGTTGTTAGTGGGTTTGGAGTTGGGTTAAAAATTAGGCGGACAGGGTGGCTGAATTTGAAAGAAGTCGAAAGAAAGTGTGTCCTTTGCTTAGGAGCGCTTCTGTCCCGTTCTTGACTCTCATGACGGAATGTTGAACTCATGAATGGATTAAAAGAAGGAATGTAGGACAAATTGTGTTTCTGTGACGTCCTGCATCTTGTGCATCTTGTGAAAAACAGACGAACAGAAATAAGTATTTTACGTGATCACCTGCCGTTAGTTTTATATCACGAAGACATTTTAATTTTTGGACCATTTTACGACGCTAGACCAGACGCCTTCAGTAGGAATCTCAAGTTCCAAATTGAGAAATAAGTTTATGGACCTATTGCTCTACCTTGGTAGGGTGGCGAGGCCCATCTAACACCTCTGCTACTCTTTGTCTCGTAGCACCCCGTTGTTATCTGCAACTTCACATAGACTTGAATCAATACATTTCACGTCGCGGAGTCGCAAATGCCCATTGCCTTAATACTTACTTACTTACTTACTTACTTACTTATCAGACAGACGAACCATGAAGGGTCTGAGCCCGAGCAATTGCTGCCTTCCATCGGTGACGGTCCTGGGCACGCTGTCGTCAAGACCAAGCTGTGTTATGACTTGGTCTTTGTACCGGAGGTTCGGTCTTGCTCTCCTTCTCGAACCAGGAGGCTCGGATTCGAAGACCCTCTTTGCTGGAGCGTTGTTGTCCATTCGCTCGATCGACCATAGCCTTAATAGACAAGATTAACTCCCAGCCATGGCACTTCTCCCCGCGACTTTGGGTTTTAAGCCACAGCCATCACGATGCTCCCACGTGGAGGCCAACCACAAGCGATCAGGATGAAACCTTTGCGGGTCTCACTGGCGGAAGCCTGATCTACCGACGACAGGCATGCCTTACCTCGGGTATAATCTATGACCCCTACCCGAAGGGGGATCTTGTGAAAGAGGTTAAGGAGGTGAAACAGGGAAGCTGCGATGGATTTTTGGTACGGATGTTGCATTTACAGCCACTGTGTGGATCATGTTGCGCAGCCAGCCAGCTGAACTGCGTACAAATTTAAGACGTTTTTGAGTGTGAAGCAAATATGCGAATTCAGGAGTTTCGTTCTTGCGTTTGGTTGCTATTCTGCACCACCTAGAAACTAAAATCAATTTTTTTAACGTTGGACATGAAAATACTAAGCAGTTGCGTTTGGTTCATTCAACACATTTCCACCCCTTTTTGACCAAAATGGTCGAGCTGAAGCTGGTCGATATGTGCTGCCAGGTTCAGGTTGTCGATAAACCTCGTTGGAATGCTTTTAGACTACAATGCACTCTCCCTAACTCAGATAACATTCTCCTCAATTTTCCATTCGAAAGACCATCCTCGAACCAACAATCGAATGTTCACTGTACGTTCAGGGCCGTGCCGCATACTCGTCGATTTCGCAAAGCCAGCCTCGGTTCCAATAGAAAATTATGCAAATAATTATTCGCGAAATAACACCCAATGCTGGAACTAAGTTACTCAAGAGTCAAAATAGGATTCTCCGTAGGGTGCCACTACACCTTTTCTCATCTTCAGTAGCCCACATGAAGCACTGAAGGGACCGCGGCAACAAAGCATGTCGTCAATCTTGTGACCACTCGCCATAGATTCTAACTTGTCAGGAGTACGCAACCAGCTAAGTTTTGGTCCAGCAACCTAATCCGCTGCTTGCCAGGCGGTCCGATCGCCACCAGAATCGCATTAAATGCACGCCTCGTCCGATCGCCACCAGAATCGCATTAAACGCACGCCTCGAAAGTAGTGTGAGACTTGAGTAAATCACGAGCATTGATTTATCAACTCGAATACGGCACATTTTACACAGTTTATTGAAATTAAGCTATCCTAGATGGCCGTCATCCTTTAAAATTGTATCAACGGAGAGAGCGACTAGTCGCAACACAGGGTCTGAGTGTGGAACCTTAGAAAAATCCAATCTTCATCTTAATGAAACATACATAGTTGCGGCCTTACTGCATTGAAGACACAGCAAGGATCGATGGAACATGATCAATTGGGTATTCTCTTACAGCCAGTTGTCTCTGGCTGTTGTCCGATTGAATCCAAACCCTGGCGACTCGAAACGCACTCGTCCCCTCAAAGGACAGCCAGAACTGACTGTCAAGGTCACAGTCAACTCATTGGACTCACTGCCCACCACGAGAGTGTATCTCGACTCTGAAGTCCCAGTCCCAGTTTTGCCAAAGGCAAAAATCAGGACCTCCGCTCCCTTCAATCACTTCAATGTCATGGCGTTTGCCACATCAAGAGGCAACCCATCAAACGATTAGTCTCGCCAGTCCGGCCACACACACCCACATCCATCTCAAAAGTGATGTGAAACACAATCCCAAGCGAAAATGAATGAAATTCAACAGGTCCCCGGCCAGCCCACAATTTAATCACACGCGAGCGTCGCCCCCAGAATTCCCTCGCCTCTCCGAAGGGCGCATAGAGCACAATCGGATTTAATTAAAATCAACACACACACACACGCAGACAATGCACGAAAGTGCAGAAGGCCGTGTCCAGGCACAAGTGCCCTCCCACATCAACACAAAGCCACCGAACACGAGAAGCACACTCCCCACATGTGATAATCGCTAAGCACAACTTTTCGGCTCGAATTCAGAGCCAGAAGGGGAATCCAATTAAAGGACATCCTCTGCAGCGGGCGGACACGACAAGAGAAATGACAGCAACAACCTGCCGCAGCAGCGGTCGCGCGGCAAAACACAATTAAGCACTAGACACACCGCGCGAGCGAACGTCAGTAATTACCAATTTAATTTCAAATGAAAATCACTCTAAGGACATCTTCCTCCCAGCAGCAGTGCACAGGGCCGCCTCACACGGCGGAGGATTAAAAAATAAAAGAAAAAATACAATAATAATAATAAAACTCATGCCTCGGCAAGGTGGACAGACGGACGGGTGAGAGATACGGTCCACGACGTTCTGGGTATGACAGGTAGACGTAGCGATGGAAGGTAGCAATGCAGCGCCGAACAAAGTACCTGTTTGGGTTGCTTTTTTTCTGTTCTTTCTTTTCAGTCGAGTGTGTGCGTGTGTGTTTCTTCACAAAATGAATTATTACACGGCAATGCACACACACGGACGGCACGGACGGCACGGAAAGGCTGTCCAAGTGTGCGTGTCTCACTGAATTCCTACACCTGACCTGGATACAAGAACATTACACTTTTTGTTCGTTCGTTTGATTTGCCTCTATTTTGACTAACTGAACTGCAGCTAGAGTGTCATCATCGATAGAAGATACCCAGATACATGATGGGTCTTTTGTTTTTGTTTCTGTTTCATCACTTACCATGCAATTGTGTTATCCAAAATCAATTCGATTCGATGCTAATCCGAGATTGAAGAGTGAGTGAGATTTTTTTCTGTTTTTTTTTTCCTTTTTTCACTTTGTATCTTTAAGATACATTTGTATCTTTTTCCACTTTTTCGATGGTTCTTATTTTTTTTCCTTTCAGAAAACACTTTTTTCACTGAGACACTTGTTAATTTCTCTGATTCTTATTTTTTTCCGGTTTTTTTTTTAAAACTAAAATTTAAACCAAAAAAATAAATAAAAATAAATTATGGGGTTTTTTCTTTCTAAAATTTTTTTTTATCGTCGGCGTGTCCAATGAATGATGTGTGTTCACGGAGTTTGAGATTAATTTAAATAATTCATTTTTTTGCTGTGCGATGGTGGTGGATAGATGGTCACACGTCTTCGTCTTCGTCTTGGTCGTCGTCGTCGTCAGCAGAATCTACCGTGTGGAGGAGAAAACCGGGTCGCAGTTTCTTCTTGGATTCTTTTCTATGTATCCCACCGAGAACGGGCTCTTGTGTTCACAGAGTCGACTTGAGTTGTTGGAATTGGACTCTTATCCAAGTGGTCACTAATTCATTTCAATTTTCCATCTCCTTCTCCGTCAGCACTTAATTCACTTGTTCACACCTGATAGATACGTTCTACCTCACGCACAGAACGAGAAGAACATTCGGTTGTTTCGAATTTAAGAGCCACCAGTTTGATTCAAAAAAAAAAAACTTTCTCCTCCAAGCACCGCACACACTCTCTCGCACTCACACACCAGCACTCAATTGAACACACGACGATATATATATCTATTAGTTGTATCCAATATCCGAGAGAGAGAATATATTTTGAAATTCCAAAAAAAAAAAAAAAAATACTCCTTTCTGCATCAATAAGACACAGCAGCAGCACTCGCTCGGCACGGAGCAGAGCAGGCGAAGCGAAGGATATCCTATATCAACAGGATGTTCTTTGTAAATGTTAACAAACCGACAAATATTCAAGTTCCTGCCACTGAGGCACACAGCGACACACCATGGAATACAAATGACAAAAATTCTTCTATATACACCATCAATATGGCGTGTGGTTGAAGGGGGAGAGAAAAAGTTACAATTACCGTCCACGACAACGCTCCAAGAGCGACTGAGGTAAACTTGTGCATTCGGTTCAATTGAACCCCGCCGGACTGGAATCTATTTGATGTGAAGTGTATCTTTTTTCTTCTTCTTCTTCCTCGTCGCTCGTTGCCGTTGCCGTTGCCTTTCTTTGTACTGCTTCTGCTGGTCTCTACTGTTTTTTTTTCGCCTCAGTCGGCTCGTCTCGTGTGTGCTGGCCGCCTCTGGATGGCTCGGCTAGTGCCCGTACGCCTCGAAAGAGAGGCGGTATGACTGCAAGTACACTCGTACGTAGTGTACGGCTGACGAACGCGGCTTTGAGACGAGGCTTCAAGCGCAGCAAGCGGACGGACAAAAAGCAGGTTTTCGATGTGAAATGGGAATTCTTCAAAGGCAGCAGTAAGCACGAGAGAAGACGTGGCGAAAGTTTTTTCCTTTTTTTCTTCGTCTTCGTCTTCGTCGTCTCTCTCGCTTGTCTCCTTCGGTTCGTGTTCGGTCTTTCTTTTCGATTATTTTCTTCTTTCTGTGGAAGTGTCTAGTCTTTTCTTTCCACTTGCCTTGATTGCTTGATTTGATGACAACACGGAATGCGGGAGGAGACACAACGTTCGTTGTGTGGCTTGTTTTCTACCGGCAATGAGGTGGTTTTTAGTACATTCGAGGCGAATTCACGACGCCGGAAGAGAGTGCAATTTAAGAGCGACTGCGTGAGAGAAGATGGAGAGAGAGAGAGTGCGAGAGAGTCTCAGTCCCAAAGAGAACTGAGGTGTTTATTGTATCTTTTTCAATTAGTTCTATTAATTTACTAATTCCGAGCGTTAAATAGTTGAAAATCCATGAATAAATTAAGGCAAATTGAGGAATTCTTCGAATTTCCACGCTTTGCTGGTCATTTCATGCAGTTGCCAGACTTATCTGTGATTGAGCAGGCGATTGAGAGGAGGGCACGGAAACTCACCACACCTGTTGCAGAGGATTTCGACTCAGTGGTTCAGATGCCGGAGTGTTTATCTCTCGACTCCAATCGGCTACAGAACATTACCAACCAGAGCTGACGGGCAGATAGAAAATTTACATTTGGCATCGGCGATAACTGGTTTTTGGGAGAACTGATGTTCGCTGTCGTAACATGCGTGGCTATTTGGGAAACCGACGCAACTTGCTGAAATTAAACCGAATTTTGTTCTGGTGGAGTCTTGGGGAAAAGAAATCCTTTAATTGAAGTACAAACTGATGACCAGTCTAAGAAGTCACACGACCGAGTGGCTTCAGGTTAGTTCTGGAGTGTTCAGTAGCAGTGTAGGAGTGAAGGTCAGTTAGTCTCCACACATACAAAGGGTGGTTAAATTTTAAGGATCGATGTTGATTTTGAATAAAACACTAATTATTTAGGAAATGATTGCCATTTCTTTTTATTATGATAATATTGGTATTGTGGTATGGAACCACAAGAAAGGAGACCCCTTCAACTGCGCCAACTATCGAGGGATCAGTCTTCTTAACATCGCATATAAGATCTTCTCTGCCGTTTTGTGTACCCGCCTGAAGCCATTCATTAATAATCTGATAGGTCCATATCAGTGTGGCTTCAGGCCAGGAAAGTCCACAACAGACCAAATTTTCACACTACGGCAGATCCTGGAAAAGACCCAAGAAATGCAAATCGACACTCACCATCTGTTCGTCGATTTCAAGGCCGCATATGACAGCGTGCATAGAGACGAGCTATACAACGCCATGTCTAGTTTTGACATTCCTGCCAAACTCGTCAGGCTGTGCAGGATGACGATGGAGAACCCTCGCTGCTCCATCAAGGTCGGTAACGAACTCACCGAGACCTTCGATGTCAAAAAAGGCTTTAGGCAAGGCGACGCGCTGTCATGTGATTTCTTCAACATCGTCCTGGAGAAGATCGTGCGAAACTCACACGCCAACACTAGAGGCACGATCTTCCAGAAGTCCGTGCAATTGTTAGCATACGCCGATGACATTGACGTGATTGGCAGAACTCAGTGAGCCATCAGTGAGGCTTTTGCTAACATTGAGACGGAAGCGGCTAAAATGGGTCTGGCGGTGAATGAGGGCAAAACGAAGTATATGCTGTCCTCAAAAAAGGACATACAACATCGACGTCTTGGACAGAGCGTCACAATGGGCAGCTATAACTTCAAGGTAGTCAAGGACTTCACTTACCTCGGCTCCGGAGTAAACTGTACTAATAACATCAGTACCGAGATCAAGCGTAGGATAACTCTTGCCAACCGCTGTTTCTTCGGGCTCAAGAGACAATTGAGTAATAGAGCCCTCTCTCGAAGAACCAAGTTCACTCTATATAAGACTCTGATCATCCCAGTCCTGCTATACGGCGCGGAGGCATGGACAACCTCGAAAGCGGATGAAGAAGTCCTTGGTCTCTTTGAGAGAAAAGTTCTACACACGATCTTTGGTCCTGTTTGTGTTGACGGGTTCTGGAGGAGAAGATTCAATCACGAACTGTACGGGCTGTACAGCGACATGAGCCTAGTTAGGCGTCTACGGATCCAACGCCTACGGTGGCTCTGTCATGTAGAGCGTATGGACACCACAGCTCCGGCCCGAAGAATCTTCGAATCCGAACCTGTCGGACAACGCAACAGAGGACGCCCGCGTTTAAGGTGGCGCACCCAAGTGGAGAAGGACCTCAACCAACTTGGTGTGCGAAACTGGAGACAGCTAGCCAGGGATCGCGCTCGTTGGAGAGGCATGTTGGTTGAGGCCCAGGTCCACCCCGGACTGTAGCGCCACACAAAGAAGAAGAAGAAGGTATGGAACAAAATATCGACCTCGACGGCACACCTCCATCCGATGGTCCAAATTTTCGATGACGCTGAAGCATAATTGAGGTTCTATGCCGTTAATGTGCCGAATTATCTCATCCTTTAGCTCTTGAATTGTTGCTAGCTTATCGACGTACACCTTTTTCTTTCAAATAACACCAAAGAAAGAAATCCAACGGTGTCAAATCACATGATCTTGGCGGTCAATTGACATCGCCACCACGTGAGATAACACGGCCATTGAATTTGTCGCTCAAAAGAGCCATTGTTTCATTAGCTGTGTGGCAAGTGACACCGTCCTGTTGAAACCACATATCGTCCACATCTTCCAATTCGGTCCATAAAAAGTTCGTTATCATTTCACGATAGCTAACACCATTCACAGTAACTGCCTGACCGGCCTCATTTCGGAAAAAAATACGGCCCGATGATGCTGCCAGTCCATAAACCGCACCAAACCGTCACACTTTGTGGGCGCATTGGTTTTTCGACAATCACTCTTGGATTATCATTCGCCCAAATGCGGCAGTTCAGCTTATTGACGAATCCACGAAGGTGAAAATGTGCCTCACACTGAGGACAATTTTTTTCGAAAATTGATTATCCACTGTTGCCATTTCTTGCCACCATTCTGGCCATTGACGAAGCTTGAAATGGTCAAGAGGCTTTAGTTCTTGAGTCAAATGCACCTTGTAAGCGTGTAAATGCAAGTCTTCATGCATAATGTTCATCAACGACGAGCGTGAGAGGTGCAATTGTTGGGTACGACGACGAGTTGAGGTGGACGACTCTTCAGCCACGCTATCGCGAACAGCAGCAATATTTTCTGCTGTACCAGCATTCACTGGAATTTTCACATCTCCTACAGACCCGGTTTGCTCAAATTTTTGCACGACTTTTCCGATTGTACGCACAATTGGACGATTAAATTGACCGAAAAAACCACGAAGTGCTCGATATGCATTTTGATTTGAACGCCCAATAAGCCTGAATAACTTGACGCGTTGCTCGATTACGTATCTTTCCATGGTTCAAATTGAGTTAGTCTAAAATTGAGAAAAATCAAATGAAATGCGGAAAAAAAACTTGATGTTTAGGTGTGGTTCACATTCAACATCGGTCCTTAAAATGTAACCACCTTGTATATGTAAGCTGTAGCAGCATTGCAAAATTAACACCTCGCACCGTAGGCATTGGACTGCGCCGAGAGTGCGTCTTGTCACCTCTACTCTTCTAGCTCTACAAGTTAACAGCATAAATGTTGCAACCTCAAGCTTAATCCAATACCCCAGCTTAGCTTCAGGAATCCCAAACAAAAACATCCGGTCACCACGACTAACGACCTAGAAGCTTACTGCAGAAGTAAGCAGCAGCATCCACTTAAAAACAACAATAACATCCGCAGCTCATCTTCTAAACACCCAACTATGTACGCATAACCCATCCGTCGTCCCTGTCGCTCCCAAGAGGAGCATGAAAGCTCACAATTGCATTGCTTCGGGACTAGGAAGCGATGTGATTGTAGGCAACACACAATGCCATCACTCAGGAGTGCGCATACGCAAAACAACCGGCAGACGCCAAGTGGCAAGAACAAAACGAAAACTTTGCGTGTCAGTCTCCATCTCCAGTGGCTTATATCGAAATCGCCTTTGATCTGCAGCACAGAACCTGTCGTCGGGGGTGCCCCCCTTTTGGAGCAAACAACCGGCTTAATTTTCAATCAAAAACAATCCCAGACTCGGTTTCTTTTGCAGCCATGGGAACTCTGGGATGTCCTCAGACGAAACGGACGTACACAAGGCGACGTTCGGGTACCTTGGCATGTATGCGCAGCCGAACTTTGATTGGTAAATTGTTGGCTTTATTTGTTGGCTTTATTTGCACTATTCACCCATATCGTCAAGGGTCTATCCAACATTATGGCAGGTCATGCAGACCGCACTTCAGTTTGACCGGACCGAAAGCCCTCGATTCCAATTCAGTGGCACATGACAGCGGAGGGTGTCCGCATTTAAGGTGCAACATCCAACTGGAAAGGGCCATTAACCAACTTGGCTTGTGCGACCAGATGTAAGTAGTTTCATTGTCTTTCTGATTTAGACTGTTGTTTGAAGGCGAGTCTATACAGCTACGTATAAAGGAGAAGACGAAGAGGCTACCTTACAAACAAACAAGCCCAATGGGTTCGTCAACGCAGCTCGTCTTCGAACGCCCGCAGTAATGCTGAGCGGGCTTTTCGTCACCATCGTCACACGTCTGAAGTTGCCCTATAAATATACGCAACTTGAATTTCAAATTCAGTTCTATTTCGCACAACAAAACGGGACGGTCCTCCTACTCAAAATTAAAAAAATTGTTTTTTTTTTTTTGCGGAAGCCCCCCGGATAAAAACATAACTTACATCCATGGGTAGACTGGATGTTGTAGCGCAGCTGAGTCGATAAGTAAAGGTAAGCCATCTTCTTTTTGCAGATGACTTAGAAATCCTCACCTTCTCCCAAATTGAAGTCTAAGTCGAACTCGATTGGCTTGTGGCAGCCTAGCAGATGATAAACGTGAATAAACCGGAGGTAATGGTAATTTCCAGAACACCTGTTCAATGCATTCCAAATGTTAGTTGAGTAACATTAAGGAGGTCGATAAGCTTCGGTACGTTTCTCGGGATTTTTATCAAGAGTGGTGGGAGGAGTAATGGTCAGCTTTTCTTTTTACATTGATCTTCTTCTTCTTATGGCGCTACAGTCCGGAGTGAATCTTGGCCTCAGTCAACAAGCCTCTCCAGCTGGCACGACCCTTAGCTAGCTGCCTTCAATTTCGCACGCCACTTGAGTGCGCCATCGGCTTCGTGTTCGTTCTCTATTGCGTTGTCCCACTGGTTCCGAGGCCAAGACTCTTCGGGCTGTTTCAGTGTTGCCCATGCACTTTACATGGCCTAGCCATCTTTGGCGTTGAATTCGTAGACGCCTGGCTATACTGCTGTCGCTGCACAGCCCGTACAGTTCATGGTTGGATCGTATTCTCCTTCAACGCTTATCTCTCGCAAAGAACAAGTGCGTCTTTATCCACTCTGCGATAGTCCAGGCTTCCGCGCCGTAGAGCAGGACAGGGATGATCTTCTTCTTCTTCTTGTGGCGCTACAGTCCGGGGTGAACCTGGGCCTCGGTCAACATCCTCTCCAGGTTGGTTGATGTCCTTCTCCACTTGAGTGCGCCATCGGGTTCGTGGTCGTCCTCTATTGCGTTGTCCCACTGGTTCGGAGTCGAAGAGTCTTCGGGCTGGAGCAGTGTTGTCCATGCGGTCTATATGGCCTAGCCATCTTAGGCGTTGAATCCGTAGACGCCTGACTAGACTAATGTCGCTGTACAGCCCGTACAATTCGTGGTTGAATTTTTTTCTCCAAGAACCTTCAACGCAAACAGGACCAAAGATTGAACGCAGAACTTTTCTCTCGAAGAGAGCAAGGACAGGGATGATCAGGGTCTTATATAATGTTAGCTTGGTCCTTCGAGAGAGCGCTCTACATTGATGCTGATCAATCTTGAATCAGCTTGGAAAATCTGCAATCAAAAAGGCCGATCTTGGATAGCTAGCTATTTTTCCTCAGTATTTATTCTAGTGACTCTAAGCTAAGAGACACGGCAGTACACGAGAAAGCCAATGTTGACCAGCAGTCACGTGACACAAATGTCCCGGTCTTATGACATGTTCCTCCTAGTCAAATTCACTATGCCAACGTGAGCGCCATTGTGGCCCGACAATGGCCTCAAACCGCGCGCATCTCGTTTCTAGCGCACCTGCTAGCAATTCTACGAGATCTTCCTTGAATGCTGCAAGCAACCGCTTGGCAGACCTAAAATAAAATGGTTGTACCAAATCCAAAATATTGCTTGGTTGCCCTTAAGCATAGCTCCTGCTGAGTTTTATCGAGCGATCGAGTTGCATGGAGATCTCATAAGTTTCTACACAAAAATCCAAGTGTATCGTCAAATCCGCGCAGTTTACTTTGCTCCTAATTTGAACACATCCGCTGATGTACCAACTTGCCATTGAGGAAGTTTTCCTGGCAACAACCGAAACGACATTGCCTCAAGGTCAGTGAGAATAAAATGAAATATGTATATGCCGCAACACACATGTGGCAAAACGTAACCATCTACTGCTACAATTGGTTGAGGTTGTTATCCACTTTCGAAAACTTCACAAACGGTATCTTAGCGGAGATCTGACGAATAATCGTCTTTGGCAAACGGTTCTACTTGACCTTGACCTAAAACTCCTGAAGGACCAAAAGCATGCTCTAGAAAGCACTTACCAGTCCTACTATGTAGCCGAAAGCTGGACCACACACAAATCTGTCGAACTGATTCTTTGTGCCTTCAAAAGAAAGATTTCATCGACTATGTGTATGGTCCGGTCTGCGAGTAGTAAGTCGTCAAAACTGGGTTGACCACATCCAGCGCAGGGAATACAAAGCTCCAGTTAAGAGTGTCTTCGAAACAGCGCATTTTGGTTAGAGAACTATAAGAAGTCCGCACCTCCGGTACTGATACCAATTAAAGCCGAAACTCGACACGGTCTTGAAAAGAAGCAGTCGCGGTTCAACGATGGAAGGCAATCGTAGGCGAGGATCAAACGCGCTTGCAGTGACTTTTTGAATTTTTCGTTCGTTAGAGATACGGTTCGGCCAAAAAATCCTAAGTGTGTTTCTATAACATCTGTTTACGAAAGATGGCAGCTTTCGCGTGGTAATGGTGTCCATTGCTTTTCCAGATCGTGGATAGCTTTCCGAACGCAGCACACGTCCAGTTCGGTGCCACCGCGATTAGCCGAAACCACACTTCCTAAATACAGAAAGCTGTTAACTTTCTCGACTTCCTGTCCGGCAATGTTCAGTTGGGCGCGGTTGTCAGCCGTGTCTATTTTGAGCCCCACTTTGTTTGCCTCTGCTTCTAGATTATGGGCCATCAAATGAAGATCCATTACCCGATGCGAAAGGGAACAAACATCATCAGCTTAGTCAAGGTGTTTAAGATAAGATGTCATAGTCCATCGAATGCCATAATTTCCGTCCACCACTGGTTGGTTTACCAGAGTAGAGTATTACAGTGCTTTTAATTGGCGAGATGAATTTGCCAGCGTCCAGTCCAGAATGTCCAAATTATGCCGGCTACACTCGCGTTACATTTGGAGGAATCTGACGTTTTGTGGCCCTTCCCTGAAGTGAGTCTAAGAGAGTCAACGTTCCAGAATCTAATCTTTGTCCGTGTCCGATAGCAAAAGGCCGTCATCAAATTTTCCGTCCGTATCCGAGGCGTTGGTTTTCGTTTCGGAGCAAAATTTGTTTTACAATTGAGGCTCTCTAGGCTTTAGACCAGGACCCAGGAAACTGGCCATTCGTCCTCTCCCGTTGACAATTTTAGGATAAATTCCAAGACGGCACCACGAGAAGGTGGCCGTAGGGCTTACTAACAGAGCTGATAGGTTTTCGACTGCAGTGGCTCTTTCTCGTTATTTAGAGGACCAACAGCTAAGATGCTGCCAATACGAGGGCTTTGTTAGTCGTTTACCATCGTAAATCTTTCGCCTTTTACTAACGACTCCCGTGGAGAGAAGCACTCTAATGAGTCCACAGATATGTACATATGCTCCAGTCTTTGTGAATCGGAACCCCGAACTCTGACAACTACATCAAGATTAGAATGTAGTCCAGTAGGCCATAATTCGTCGACTACACTGGCTTGACAACATCGGGCTCATGGACACCAATGCTTCAATTAGGAAGGTATTCGAATTCGAGCCTCGTGGTCCGAGTTGTGAGAGTGACCTGTTTGGTATGTCAATCCCAGTGCAATTAAAAGAGCATTAAATCTCAGTCTGACCTGAAATAACAGAAGCAAAAAGAAGTGGAAGCACCGGAGTAGCACACAGCTCCGTGAAGTAAAACATTTCCGAGGGGAGAGTGGCAGAAGAAGGATGGCCCGAGAAACTAACATCTTTGGATGATTACCACATCCTTGGGCGCAACCAAAAAAGGAGATGCTGGCCAAAGCATCGTGTGAAGCTGAACGCAACGGGTGAATGATTGTGCCTGGACTTTAGACACAGGCTGTCTCTAAGACCAGAAAGTGTCTACATTTTGCTTCGGTTTATTATTTGCAATGAACCCTCATTCCATCGACTGGAAGGTGTTTAGTCTCCGAGTCAATTTGGAACTCATTCCGATTGTCTGGTGACAACACAAACCAGATCATCGATCATTCTGAAAATTTCCTCAAGTCAACCACTTTCAGCGAGCGCCCTAGACCCCTTGTCCCACCATGCCCAAAACAATTCTGATGCCACCCGGAAATGATTCGATTTCTGTTTCGTGACAGCAATCCGCCTATAATTAGGGTTCGCATGGAATCCGGTGCGATCCCACAAAAATAAAAACACTCCCCAGCCCACATCATCGCATTCGCACGCCTATTACCCGCCGGCGAACGAATCGAATATCAGTTACTGCCAATTCAGCACATCGTTTCGCAGCGAATTCTCCGCCAGATACAATGTATTTTCCTCTCGAATTCCGCGAACAAAACCACCCACAAGCACGCACGGCATTTCAGCAGCAACTCATTACCGACGTCTGACATCCGACATTCGAACTCAAAGGGCTTTTAAAAAAAAAAGCGCAAAAAACGAAAATATATTTCAATTTCGAAATTAGTCCAATTCACTGTGCCAACGTGAGCGCCATTGTGGCCCAACAATGGCCTCAAACCGAGCGCATCTCGTTTCCAGCGCACCTGCTAGCAATTCCATTTCGCATTCATCGTGAATCGTTTTTGAATAGAAACGCCGCGCGCCTCGCCACACAGTCGTGACTGCAAACAAAATTCTGCGCTAGACAATAAAATATGAGAATCTCTCGAAGTGCATCTGTCCGATGGGAAGCTTGCATCGCGCGTCCGGAACCCACCATCAGGACACTATTCAATCGGCGGAGATAAATTGTGCAGATTGGAGCTTACCCGAGTGCCGGGTGCAAGCTCGTGGGGAATAATAAGACTATTGAATGCGAAACACACTCCTATCTGATTCGGCATCTCCGATTGGCTGCAGTTGCTGCCCGGGGAATGGCTTTTGAAATTTGAATTTAATTGATGTGCAGTGTGAGGTGTGAATGCGGCGTGAACCTTCGTGGTTTACTTTGTTCGGGGTGCTCGACGTCTGGGATTCCCTCTCGGTGATGGGCGACTCTTATCTGCCCTCAGTCGGATTCTCAGAATTAAACGAGCTTCTAGCAATTGCTTGCCTCTCGCAGTCACAAGGCGCTGATGGCTGAGTTACGTGCGGCGGTCACGTGCACCCTTCACGGGCGTAAATCATCGATTTTTATACATTTTAAGTCTTTATCTGCTTGTCAGGATCGCTAATAGCGAAACTGTTTCAAATTTCTGCTAATGTTTTGTGGCTTACATAAGAGAAGTAATTTTTTTCAATGGAGTCGTAACTCATCGGGTCCCAACATTGTAAGCTAATGGGAAATTCGCTGAAGTCATTGTTGAGCTTGTCTTGCTTGGTTTTTTGTCAAGTTTCTTGGGCATTTAGCACGACTTTTATCTCTGGGGCAGTCCTCCGCCAGCATAGTCAACCATCAATGAGGCATTTGCTGCCATTGAAGCGGAAGCAGCTAAAATGGGTCCAACTTTAAACCAGGACAAGATAAAGTACATGCTGTCATCACGAAAGTACCACACAACATTAACGTCTCGGACAGAGCGTCGTCGGCTCTGCAGTAAACAGGGACAATAACACCAGTACCTCTAGAGGCAAGGGAGTAACAGAGTCATCGCTGATCATCCGAGTGTGCGACGTAAGGCACAGCAAACAAGTTCGAGTAGACAAGGTCTACCCGCGCTGCTTGCTCCTGGAACTGCTTTTGGAGCTAAAGATCTGCCCATGGATTGAGAGCAGGACCACCTTCAGATCCACTTCAGCTTCAGGTTGTCTGGCCGCTGGGACCGGGGCCACTTTCGACACTGTCTGTTGTACCGACTGCCTTTCGGATGCCATTTGGGTGTAGGAGACTTCCGGTGACTTCCGGTTCCAGCGGAGAACTGGCCTCGCGTCTAGCATTTTTGTTTTCCATTTTGCCTCAATAATCTTTCTGAGTTCTTGGACTTTTGGACACCCCCGATAGTTTGCAGGTTGATCATTGGTTCTACAGATCACGCACATTAGCTTACTCCTGTCCTCAAGCTTTTCCGTCCCGTGTTAATGGCGTCTGGGCGAGAAGATCCAACCACGATGACAACTAGGTATGCGCATGGTAAAGCGTCTTCGTATCCAACGCTTAAAATGGCTATGCCACGTAGAGTGGAGGGACACCACATCTCCGGCGCGAAGAGTCTTCGCAATCCATGGCTGGTCGCTCCTCTTTCTCATGACCAAATTTTCTTGCGTCCCCAATAACTTGGTCTTTGTACCGCACTGCATTGAGCCTTTGGGACAACGCAATAGACGACGTCCTCGAAAGAGAGCACACAAGTGGAGAAGGCCCTCAAACAACATAATGTGCGCAGTTGCAGGCAGCTGGCTTGAGAATCTTGTTAGTTGAGGGCCAGGACCATTCTGGACTATGGAGCCAAACAAAGACGAAGAAGTCGATGACAGCCTGAGACGAAATTAAAGATTTGTCACCTAGCCAACTAAGGCAATGAAGGATTAATCGGCGACCAGACATAGGATCCAATCTATAGTGTGCATCTGAGGGCAACTCTAAGCCACATTTATTTCTTTCGTAAATCTCGATCAGTATGGCCCCTGGCGTTGTGGGTATGTGCGTCGGCCCAAACCTCGACTTCATAGGCTCGAATGAGGCCGAGCCGTGAATACATTTTTTGTCGTCCAGACCACGATCCTTGGTCTGGACGGCTCGACCTCATTCGAGTCACTGACAATGCTCAAAGAGTACATCCGGTCTAGAAAAAGCTTCTCAAACTTGGCCGCTCGGAGTCGGCACAAAACTGTAGGTCCCTTCCACTCATGACAGAACAATAGCACGAACACCACACGAGTGGTTCCTGAGAAGCAGCAAGTAGGTCCCGGCCCTCTACGGGCTGTAGTGCCACACATAAGACAGGTAAAACACAACTTGATTTCGTTCAATGACGTTTATTGATTTCACTGAAGTGACCGAGCGGGTGACGTCCGTAAGACTGTCCGGGGTTTATCTGTGACGCGGGTTCTTATACCCGCGTGCATCTAACGTTACAGCTCGAACATCCTACGGGGTACTGTCTACCCCGCTGCTATCCCTGTCTAATCCTTCGTTCGAGAGCTAGTGTCAGTGTTTCATCCATGGACCGGTGGCCGCTGACTCGTTTTTGACCAGCACTAGGTTCGCTTGCTGATACGATGGTAGGCGCTGACTCTGGGCATCGAATCTTACCTGGGCCTTTTTGGTGCTTCTTTCGGCCACGCCCCGTCAGCTTCGCAATAGTGGTCTCCGACTTCCCTGGTACTGACGCTTTCTCCACATCTTGTATAACAGCGTTCTTGGCGAAGCGGTTCCGTACCCAACACGTACGGTAGGTTCCTTTGTTCTTCTTCTTCTGCCACAACCTGTGCCCTAGGTGATTCTGCCCCGCAGTCGGTGATGGACAAGCATTTTTACGTCTTTACCATTTTTACGTGCTGTTGGTCCAGCAGCTTCCGACCAATTAGCATCGGGTACGGCAGGCTCTCGTCCGGCACAATGAGGACCTCGCACCACGACCTGACGCGATCCACGGCTACCTCGGCATGCGGTCTTTCCTGCGTCTGACAAGACCCTTCTCCAAATCCGTTCAGCCGCCTCCGATCGATGGTGTATTTGATTCCGCCCTAGTCTGCAGTCGAGCGTTGTAGTGTTACGCAATCACTACCCAGGTCGATGAAAGCTGTGAGCTCGTGCTCATTTACTGTGGCCTCCTTGACATAATCTGACCTTCGTTGGATGATCGTTGGATGCTTTGGCCTGGTGCCGAACCACTGCTGCGCCCTGTTCGGACCTGCCCTCCCCCAAAAGTAGCTGCGAATTCCCTTCTTGTCCGCCACCTTTTCCCCTTTGTCCCCGCCACCCTGCTGTGGGCAATCCCGTTGGTAGTGCCCAAATCGGGCATGTCCGGGTCATCTGTGACGCGGGTTTTTATACCGCGGACAGTTTCTGGTCTTAGATGAGCACTACAGGAAACCTGCATTTGCCAACCATCCACTAATAATCTTCCGCCAGGTGCCTTCCACTCAACACAATGCTTTCGCCAACGTAATCTCTCAAAAATTGAACTACCTTGCATGTGTAATTTTGTATAATTTTCTACCGCCCTCCCTGGTGAGCTGGCACTAGGTACTTAGCGGTACTGGCAAGCAATTCACGCTACTCTGGTGCTTCGACTATTGTTGCTGACTCTGCTGCTTTTATTGCAGATTCTAGTCTGTGTAGCGCTCTTTGACCTGCACGTTTTTCAGCGGCAGCAGAAGTCCAGCCTGTATTCCTTCGAATCAACCATTTTCTTAGTTAATCGGAATGGATTTGATAGATGCTCTCTCCCTTTCACGAAGCTTTCTCCAGCTTCAGCTCCTTCTCCTGGTTGGCTCCTGCTCGAGCCAACAGTGGAAGTTATCATACCCTGTACAGATATTTGCTGTAGCTGCAGTGACTAGAGAGGAACTACGTTTGGTGGATAGTTGCAGTTTCTTGTGCTTTGTTAATCAGTCTGCTCTTTGTGCTGATATCCCATCGAGATTGCTGAAGGGCCTTTAAACTTGTTCTTTATCTGGCTTTCCCTCTTCTTATCTGCCTGGTCTATGTTCAGTTGAGATTTGTCTTTCGGTGAATTCTGCTCATCAAGTTGGGTATACGTCCAAGACTAAGGTGGTCTTGGAAAACCCAGGCCTTCCTCATGGATCAGTCCTACAGCTTTACTAATAATGAGGTTGGTGAGCTCTGTTGCTAAGCAAAGCAGTTTCTCGAAGGCCCCATTACCAAAATCTCTCAGTGATCAGATGTCACTCTAGGCTTCAATGAATTCAAAATCAGCATATATTCGTCCTTGCTTGCATATCAAACCTGCGGTAGTTGGAGTATCTGAGCCTGATGCATTGGCGACCTTCCTGACATGCTGCCTCAGTTATCAAGACTGATTTGCACCCGCCGATTACTTTGTCATTGTACTGTAGTTTCGATCTTTCTCCCCCAGGTAGCTGGGATTCGCAGATCTCTTTAGCTCCAGCAAGCAAGATTTGGGTTCTTGGAGTGAGGAGTGAGACTCCATTTGCTTCGACAACCCGAAGTAGCGCGAGTTGCCAAGGGCGATTATCCGATCTCCACTAAGATCTCTTCTCACTCATCACCTTCTCTGCTCCTGTAGTGCTCTTGCTATTCGTAGGTTCCTACAACTAGGAGCCTGCTACTTCAGCGGCCGTAACGAGCTAAACAGTGCCAGCATTGGCCAACTAAATCGCTTCATTGGAAGCACCAACTGGTTCCGCGTGGTATCAATATGGGTCTACCCTGGCCTAAGAGTGACTGCCTTTTAGCAGTCAGTCACTATAACCTAACCTAACCTAAGATCTCTTCTCGTAGCCTTTAGTGTGGAGAAACTGCCTTACTACCTCAAGTCAGTCAATCAAATGACATTGTTTTTGTTTCAGAGCGAGCCTTGTTGAACAGGATTTTCCACATTGACCTTGAAAGCCAGTTAGTCGTCGCTTGTCCTTCAATCGCCGTGGAATCTACGTTTCCTTCAGCTTGAGACATTCTGTGCACTCTTCGATCAGTTTCAGTTAATCCCTCAAGCTCCCTTGGACACGAGGCCAGTTTGACAGTTAAATGGCGTGAAAGTTAATCAATAACAAATCAACCCGATCCCCACTAAGCCGCCATCCCTCAGTCGCACATAATTCCCTAACACATTCCCCAGCCAATTTTATGGCACCGCTTCGCATCGCAACACATTCGATGCGCTACAAGTGTGTCAGACGGACAATCATCGTCGCACCGAAATTGGGTCCGTCTCGTGGATGTCCCATTTGGTTGGCACGCAAAATCGATAAACCTCAAGGCGTAAATCCAAACAGCGTCCCTTTTTATTGTCGCACATTTCGACTTCGTAGCACAACAATGTCCGTCGCATCGCCTCCCCGTCCGTGACCTCTTTCTCGGCGGGACCCTTCCGAGCCACGCTCATCCCTCATAAGGAGCAGAAGAAATGAACGAAAAAAACGGGCGAGCGTAAAGCTCCCCTTTGCAGCATCAAATCTGATATAAAACTCAATTAGACCCTAAACATTACGCCATTACCGTTAAGTACCACCACGACGACGACTCGCCTCGTTCGTGGGCAGAGAGAGCGAGCGAGTGCGGAGTGAGCGTGGATCCGGCACGCCATCAACTTGCCAATCCTACAGTTTGACTAGGAGTAATTAAAAAGTTGGCCCTTGGTGTCGGCTATCTGTTCCTGGCAACCTGCTGGGGGAGGGAGGGATGCGGGTTATGTGTGCACTGCATTTGAATGTAAAAATAAAGGACCTGCTCTTGTGAGATTAAAATTATTTTTGATGACTTTTTGGGTTTGTTGGCTTTGCTTTTGTTGCTGCGAGCGTGACGTTTGCTTTGAATTATCGACGGGGAGTCGTGTTGAATGGCTGCGTCCTTGGGTGAAGTGCAACGTATGTGCGAGGAAAATCAATTGGCCCCAGCAACTGTGCGATGGGATTGCAATTTCTCGGGTGCCGCAGCAGCATGACGAACGAAATCGACCGTGAAGCTTGACTTCGAAGCAGTCGATGTTGATTTGACGGTGCTGTGGGTCAAGAACTCGGGTGTTGTGTGCATGTGGGACTTTGGACGATATTTAGTTTGGTGGTTTTATTTGGTCCCAATCGTTTTAGTGCGGCTAAGGCAATTAGGAGACGGGCGGTAGTTTGTCACGCTGTTCTTTACTACGTTCCACTGATGACATGCTATTGATGAACGTGAAGGACATCATGGAACTGTGTAAAGTTGATGTTTTGAAAGTCGGGCTTCTTATTTGACAGTCTTTCAGGTCGTAAACTGATCTTTGTTTTGTACCATTTAAGCTCTCTGTTGTGCGTGGTGAGGCTTGTTGGCTTAGACCCAGGGCCACACCGCAATGTAACGCAACTAGAAGTTGAAGACAAAGGAATCGGTAGCAAAGAGGGTTCGCAAGACGATGAACAGATGGCACTGACAGTTTCGCAATTTATATCTTTCAGCAGATATCAACGTTACCAATGACCTTTTACTTACTTATCAGGCAGACGAACCATGAAGGGTCTGAGCCTGAGCAACTGCTGCCTTCCATCGGTGACGGTCCTGGGCACGCTGCTTCCAGTCATCAAGGCCAAGCTGTCTTACATCCGCGATGACTTGGTCTTTGTACCGGAGGTTCGGTCTTCCTCTCCTTCTCAAACCAGGAGGTTCGCTCGGCTTCGAAGAGCTTCTTTACTGAAACGTTGGTGTCCATTCGCTCGATGTGGCCGAGCCAGTGTAGTCGACGGATTTTTGCTTTGCGGACTACATCCACATTCTTGTAAAGCTCGTAAAGTTCGCGGCTGTGTCTTCTCCTCCATTCGCCTGCCTCGCGTACGCCGACGTAGAATTTTTCTTTCGAAGGCACCAAGAATCAGCTCTGCAGCCTTGCTTAATGTCCAGCTTTCGGCTCCATAAAGTAGGATTGGCAGAATAAGGGTTTTGTAGAGCATGACTTTGGTCCTTCGAATCAGATGTTTCGATCCCAGTTGTTTTGACAAACCGAAGTGGCATCGGTTGCCAAGGGCGATTCTACGTCGGATCTCCACTACGATGTCATTCGTGGAGTTTACATTTGCCCCGAGGTAGACAAACTCCTTTACTACCTCGAAATTGTAGCCGTCGATTGTGACGTTTTGGCCTAGGTGGTGTGCGGCGAATCGTTGTTTGCTCGACAGCATATATATTTTGTTTTGTCATCGTTGACCTTAAGACCAGCTCGTTTCGCCTGTTCCTCAATTGCCGTGAAAGCTTCCACGATGGCACGTTGGGACAGCGCGACAATGTCGATGTCATCCGCGTATCCCAACAGCTGGACTGACTTGTAGAAGATAGTGCCTTCCGTGTTGACTTTTGCCCGCCGCACTATCATCTCCAGTACCAGATTGAAGAAATCACAGGACAGCGCATCTCCTTGCCGAAATCCGGTGCAGGTTTCGAACGGTTCAGAGGTTTTTGAACCGAACTGCACGGTGCATCGCGTATGTGTTAGCGTGGTGCGACACAACCGGATCAGTTTTCCCGGAATCGCGAATTCGGCCATCGCTTCGAATAGCTCCTTGCGATGAATGCTGTCGTATGCGGCTTTAAAATCGATGAAAAGATGGTGAGTATCGATTTGAAACTCGCTGGTCTTCTCCAGGATCTGCCTTAGTGTGGAGATTTGGTCTGTAGTCGAGTTGCCGGGCCGGAAGCCGCACTGGTACGTGCCGATTAGTGCGGTGCAAAACGGCTTTAGACGTTCACACAGTACGCTGGATAGGATCTTGTAGGCGACATTGAGCAGGGATATACCTCTGTAGTTCTTGCAGGAGGTAGGATCGCCTTTTTTGTGGATGGGGCATATGGAGCTGATATTCCAGTCGTCGGGCATGCTTTCATCTTTCCATTACATTGCCCCCAGCTTTGAAAAGCTCCGATGGTAAGCCATCACCTGCGGCTTTGATGACGTAGGCATACCGGAGAGTCTCTCACTTAATTGCTCTTCGTAGGCTCTGGCAATCTCCGGTGTGCCCGAGCTCTGCATCTTGCTGCAACAAGAAAGTGGTCAGAGTCGACGTTTGCCCCCCTGAATGTTTGCACATCCAGGATGTTTGACGCGTGTCTTCCGTCAATAAGCACATGGTCGATTTGGTTGGCGGTTCGACCATCCGGGGATCGCCAGGTTGCTGTGTGGATTTTTTTGCGAGGGAACCTTGTGCTACTTATAACCATATTACATGCTGTCGCAAAGTCTGTGAGTCGGAAGTCGTTGTCTGATGTTTTCCTTACCGATTTTAGCATTGAAGTCTCCGAGTACGATTTTGACATCGTACTCCGGACAGGCTCCGTAGGCACCGTCCAAGAGGTCGTAAAAATCCTCTTTGACAGAGTCTTCAGCTTCGTCGGTAGGGGCGTGTGCACATATGAGGCTGATGTTGTAGAATCTGCCTTGGATGCGGATCACAGCCAGGCGATCGCTTATCGGTTTGAAGTCGATGTCCTTCGACCTTAGCCGCTTTCCCACGACGAATCCGCATCCAAATATGTGCAACCTTTTATGACAGCTGTAATATATGTCGCACTCTTTCTTTTTCATAACCCCGTGTCCTATTCATGGTATTTCCTGGAGCGCAGTAATATCCGCTTTGTACTGCGTGAGGATATTTTCTAGTTTTTGTGCGGCCCCTTGAGTGTAGAGTGTTCTTACATTCCAGGAGCACACTCGCAAATCGTAGTCATTTTTCGCGCCGTGTCGTCGTTGGGGTTCCGTCCGTTCTTCCGAGGCTGCTTGCTCTTCCGTAACAGTTATTTTTTTGTGGGTGGGTTGTTAGCCCTCCGCACAACGTCTGGGGAAACGCTGCATGCATTGGTTCACCTCACAGCGGGTGTTGTGAAAGCTATCCAGGGAGCGCCGCTTGGAGGCTGCATGTCAACTTGATCTATGCATCGACAAGTATCGTTGCTGGCATCCCGCCAAGTTGAGAGCGATCAGCAACTTTGCCCTGTGAACCAATAACCTCCACCTATCATAAAAATTCAGGAAGTGTGGTCAATTCACCATCAGGGCCAATTGGTAAGTATGCAACGTGAATTTCGTCATGAACTCGTTCGTCATCATTGTTTCAGTATGCAGGCGTATGCACCATCCCGGCATTGCTTCGATTAGTCGCCAGCTATTCAGTGTCGATGAGATGAAAGCTGATGATGAAGGTTACCTACCACAGAAGAGCCTCAATAAATGTAGACTGATGCCCGGCAGTACAATGGACCACTTTTTGAGTCTAAGAGTAGTTTTTTTTTATTTTTTAATTAATTTATTTTTTTGAGTCGAAGAAGGCTCAAAAACATCGAGTTGACGAAGACACACTGAATTGGGCATGGCCACAGTGACTCGTCTTATTTTGCAGTTGCATTTGGGATTACATTCGTATAAAGTAGGACACATGCATAATTCGATGGCGACCATAGACAACGCCTTGAGTTCGCTATTTGAATTCTCGAATCGTACGTCGGAGATCCGTCGACGAGACCCATTTTTCGCTCAATGGGTGCATCAACAAGCAGAGCAATGTTTACAGACATCCTGTTGGCACAGACACTACCCAAGCTGTGGCTAAGAACAGCTCCACACATGGTATAAGGCGGAGAGATCTGGAAGTTGTAAAGGAGAAGTCAAGCACGAGAATCCAACGCGATCATGCGACTTTCACCTAGTCATATCTACATGGCGAAGACTAAGCTTACGAGCAAGCTACTTTGGACGCTGTAGAGACCACATCCGAGAAGCTCTAATTGGATCGAGTCATATAAAATTTCACAGACCGCTTAAGGCACATAAGGGATGCCATTTGAATGATATGCTATTCCAAGCGCTTAGTTCCTGTCGTTCTTATTCGGTCACCCTGTATATTCTTCATCAACCTTGCCATTGTTGTTTTAATTAAGAGGTTTGACATGGAACTGTTCGTAGCTTAGACTTACTCGTAGAATATCACACACTTCAGTTTAAATGTCGTCCAATTCGTGAAGAATTCCTTAAATACTTACTTACTTACACATTAAGACGTCAACCCAATTAGGGTTCGAGCCAGTGCAATTTCCGCCTTAAATCAAGGACGGTCCTGGGCACGCTGCTTTCAGTCATTAAGACCAAGCTGTCTTACATCTGCGATGACTTCATCTCTGTTACGGAAGTTTGGTCTTCCGCTCCTTCTCGACCCAGGAGGCTCGGATTCGAAGATCATTTAGCTGGAGCGTTGTTGTCCATGCTCTCTAAGTGGCCGAGCCAGTGTAGTCGACATCCTGGTACAGCTGGTAGAGTTCATGGTTGTTTCTTCTCCTCCATTCTCCTTCCTCGCAGACGGGACCATATATCCGACGTTGAATTTTTCTTTTGAAGGCACCAACAATCAGATCAGCACTTTTGCTTAGTGACCCGCTTTCAGCTCCATAAAGGCCCATGCCCATAGAAGTTGAAATGCACAAAAATTGTATTTGTCCGATTGCAAGCAGGTGACAAATGAAATATGTACGTGCGTTGCGTCCGTACGTATAGTCCCACACGATAGCGAGAGTAAAATGATACACACATGTGAGAACTGTCAAACGGAATAAAAGTTCCCCAACTCCATCCATTCTGATGCATTCCAGTTTCAAGTCAAAGTAGGCTTGCGTCAGACATGATGTGGTCTTTGAACCGGATGTTCGGTCTTCCACTCATTCTCTTGGTGCCACAGGTTTTTCGAAGCGGTCACAGAAGACACCTGTACCTCTCTCCGCGCTAGTTTTTCAGCCACCGAAGCTAAGGGCCGTTGATGGTGTTGGAAGAAGGCCTTCGACGATATGATTATATCCAAGATTCATTGCGCAGTACTTACCACATCTCCTCCCTTTGCTACAAATTAGGACCGCCTTACAGTTGACTTCATGGTAGCTGCACACACTCGTTACACACTTGGTGGGCAATCTCCGATCTTAGACAATTCAATATTTTGAGAGAAGCAAGGTTTTTCACCGCCAAACTACCAGTTGCCGTGTCTACAAATTGAGATTTATGTGATTAGAAAAGCAAGCGGCAATTCGAAGCACAAAGGGCACTTAAATCGAGAGAGACTCCAATTCCATTAACTGAAAGTGTTTAAAAGATTGCGTCACGTCATTAGTGGATAGCCAACATCACACAATGGCGCAGCAGATGAGGTGACTAGGTGGTGATGTGAGGGGCTTGAGAGAATGATGCTTCTTGTGACAGCTGAGTTTTGCAAAGACGCTGGAATTAAGGCCAACCATGAGCAAGCGCAGGACCACCAACCTGACCAAAGTCATGCTCTAAAAAACCCTTATTCTGCCAGTCCTACTTTATGGAGCCAAAAGCTGGACATTAAGTAAGGCTGCAGAGCTGATTCTTGGTGCCTTCGAAAGAAAAATTCTACGTCGTCCGCCTGCGAGGCAGGCGAATGGAGGAGAAGACACAACCGCGAATCTACGAGCTGTACACGGATGTGGATGTAGTCCGGAAGGCAAAAATCCGTCGACTACACTGGCTCGGCCACATCGAACGAATGGACACCAACGCTCCAGCAAAGAGGGTCTTCGAATTCGAGCCTCCTGGTTCGAGAAGGAGAGGAAGACCGCACCTCCGGTACAAAGACCAAGTCATCGCGGATGTAAGACGGCTTGGCCTTGATGACTGGAAGCAGCGTGCCCAGGACCGTCACCGATGGAAGGCAGCAATTGCTCAGGCTCAGACCCTTCATGGTTCGTCCGCCTGATAAGTAAGTAAGTAATGAGCAAACGCAGAATCTTAAGAATGTCTGCTGTTCATCTTCCAATCATCCCTACAACATTCCTCGAGAGGCACACTCGGTCTTCGTTTTCTGGCGTCTGAAGCAGCACCCTTTCGAGTTCCAATTCGATGGCCATTGGCCACACTCTGTTTTGCTCAAGAGGGTCGTTGCCGTTGCAATTTGACTCGATTGAGGAAAGTGATCATTTTAGTTCGCATGGTTAACACCAGGTCCGGAAACATCATTGACGTCCTTCAAGGCGCACAGCCAGAACCTTACAATACGAGTTATGAACAGATGGATTCGTGGAACACACTCATCGCAGGCCACCTAGGTAACAATCAAACTCCTAGTCCCTCCCGGTCTGCAGTCTCGAGGCAAAGGAAGCCCCAGCAAAGACATGCACGTCCACTGCAGTCAAACTTCCAATCAACGTGATTATCCGATGAATCGCTTTGTCTGCCGTCCAATCTCTTCAACAAATCAAGGACCTCATTGATGATCCTTAACCCGTCTCGTTCAACTGGAATGCTCATCGTGCCAACGACAACCCCTCCCACCGCCTTCACCGCAAATCCATTTCCCATTTCAGTCTCAGTCGCTTCTTTCCGTCTCAAGCAATTTAATTGAGTTTCTCCTCCACGCCCTCTCCCCCTTGGATGTCAACACAAATCCATCACCCACTGCGAGCTGTAATGACGTGTAGCTCTCAAAACAGACAACAACCGCTGCCAAAAGTACACATACGCCCGAGTGAAATTCCCAGCAAGCAAGCAAAACCAAATGCCATGCCAAAGCGATAATCACTTCCGTCAATGCCGAGTGAGGAAATGAATTCATCCAGCAGCAGCTCGGCTGGCATGTGCCGTCGCTGCTTCCGATACAAGTTACAATATTGATTACAAAGGGCCAACGCATGCCGCGACGATTGAGGACCTCCAACCCTTTGTGGGCTTAGCAAGGTTTGGGGCGCACTGAGTTTGCCAATTACGTGCGCAAGCCGCGCCGCAACTGGCGACCGCTGCTGCTGCGGATTAATGTGATGAATAATTTCGCCAAATCCTGCCACTTTTCGAAAGGTTTCTGAGTTCTCGAGGAGATCGTGATTGTGTTGGTTGTGGTTCGTAGGGGGGCTGTGTTTTGGAGGCACGCGGAGGTCTGAAATATTCGCGTGGTTTTCGGAGATGGTTGAGGTTGTCGTGGTTGGAGGAAATTATCGGGGTGCCATTTGAGACGAATGGAAGACAGATTGATGAAGGTCTGGGTTGGTGGCGGTAGAAGAGGGTATTTGGCAAGGGATTGCCGTCAACAATTAACGCCATTTCAGAGGGAAGGTCTAGTTAGCGTTCAATCAACTTTATTTTAAAGGATTGGCTTAGTCGGGCGAAAGTGTGACGCCCGCGCTCAAAAGCATGGCACGGTTTCGAATGTCTGCATGAAAGGATGGCCGCAGGGCTGAGCAGTAGGTCCGATCGCTTGTTTCTCCCCAATTCAATCGAGTCTAAAATAATGCCTCTTGTCTGAGATGAGATACACGAACTCTGCAACACGGACTATGCAACTGAAACCACTGCCAACCATAAGCCGCTGCAACCAAACTAGCCAGCATTCCCTTCTTAATTGCAGCTACGATCCTGAGGACCTGTAACTTCATCCGACATTATCCCGCCATCTCTGGCATTTGACAGCTATTGTTTGTGTCGCAATTTATGCTAGTTGCGATCATTCAATACCGACGTCACACCGCCTCCTCATGTAGAATCGAAGACAAAGCGATTCTATCTTAGACCTTGAAAAGCAACCAAGGCTCAGCCGCCTTCAGTGTCAGCATGCTTGCTGTTGAACTCCATGTATACTTCTAATTTATTCATGACTCACACGTCGGCTCAGGCAGCACTTTCGCTGATTCGCCAAGGTCGGTGGCACACATTCACTGAAACTGCCTAAAAACAGGTTCTTAACAAAAATGCTAGAAAAGCTTGGGTATGCTGGCCATTCGATTCATTTGCCAAATCAGTCTGCTAAGCCGCCATCACTTGAGAATATAGGTGAGCTAGCGATGGGATGTCTTCGAATCACACGCCAGTGGAGCAATGCAACAGAGGACACCCACGACACCGATGACGCACACAGACGGTCAGTTGGCCTCAGAGAAGCTATAGCTGGCCTCACCTGGCTAAAGATCGTGTCATCTGGCGGAGGACTTTTGGCTGAAGACGATGACCATTCATATCGGACTGCAGTGCCATCAGGAAAGGCTGATCACCGTGGAATAGCAATAGGAGCGAGCAAACAGCAACATACAGGACATGAACAGCAAAAATCGGCAAAGGATCCATGTGGCAACACAATTCGTTGACTTGAATTTCACATCATCAGGTTTTTGCCAAAGATCCATTTGTTTACTTGTACTTAACAGGCAGACTAACCATGAAGGGTCTGAGCCAGAGCAGTTGCTGCCTTCCATCGGTGACGGTCCTGGGCACGCTGCTTCCAGTCATCAAGGCCAAGCCGTCTTACATCCGCGATGACTTGGTCTTTGTACCGGAGGTTCGGTCTTCCTCTCCTTCTCGAACCAGGAGGCTCGGATTCGAAGACCCTCTTTGCTGGAGCGTTGTTGTCCATTCGCTCGATGTGGCCGAGCCAGTGTAGTCGACGGAATTTTGCGTTCCAGACTACATCCACATTCTTGTACAGCTCGTAGAGTTCGCGGTTGTGTCTTCTCCTCCATTCGCCTTCCTCGATATATCCGACGTAGAATTTTTCTTTCGAAGACCTCAAGAATCAGCAGCCTTACTTAATGTCCAGCTTTCGACTCCATAAAGTAGGACTGGCAGAATAAGGGTTTTGTAGAGCATGACTTTGGTCCTTCGAGTCAGGAGTTTCGAGCCCAGTTGTTTTGACAGACCGAAGTAGCATCGGTTGCCAAGGGCGATTCTACGTCGGATCTCCACTACGATGTCATTCGTGGAGTTTACGTTTGCCCCGAGGAAAACAAACTCCTTTACTACCTCGAAATTGTAGCCGTCGATTGTAACGTTTTGGCCAAGGTGGTGTGCGGCGGATCGTTTTTTGCTCGACAGCATATATATTTTGTCTTGTCCTAGTTGACCTTTAGACCAGCTCGTCTCGCCTGTTCCTCAATTGCCGTGAAAGCTTCCACTACTGCGTGTTGGGACCGCGCTATAAAATGATCCGTTTGTTTGCTTCAGTTAATTCATTAAATAATGTGTTAACAGGACTCATAGAATATACAGACTGTGTGACTTTAAGGCAACACCACATTGCAGGACCTTAAGTGTCGAAAAAGGTGTTCAACAAGGTGACAAGGCTCGCATTTGGATGCTATCTAGTAGGTGCAAGGTGGTCTTGGGGCACCAGACCAGATATGAGCTTTGTGCTGAAGCTTAGGGCGAATATACGCCTTATAGATTAAAGCCAAATCAGAGGGGGTGAAATATTTCTGGCATCGATTAAGGGAACCTAGACATTTCGCAGCATTTTTGGCGACCTCGAATATGTGATCGTTCCAACTAAATGTTGTGTTGATGCACATACCAAGGATGGATAGTTTCCCGGTTTCGTCAATACAAGCGCCATTCATGGACAATGGCTGATTATCAGGGGTTCGGTTGAGAGACAGCAGATAGCGTTGAGTTTTGGAAGCATTGAATTCCACTCTGTTGTTCTTACCCCAGTAAATTATGCTGCCAAGATCGGAATTCAATGTGCTTGATATACGTTGTCGTTCCAATATTACGTCCGAAGGGCAGGGTCGTGAATTTTGGAACGAATATGAAATGCTGAGGGTGCTGTCATCAGCGAAAGAGTGGATTGGATTAGAAGCGGCCGACAGGAGATCATTTATAAAAATGAGAAAGAGTGCCGGAGACAGAACAGAGCCTTGGGGCACACCAGCATTTATTTTGTGGATAGGAGACTTGAAAACATCCAAAACAACTTGGATTGAACGGTTCGAAAGGTAGTTTCTAATCCATAGAAGCAGAGACTCATCAAGACCATAAGCACGCATTTTCGACAAAAGAGCTTGATGCCAAACTCTGTCAAATGCTTTAGAAATATCAAGCGCAACTATCTTGCTTTCGCTTGCATTGTGCAAAGATTGGTTCCACTTTTCGGTGAGATAAGCTATCAAATCACCAGTGGACCTGTTACTGCGGAAGCCATACTGTCGGTCATTAAGAAGCTTCCGCGATTCAAGATATTTCAAAAGCTGACGATTTATCAGCGTTTCCATGACCTTAGAAAGAAGGGACGTAAGTGCTATGGGTCGGTACGAGGTGGTGGCGAAGAGTCGCCCTATTTAGGGACGGACTGGACAAATGCTGTCTACTCGGAAAGAGATCTGAAGAGTAGGATAGATGAAAAAGCTTATGCAGTGGTTTGCCAGCGAAGAAGAACGCCTCTTCAGAAGTATTGGGGGAACACCACCCGGGCCAGCGGATTTGTGCACGTCGAGATCTTTAAGTACTCTTGCAACTGTACGAGTGCGGAAGTGAATTGTCCCATGGTGAAACCAACGCTCTCTAGTACAGGTGGGGACAAACTACAATTAGGCAGTGTTAGGCTGGCTGCAAAATGCCCCGCAAATAGATTGGCTTTGTCTAAAGAGCTGACAGCTGGAATGAGGACAGGCGGAATTCTCGTTTTTGCTACCCTTGTGACATTGTAGCACTTTTTGCCTCAACTTATGCTCATGGAAGAATTCCTCACGTCGGATTATTGCATTGCAGTCATTTCTGGCCCGTTTAAACTTATTCCGGTTTTCCTCAGTAGGGTTGGCTTTGTATAACCGGAAAGTCAACTCTCTCATTCTGATAGCATCTTTGCAGTTCGAGTTAGACCATGCATCTGGTCTGGGCTTGATACACTTCACTCTATGCGGAATTAAATTTCGTTAGATTCTCCGCAGAATCTGAAGAGATGCTACTAGGCTCCTTAGGTGCTCCCTGAGTTTACGATGCCTTTTTCGGAAGCATGTTAGGATGCGGAGGTCATTCTTGCTCATTCTGATTAATGCCTCGAACCTGTTCCAGTTGTGTTGACCTCAGAGTTCCTTGAGCTTCTTTATGCCATGGGCGTTGTTCCGGAATTCTGCAAGGTTTCTTTTTTCTAGTTCTCTGAACTCTTCTCTGAAGACACGATCTCCTACCGCACATATGGGTTCGGAGCCTATAAAGGTGCCGATGGTCATTTTCCAGCGAGCATTCATTGCCTTCTATCCCTCCATGGCCAGGTATCCAGTAGAGTTTAACTCTGTTACTCCTGCTCAGCTTCTTAAGTTCTTGTAGGCATTCCTAAACAAGCGCTGGATTTGATGGTGTGGGAGTCTAGTGCCAGGTTAGCAGCACGAGTCTATTAAATTATGGCTATGTCACAGTTGTTATAGCTCCTGTCAAGATTTATTTGCGCGAAGCTGTCTATTGCATTGACTTCTGCCTTATAAACACTCTTGCGTTTGCCCATTGGTTCGTAGTACTTTGTAGGGGACCAAGTACTCCCGCCTGTGTTCCTTCATTAGTTGCTGATCAACGATGTATACGCGGATTGCTGCTCAGTCTGTGGACTATGGGTTCATTGCTTCAATCTTTTTTTGTGCTAAGATAAATGGTAAGCTCCTTAAGGAAATTGAATTTCCTAATCGTGTCGTTTTGGTTGCCAGCTTGGCAATTACCTAATCTATCCTAGAGCTGTGTCGATCCCTGTTAGCCGTGACTCACTTAGACAAACTTTGTTTGATCCATTGTCAAATTGTTGTGGAGAGTGGGTTTCAGATAACGCCTTGAACTTAAATCAATCACTCGCAGTTAGAAAATACGCATGCCATCAACGACTTGGCCTTCACGAACTGTTAACAGGCATAAACATCTGCGTGGCGTCGTACGGCAGAAGCACTGTTGCCATTTATTGTTCATTCGGTTTTGGGAGAGAACCGGAAGTGTACGAACATGTAGCGGGAGAATACCAGTTTTGGGGCACAATTTCCAGTGTTCACGAAAAAATATATGCATACGCAGCATTATTCTAATTCCAAAAAGTGCGCATTTAATATATTCACTTTTGCGTTATCGCAAGCTTGTGAAATTCAGCCCATACGCGACGTTAAGATGAATATCTCCCCACTTCAGCGTGCCGATGTAACTTGCTCTTGTTGTTCCTAGGCCAAGCCATAAAACGAAAACAAAACGCGGGTGATCAGCTCTCTCAAAGCACACACACTTCCCCTCCATTTCACAATCAGTGCCAAAATTAACTCGAACTTTAACAGGTTCAAGCGAATTCTGAATTCAGACGCCTGTCCAAACACTTGTCGGGTAATCCCGCCAGTCGTTGTTTACCATTCAAGCGACATTCGACTTGTTGTTACTGTTCCAGAGCCCAACCAGTGCCGCCGCGACCTTGAGCTGCGACTAAGATCGATCGCGAGTCATTCGCCAATTCGGAGCAAGCCACCGCGCCGGCTGACTCACGTCGAAAGTAATAAACTCGGCAAACACTCAATTCCAGGAAACGTCAGAAACAGGCAAACTCTTTATTCTAACGAAAAACAGCAGAAGAAACAACGCAGTCAATCAGCCGAGACGAATCCGAGCTTTGAATGCGAACCTGACGTCAACTTTGGCTTCCAACCGCAACGACTCAACGTCGGCAATGCCCCCGGGCGAGCAGAAACCCATTTGCCAACCAACGTGGGGCCCCCACCGCACCGGCACAACGCCACCAATCTAGCGGCGACGATGCGAGGTGCAATCCAGTGCCTGGTACTGCGAATCTACGACAATCCATAGAATCCCCCGTAAAAACAATGTTCTGCGCCGTGCCTGTGTCCATGTGTGCAGCTGCCGGCAGCTAGCTCTCCATGCACACACACTTGGCCGGGTCTAGTCGTGTGCAGTTGGGCCTGCAGCCTCTTCGCCTCTGCGGCCGCCCCCTCGCTTGATTACCAACCGCTGTCGGTACAACGACAACGACAACGACGACGACGACGGCAACACGAAATTTCAACAGCGATTAGCAAACGAATTAATAAAAAGAAACGAGATACACTCGCGCCAGTGCGGGCAACAGGTTCGAGTGCCGCCTGCACTCGCGCCGCATCCAGTGCCCGTGGAAGTGGACTTCGATTGGGCATCCGATTTGGATCTGGACTTGGACTCGATTTCGAGTATCTTCGAGTGCGCCATCCGAGCGTGCGCTGCATTTCAATTCGCCGGGCCGAGGTGGGATTATGATTTTGAGTGACAGCTTGATTTATTTCCCGGCTATCGGCTGGCATTGCTCGCCGAGGCGGAATTCGTTGGAAGTGTTTAATTGCGGTTTGTCAAGGTGTCGACGGGGAGGTGGTGGGTGGGACTGGCGAGCAGGGTAGTGGGGGATTAATTGTTCAGCGGCAGGCGTGCGACACTGTCGAGTGGGCTGTCCACCACCGCTGCTGCTGCCGGTGGAGGAAGGTCAGCGCGGCAATAATTTATGGCACATGTGAGGGAGATGATTGTTGTGAGGCTTAAGCCCGTGGTCCCATCGGCTCCATGACCGAGCAGATGATGCAATGGTCGTGTGCAGCTTATGGCAAACGAGTTAATTGACTGTTTTGGGTAATTGATCGAGTGGCGAACGGCGAGGAGGCGGATTACGTTAAGTCGCGGACGGTCTAGATAAGCGCTGATGGATCTTGAAATGTCCTGGAAATGAGAGTGTCTTGTTTAATAGAATACCACATCGGGCAAATGTCCTTTTCTGGCAAACACGCACTCTTCTGTCGAAAGTTTGCACGCGTAGAGAATTGAAATGAGTTGATGTTCAATATCGTCGCCTTTGATTGATTGAATAATTGGGCCTTCCGCTGGTGTTAAATCAACATCAAGGGGCCCAAGTCAGATCACTGAGAAAGAACACTGGTGTTGTCGTATTAAGCTCGATTGAGCATTTGCCAAAGCGGTAAACCCCCAACTCGCGTTCTCGGCGAAGCAGTCCCGAAACGTGTTGATGAGGGTCCCAAGTAGTTCTCTGTCTACTCCGTTCAGTACTCCTGCTTCCACGTCCTGCAACGATAGCTCGTCCTGTCTCCTTATTTCGACACAGCCTTCTTCCACTACTAGCGCCCTCGGTGCCTGGGCCATGTAGTCGGTGATCGCCACGCATTTATGCGTATTCGCCACCTTCACCTGCTGTTGGTCAAGTAGGTTCCGACCAATCAGCATCGGATATGGCTGACTCTCGTCCGGCACTATAAGGACCTCGCACCACGCCCTAAACCACTGTTACCTCGGCGTACACCCGCACCACGGTATGGCACCTCCGCTCAGCCACCTGCGGTCATCTGCGTACTTGAATCCGCCCTCCTCTGCTATTGACCCGCGCAAGGTGACACAGTCGCTCCGTAGGTTGATAAATGCTGTGACTTCGAATATATTCACCGTGGCGTCCTTTTCATATTCCGACCTGGTCTCCTTCAGTAGAAGTTGGTTTGGGTTCCTCTGTGGGCAGTCCCTGTTGATGGCAGAAAGAACTGTGTTATCATTCCGCGATATTGATTGTGATTTCTTCAATTCGGTTCTAGAGAGGATAGTGCGGCGGGCAAAAGTCAACACGGAAGGCAGAAGATAGTGCCTTAAAAATCGGTCCAACTGTTGAGATATTCAGATGACATCAACATAGTCGCGCGTTCCCATCGTGCAGTAGTGGATACATTTACCAAAGTTGAAGAGAAGGAGAAACGAGCTGGTCAATGAGCACAAATAAAATATATGCTGCCGACAAGGAAAAGTTCCGTCAAACACCACCTAGGGCAGAATATCTTAATCTATAGTTACATTTGTGAGGTAGTATAGAAGTCTACCTTGTGGCAAACATTAACTCCACAAATGACATCGCAGTGGAGATCCGACATAGAATCACCCTTACTTCGGTCTGTCGAAAAAACTGGGATCAAAACTTCCGACTCGAAGGACCAAAATCATGCTCTACAAGCCTCTTATTTTGCCTGTTCTGCTTACGGAGCCGAAAGCTGGACGATACGCAGAGCAGACTGCAGAGCTGATTCTTGGTGTCTTCGAAAGAAGAATTCTACGTCGGATATGTGGTTCCGTCTGCGAGGAAGGCGAATGGAGGAGAAGACACAGCCGCGAACTTTACGAGCCGTACAAGAATGTGGATGTAGTCCGCAAAGCAAAAATCCGTCGACTACACTGGCTCGGCCACATCGAGCGAATGGACACCAACGCTCCAGCAAAGAGGGTCTTCGAATCAGAGCCTCCTGGTTCGAGAAGGCGAGGAAGACCGAACCTCCGGTATAGTGATCAAGCCTTCGCGAATGCAAGACATCTTGGTCTTGATGAATGGAAAACAGCAATTGCTCGGACCCTCCTTTGGTTGCAGTGACAAGTCAGTGAGTAAGTGCTCAAAGTCTTCTTGTAATGCGCGGGTGGTTCGTGTTAAATCAGACGATCTAGGGGCGTCAGTGATCACCAAAGCGAGTGGTCCAAGCCAAATGAGAGTCCAGCGCAAGCTCTACGTTCAACACTCCAATCTCCTTGTGTGTGAATCGTCTTTTGTGGGAATAGATGAAATCTACTACATTATTAGAAAATATTTGTGCTTGCACAGTGTTTATAAATGAATAAATAACATATGTTTGGGATCTGGGCCCTGTGCATTTGGACAGCCTTCATACTATGGGTACGGCCTCTGTTCACGGGCATGTGACAACGGCAGGAAAAGCTGTGGTATTATTGAGATGTTGAGCAGCGTTAACAGTGACTTGACCAGCCTCAGTATGGACTAGGGACCAATTATGCCTCTAGCCCAAAATCCTCACCAGGCAGTAACACGTTGTTGATGCATTTGTTTTTCAACAAAGTCTCTAACCAGACTTTTTCTCTCTTTAGAGCAAGTCAAGCCTTTTCTTTTTTTGTTTTGTATAAAATTGTGTAACAATGGTTCCAGAATTTGATTATTTTTAAGATATTGCTCTATAATGCAAGCACGTTGTCATATCGTGCGACGCTTCGCTATTACTAACCTAAGCAGTACACAAACAAGGAAATCAACTCAATTTCTGATTGCACAGATAATTACAGAACGAACTCGGTTATTGCGACCCGTGATACACGCAAGCCATCAATTGTTTGTAAAAGAATAGAATAAGCATTGTAATCCAGTAAAAAAAACCCAGTAAATACGACTGTCAATGTTGATAGGCATTGACATCTATCTGGAATGGTGGCCCGTGGCGTTGTGGGTATGTGCGTCGACCCCAACCTCGACATCGTAGGTTCGATTCCTGCTCTGTGCGACAGAAACAATTTTCACGGCCCCACCTCTTTCGAGTCACTGACAATGCTCAAAGAGTATTCCCTGTCTAGAAAAAGCTTCTCAATCCTGGCCGTTCGGAGTCGGCATAAGACTGTAGATCCCTTCCACTCGTGAGAGAACAATAGCACGCACAACACGAGTGGTTGCTGAGAAGCTAGGCCCTGGCCCTCTACGGGCTGTAGCGCCACCCATATTATATTATTATTATAATGTTGATAGGCGAATGGGAACTAGAAGGGATTCGGAAATGACCGTTTTAGTACCGTTATTTTTCGTAAGCATTTTGCTGATTTGATAAGTTTGTTTTATTAAAATTATCTTGTTTTAATTTTTGCACTTCAAAAACCTTATTAACGTTGTGGCGGCCATGACGATGTGGGTCTGTGGGTCTAATTCTACGCACTTGAACCTGGTCTCTAGGTTCGAGTAGCTACTCAGAACAAACTCCACTTAGAATGTTAAAAACAGAGATAATGGAATGAAAGAGATATTCAACTTTCCATTGGAAAACCCCTAGTCCACCACAAATCCACCTCAGAAGCGTTTCCGCTCTCAACTCTCACTCATACTACTTTATCTACAGAGCACCGCCATCTTGCTTATAATATCTGCCCTCAATAATGTCAAAAATTTGCGAGATTGCCCATGATAATGTCAGAAAAGGCCCCAACTGGAAAGTAAGTTTACAAATTGAACGTCTTTTTTGATGGAATATTCCAGCCTCATAATAAGAACATAATTGAATGCATTTTGCGAACATACACTTGTCTCTTAGTTTCCGTCCTTTTTTGGTGTTGAATATTTGGCGGTCAAATTAGTGGCAAAGCCGGAAATGTCGGATAATTCACTTCATCAACTGTTCGCATAAACTAATACACATTCACATTTACATTCAGCTGGTCTCGACCTTTACACGCATTCACAGACTCTATCTGTGAAACGGATGTGACGCAGGAGGAAAGCAGGTGTGGTCAGATGAATGAATCTGAGGGGCAAGAAACGTAGAAGTGGCATATCTCCTCCTTCCAGTATTTCTGGTGTGGCAACCCTGCTCTAAAAATTCTCTCTCTCTCTCTTTATATATATCGTAAAAACGATGTTCCACAGCATTATGTTTATCGTATTGTAACAGGCGAGAGTTCAGTTCTCCCTGGACCGGCACACAAAACACCCGAATAAAAAAGAATTGTAACGTAGATAAAGTGTGTTTTTATTTTACGCTTACACTGGTTAAAAAAGAATAAAAAACGCTTCCCAAACTTAGCCATTCAGATTAAACTGTAGGTCCCTTCCACTCGTGATACAACAATATGACGCAGAACACTAGTGGTTGCTCTAGACGTCATTCCCTGGCTCTCTACGGTTTGTAGCGTCACCAATATAATATGATTATTTGCAGACGTTACTCCGGGGTCAGTTGACAATGAATTTCAAAACCAAGCCGAGAACTGACAAGCTATCTGTCACACCGCCTCTAAGCAACACCCTGGACTCTATTTCTGACTTAAACTTAGAGACTCATATCGGGATATTGGCTGCGAGGATTTTCATTCATTTACTTACATGCTAGACAAAAATGCTTAAAACTAGCTTAACTAACTTAAGAAATGTTCTTACTCCTAACCTACTGACCCTATACGGGTACTCTAAGCTATTCTAATCGTAAATTTGTCTATGCCTTTCGGCTTATGCTATGTTTTTTTTATTGTGTTATAGACACACCGTTTTACTTTTATTTGTTTCGCCAAGAAAACTGGTAAGAAAAACTTGGCTATACATATCTAATTTAACTTAAGCTAACTAGAAATAAAACTAACCTAACATTAAAACTTAAGACTATCTTAACTATGTTCGAAACAGTACGAACGCGTGCACCAGGGCGTATATGCTATGTATATGCCTGACATATACATTTATACGCCGCGGTGCACCATTTTTTTGGTTTTTGTTTTATTTTTGTTTTTTTGGTATTTATTTCTTACGACTACCTTAAACCTAGGTAAGTTGGCCACCACTGGTTTTGGTGTAACCACCAGTAAAATTGCCGTTCTTTTGCAGACTCTCTCCTGTCTCGAGCAGAGATCGCTCCACTGAACCGGAGGAGATCCTCGTGACTGCGAGCGACGTCCCGTTCATATTGAAGTCGCCTGTCCACTGTTCGGCGTACGACATGGAAGATTACAGGACATCCGTGTGGATCCTGTATTAGGCCAATTGTGTCGAGATGTAGAAACGCCTCGAGAGGAATAAAGCCGGTAAGGCGCACTCTGTCATGGTACGTAACGTTGGGGTAGTAAGCCCCAAATATCAGACTGTTGGTTGAGGTCATAGCTCGTGCAATGTGCCTTCTGATCAGCTTAATAATAAAATTATCTATCCTGTTCAAGTTGGCCTCGTTGTACAGGACCTCGTTGGGATAGTACTTCTTGTACTCAGATTCGGGTGTACGATACAACCGGAGACAAGTCCGCAGACACTGTCTCTCGAACAACCTTATCTTTTCCATCTGGGAAGGACTCATGTTGAACCACAACGGACAACCGTACGCCATAATTGGCCGGATGAGGGCCATGTAGCAGATTACCTTCACCCTGGTATCAAGTTGACTGCTGTAAAACAACCTCCTTGCCACAGCAAGGGCCTTTTTAGCTTTGGTCAGAGCAATATCTATATGTTTGTCAAAATACAGATATTGATCCAACCAAATGCCAAGATACCTAACTACACTTTTCACATCAAAAGGGCGTCCCTGTGGGTCAACAATGCCGAACTTACGCCAGTTTGTGCGCGTATCCCATGATGCCATGTACAACGGGGTTCTGAAAAGGATAGTTTCACACTTCCGGAAGTTGATAATCAACTTCCAGTCGTCGCAAAATCGCTGAATTTGATCGAAGTCACCTTGCAACAAGAGATTTATTTCTTCGACCTTCGGACCTGATCTGTACGCCACAAAATCGTCGGCGTACGCAATTAAGTGCATTGAACCTATCAGATCTGCAGTGAATATTGAAAACAGGATCGGCGAACCAACCGCTGCTTGTTGCAGACCGTTTTTGATGTCAAAGTCCGTGGCAGAAGTTACATCGCCACTTTTCACGACGAACTTTCTACCTGTTATCATGTCATAGATCATGTATAGCAATAGTTTAGCCGAGCCTGACCAGCTTGAGGAAGAGGCCCTACAACCAAACGGCTTTCTCCAAGTCAATCAGGCAAGCACCCGTGCATTGTTTCTTGTCTTTATTCCATTGAATGTCGGACACCAGTTTGGACGCGGCATGTTTGGTTTCATGCCCCCCATCCTTACATGGGTTACCCATCCTTGGACCATGTGCACCTAGGCACCATCATGTAAGTAACCCATCATGATGGCGATGAGTATAGTGAGCACTGGCCTACTTTGACTATAGGTAGATTAAGCATAGGAAGGCCGAAAATCTCAAGAACAGCTTGACTTTTATGTCCGTTGGGTCAGTTTTCTTTCCATTTCTTATTTTTTCTCCCAAAAAATTTGAGAAGCATTGAAGCCCCATGAATCCAAGCTGAATTTCCACGAGAACTCTGACTATCCGCAATGGCTTTCTGATCGAATATCATCGCCTGAACGGGGTTTCAGCATTTTTTTTTGCTCGGTACATGGTCCTCCTTCAGAGCTCTGAAAGCCAGTGTGAAACATCCTGACAGAGGCCTAGGCAATGAACTAAGAAAACCGAGCGACTGAAGTGATTAATGTATAAGTTCTTTTAACCTTTCACCTTCGCCGAGGACAGACTTCATTTTCCCAATTTTCCTCCCAACAATTCCACGCCCCAACCAACCGCGCCAACCCACAAATACGAACTAATCACCCGCTGACCCATTGAACCACACACGTCTGAGGGCTGCTTCTTTGATCTGTGATGCATGCACCTCATCCGAAAACGCGACATGAATTATGAAAGGATCAATCAAATCGATTCCATTTGCATTAATCCGAACCGCCGGTCCTTGTCGCGTCATCCGTGCACATGTCGACGTTGCCCCCGAGGGGAACAGGGGAGTTACACGAACCAGATATGCACTCCAACGACACTCGTAACCCTTCTGGATTATGCAAGCGGTTGAGTGCACTAAAACTTGATGCATGCCCAGGCGTCACTGGCATGCCATGCCAAGCCATCAATGACTTGCACGTGAAAGGGTCTCCGCCGCACACGTTTGCCCACACAACCTGCACCATGTGACCCTCTCCGAGTGTGTGCCGCGTGTGTGTGCACTGCTAAAAGCGCATTACATGACAAAGATGTTGCATGTTAATGCACAGTAAAGCGGTAGTTGGTTACCTTTTATCCCTTTTCCTGGATACGTTCAAAGCGCCTTTTATGTGCGGACGGGTGGGGTGGCAGCGACAGGATCCCATTAAATGGACACAGTCACTTTGGCATCGATAACGTGAAAGCGGAGAAAGGTTATCCTGCCTGGCAGTGGATTTTCACACCGAGGGTGTCGGGCGGGCCTTTAACGGCGCAGCGCCAGCCCTCCGTCCGTGGGTGCACGCATAGTAGCCTTGTGCGAGGATTTTTATGGTAATGACTTATGTTGCTGGCTGGGATGCTATCCACGGTCATGCTGCACGAATAATTTTATTCTTTCGTTATTTTTTTTTTTGTAATTTTTCAGTAATTTTCGACGCGTTGCTGCGTGATGATGGGGTTTTCCCGGTGGGAGGACGGGGGCGTTGTTGTTGTCACTTCAGCAGCAACCATCGACGGGGACGGTCGGTGGCGCATGGAAAATAAACGTCCGCCGCTAATTGATATTTCATGAGAAGTTCATTGCGTTTTAAATGAATTATGCGCTCTTTTAATGACCGCCCACACATGCCATTGAACGGGAAACGACGCCATATTGGATGTGCAGGCTGCACAGTGGGCTGTGTGTACAGATGTGCCGGGTGGAAAGGTCACGCGAACAACGTCGGCGGTGATTAATTGTGACATCGTCAGCTGTCGGTAAGCTCAGAGATGAACTGAGGCGGGAGAGTAGACTACCGGCTGGTGGGCAATCAGTGTTCGTGTGAGAAGGACTGTCCTGGTCGAAGGCAAGCTGCGTTTTCGATGATGAGCAGTCCAAGGGGTGCAAGGAGAGGAGGGAGGCGTAGTGTGGCGGCTTGTGGGAGAAAGGTGGTGCCTTGAGTGGAAACGACCGTCGGATGGGGCACTGAGTGGACGAGAGGGCCGCCTTCCGAGGACAAACTGCGCCCTCAGTGAGCACAACCGGAGTGACATCAAGAAGTCAACGAGCGCCCGCATCGCACGAACTTCGAGTCAATAAAATCGTCTACGAGCATGCGACCAGACCAGCCACCACTTCGACACGAACCACTCATCGTCCTCAAATCTGGAGCACCACGGGGCACTTTTCCTTTCAATTAAGCAAGACAACTCCAATGAAACCCTTCTTTCCCTCCTCCCCCCCTCTCCTTGTAAAATCACTTTAAGCTGAACATTCAATTACAGCCCTCCCAGGTCCCCAGCCCCACCACCGTCGAGCACTTCAGGTAAATCTTGCCCAAGCCACTAAACCACTCAAAGTCCATTTTGCTCTGGAAAATGCAGAAAAAAAAAATAAAACACCACGAGGACGACGAAGAAAACCAGGTGCACCAAGTAATTCTTCACCCGCGGTGGTCCATAACTCTTTCCAGGCGTGTACCCCCGCCAAGGTAACAAGGGAAAAGTTTTTACCACTTTTTTTTTGTTTCAAGCGATTCCGATCCGCCACCGGGGGTCGGGAGTCGGGACCCCGACCCATCGGCTTGAACTGCATAGCCACCCGAGTCCGACTGGAACTTTTATTTTAATTGGGAAAAGTTCCCGTTAACTTTGTGCTGCTGGCGAGGGGGCGGGGTCGATGGATCACTGGTCCCAGGTCCCAGTTCCCGTATTGGTGCTCGCTTGAGTATAAAGGCAAACAAGCTGAGAAATAGTTCCCCTCGCCGTATGCAATTAATTTAGTGAGAGAATGAAAAGTTTTCGGTTATTGTTGTTGCATATTCTTAGGCACTCTGAACTGCGGTATAACAATTTGAAATTTGTTGTTGCCGGCGAACAGATTGACTGGCTGCCGCGGGTGGCACGGTAGCGCGACGCTCCTGCCGTCTAGACGCAGATGGTGGGTGTGCTACGATAGGAGGTTGTACAAAATATCACGTTAAACTATTGCGAAACTTTATCGCATGGCCATCGCGCGCGCTCGGCTCGATAGGGAGCGTATGGGCACCGAATGTGGGTCACCGAGGCATTAAAGTCTTATTGGGGACAATGAGGAGCTGGCTGGCATGTGGAAAAGTTGTGCATTAAGTCGACGTGGAATCCGTGTCGTCGTGTGAGTGTTTTATTGGCTCTCGCTGATGACGGATTTATGTGAGATCAAGGCGGTTTAATGTGATGAGGACAGTTAAGGAACTTCGGGGATATGTGTGCACAGAGTCGAGGGGGTGCTTCAGCGGGGACGCGATAAAAAGGGTAGACAATTGTGCTCTGCAGGTTAACTTTGGATAAACTTTTGATTGCGGGGATTTCGAAGTTTCCGATGATCTCTGCTGCACTTGGAGGGACGGGAAAGCTTACAGTTGAGGACACTCAGTTCGGATGAAAGGAGGAGTTTTTAACTAAGTGGTATCGCCTTCTTCAGAGGTTGATAGCTTGAATGTTGCACTAACTTCACGGACCGGTGATCCCTGGAGGATCTGAGTGTGAGCTTAACATGACTTCCATCATAGACGCTGCTTGCAGGCAACCTGACCAACCTTGGGCTGTAAGCTGGGTCTGCATATGCGCTCTGCAAGATTTAGACATCTTAAGCATGACAGGCGACATATGCCGAAGTACAGCTCTTAGCTGCATATTCTACCGCATATGTCATTAACAACAAAAACAGATCCGGATCATTACCTTGTTGTAGCCAAGGTCAGAACTCGGATATCGATTGTACAACGGAGTAGAGCAAGACCAAAACCGTTTGACGTTGGAAAGCTACAATCGCAATCGACCGCTGGGAACTTCTCCAATCGAGTCTCCCTGAAGCTCTCAGAGAGCCCAACCCTGATAGGGAAGACAATCGACGAACAGTGGAACCGTTGTCATAACGCCATTAGAAAAGCTGCCTCTGATGTGTTTAAAATGCCACCTAGAAAAAACCCATCGTTTGACAACGAGTGTCGGCAGGCGCATTCAGCGAAGCTAGCAGCATATAAGGCGACGCTGGATAGAAGGACGAGAGCGGTTCGTGAGCTTTACAAACTTAAAAGAAGGGAAGAGCACCGGCTTCTCAAAAAGAAAAAGAAGGAGCATGAGAAGCGCGCGATCGAGGAGATGGAGAGGTGGTACGGCAGAAATAATGTCCGAAAGTTTTACCAGCGGGTTAAACAACTATCCAAAGGCTACAACCATCGGACAGAAGCCTGTCGGAATGAAGAGGGACAACTCGTAGTAGACTCGCAGTCGATACTGAGAATCTAGAAAGATACCTTCTGCAGACTGTTAAACGGCGAAGAGGAAACCAATACCGCTGTCATGCAGAATGTTCCACTCCACGCAATGGACGACGATAGAAGAGAATTCCGTCCCCCCGATCTAGACGAAGTCAAGATAGCGATATCGAGACTGAAGTCGAACAAAGCTGCTGGAGCGGACGGATTGTCCGCGGAACTGTTTAAAGCAGCTGGAGATGATCTGGTTGGGCGCATGCACCAGCTCATCTGTAGGATATGGTCGAAGGAAAGCATGCCCGACGAGTGGAATCTTAGTATCGTTTGCCCGATCCACAAGAAAGGAGACCCCTTTGACTGCGCCAACTATCGGGGGATAAGTCTCCTTAACATCGCCTACAAAATCTTCTCTGCCGTTCTGTGTGAGCGCCTGAAACCCTTTGTCAACAACCTGATAGGTCCTTATCAGTGCGGTTTCAGGCCTGGGAAGTCCACTATCGATCAAATTTTTAGATTATGGCAGATCCTCGAAAAAACCCAAGAGATGCAGATCGACACCCACCACCTATTTGTCGACTTTAAAACCGCATATGACAGCGTGCATAGAGACGAGCTATACAACGCCATGTCTAGTTTTGACATCCCTGCCAAACTCGTCAGATTGTGCACGATGACGATGGAGAACTCTCGCTGCTCCATCAAGGTCGGTAACGAACTCACCGAGACCTTCAGTGTCAAAAAAGGTTTTAGGCAAGGCGACACGCTGTCATGTGACTTCTTCAACATCGTGTTGGAGAAGATCGTGCGAAACTCACACGCCAACACTAGAGGCACGATCTTCCAGAAGTCCGTTCAACTGCTAGCATACGCGGACGATATTGACGTGATTGGCCGAACTCAGCGAGCCGTCAATGAAGCGTTTGCTTGTATTGAGACGGAGGCGGCAAAAATCTGTTTAGCGGTGAATGAGGGCAAAACAAAGTATATGCTGTCATCAAGAAAGGACACACAACATCGACGACTCGGTCAGAACGTCACCATGGGCAGCTACAACTTCGAGGTAGTGAAGGACTTCGTCTACCTCGGCTCCCAAGTAAATAGTGCGAACAACATCAGTACTGAGATTAAACGCAGAATTACTCTTGCCAATCGCTGCTTCTTTGGGCTCAATGGGCAATTGAGTAACAGAGCCATCTCTCGAAACACCAAATTGACCTTGTATAAAACCCTGATCATCCCAGTCCTGCTCTATGGCGCAGAGACATGGACGCTATTGAAAGCGGATGAAGAAGCTCTTGGTTGTTTTGAGAGAAAAGTTCTGCGTACGATCTTTGGTCCTGCTTGCGTTGATGGCGCTTGGAGGAGAAGGTTCAACCACGAACAGCGGCATGCACCTAGTTAAGCGTCTTCGGATCCAACGCTTAAGATGGCTAGGTCATGTAGAGCGGATGGACACCACAGCTCCGGCCCGAAGAGTCTTCGACACCGAACCATTGGGACAGCACAGAGGACGTCCTCGCACTAGATGGCGCACACAAGTGGAAAAGGACGTCAACCAACTTGGTGTGCGCAACTGGAGGCAGCTGGCAAAAGATCGTGCTGGCTGGAGAGGCATGTTGGTTGAGGCCCAGGTCCACCCCGGACTGTAGCGCCAATCAAAGAGAGAAGAAGAAGTAATCCTGCTGGGAATGGTTACCTCATAGTTTATTTTAAGGTTTAACACAGGTGTCAACAGATGGCTGACTTTTGTCATCATCAGACGTTGTCCCCTTGCGGATGGCCCGCTTTGCCTCCTTAGCGTGCGTAATAATATGGCCTCCATGAGAGCTTTTTGGACTTGGGTCTGCCTTAAAGTCGCTTTCCGGATGGATTCGCCTTTTAGGCACGCCTTAAAAAACGTGATGTTGAAGACATCCTTGTTTAGTGCCCAAACCATTGAAGCATTGCCTTTTCGTATGGAGAAGCATCTGCTTAACATTGGGCTTCTAGCGAGTTGCTGTGCTTCTTACCCTATTCCGGCGAAAAAAACCTACAACAGAACGAAAAAATCTGATCTCGGCAGCTTGTATCCGAGATCTTATTCTTTCTGATACTGAGTTGAAAATCGCTAACTTGGAAGCATTTTAGGCTAAAATTAGTCGACATTAAAAAAATCAAGTTTAGTTTAAGGTGAATGGATGTAAAATATCAATTTAATTGAGATCAGGCTTCTGCTCCACAGTGGCTTCAAAAACCGCCAAGAAAGTCGAATGTTTGATCAGCATCGCACCAGAAATTGAATCTGGTCAAAGGTGGTCAAAATGGCGCAAAACTGTATTAAACTACAGGCACTAGTGATAAAAACTCAAGTAGTCTCAATGGGATTGGGTACCACACTAGAACAGCCATTCATTCCGCACTGTATCCAAACCTCGAACCTCAAACAGGCATCTCCCACAAACGAACACAAACTTCCCCACTCATTCCTGGGCAAAAACCAAACCAATTCAACACGCATGTGGATCAAGGGCAACTGTCCCATCGCCAAAACTGCGATTTATCTTCGCATCCACAATGCCATGTGGTCGTAAATCTCTTCGATGTCACCGAAGATTTTGCCGGTCGACGGCGTCATGGTCAACGCTCGATTCTCCTCCCCGAACAAGCCCGGTGCGAGTGCATTTGAAATTGCCACACCTACATGCTGGTCACCGTCGGCTGCCCAAAACAGCAAGCCCCCGCGCCGGTCCGATGAAGCGAAACTTTTCCATAAGCTCGCTGGGTCCCGCATAAATTATGCAAAACCAGGGGAGTTGCAAAACGCAACTGCCTTTCTTCTTAGCGGGGAATGTATAATTTTCGCAAATGACGGCTGAGCGTCCGTCCGTTCGCTGAATCATCTGAGATGCCGAAGATATGGTAATCCGGGGCTATAAAGCGAAGACCTGTCCGCCGAGGATCCGAAGCCACGAAATCGATGACAAATTATAAGAAAAATCGATGCAAAAACTGCCGCTTAGATAACCCAATGAATAGATCGCACTGGCTGGCTGGGGATTGTTATAAGCGGTTCAGAGGTGTTGGGTGCGCTCGCCGAGATTAGGGTGTCGCTCGGAATGAAGAAAGTTCGCCGATGATGGATGGACAGCGGCTTGCATAAGGTAAACAATTCCACTAATCAAGGAAAAACTGGTTTGTTTATAAATCGATTGATTTTGTCTCTTTTCTGAGACTGGCTTAGGCCTAATGCGGTGAGTGTTTTTTTTTGGAGATTATCGCGGGGAGAATGGTGCCCCTTTGTCGTTGGAAAGAAAGTAGGAATTGTATGTCGCAAGGGCCGACGCATATTTCATCTGTCGCCTCAGGAAACTCATATATTTCGCTGTGTGTCTTCGAGTGATGACGATCAATCGAAGGTGAAAGGGCTCAGTGTCTGGTGTTGGATTGTGTTTTAAATTCCAAACGACACTCATAAGCAATGGCTTAGTGTCAATGCTTCGCTTTGGAAGTTTAAAAGGCATTTAGTTCAGGTCTCAGTCTTAGTGTGGAATGAACTTCAGTCTGTTGCCAGTGGGAAGTTGTCAAGTTCCAGAATGCATCTTCATTCGACGAATTAAGGGCCGCTCCAGTCGCTACTAGTAGCGAACTTCGCAAACTTCATGTGGTGTCTTTTCGTTCGTAGAGAACTACGGGTGAAAACTGACACTTCATCGGGACTTTTTGTGGAATTTGTGGATTGCGAATTCAGCTTGACAGTTCGCAAAGAGAATGATTGATTCGCGCAGGAATACTTTTAATTTTTGCTGAGTTGTTTTATCGATGAAAAAACTTGATAATTCAGTTCCCGTCTTTTTGCATACAAGTAGTACAACTTCTTGCTCGTATTTCGTGGAAAAGGGCTATTTCTGAAAATTTGCCGCACTTTAGGGATGACAGTTAGTGTAAGTGGTGCTTCACCGGTAGTTCAGAAAACTTTGTTCATCCGGTCCGTCGTAGGTCGGCGCTTGAAGTCTCTGATGGCGACTGTATTGCAAAGTGGGCGTCGGCTGCTCATGGAATTCATTTTCTAAGGGAGGCTTTCTTGCAAAGAACATGTGCCAGTAATAGATGTCTCATTTTAAGCACATATTGGTCAACAATACTAAATCCATCTCGTTGAAGGAAATTTATAGTTCCTGACTGAAGTTACTGGTTTCTTATTGTATTCGAATAATTCGGTAAGAGGATCGAAATAGAATTTTCATGGAACTTGCCTGTGGCCTAGGAGGAACTGGTAACAGAACTTGCCCTCCTACAGATGCAACAAAAAATAAAAAATGCAGTTAAATCGCTTTTCTTGTTCGTCTTCTATTGGCGTTGAAGTTCCGTATGCAACAACCAACAAGCGCCTCTCGCTGACAAGAATCTATAGCCATGTGCCTCCAATCACTCAAGTTGGCTGGGGGTGAGCCACCTATTTCGTTATTTCTCCATTTCGTTGTCCACCTGTGGGAGAGTCGAATATTCACCGCAGTTATTGTCAAATTCTGTGTGAGTTCATTGCAGACAATCATTTGTTCTTAATATTCAACTCTTACTGTAGACAGCATTCACTCGGGAGAAAACAATGACATGCGCCACGAGTGGTTGCTAGAAGCTAATCGCAGGTTCATTCTAAAAAAACTATTGACACACAACTATTGACTCTTTCAAGCGAAACTTGCGATTTCATTGCAATCGTGCTCTTATCTACATGCAGCAAAAGAAAAGGCGGACCTGTATCTCGTCAAGTCGTCGACTTTCTCACAGTTGTAGCCAGTTCATGGGACGGTTTCAGGATAGAGACGATTAGAGTATGTATTCTACTGCAAACCCACAATTGACACACATTTTCTCTGCGTCTGAATTATGTGAATCTAATTTAAAGACAGGCTTCTCGGAGCAAGGTTTTCGGGTTCGGAAACTGTAGTCCAATTTGGGAATCTTAAACTTGAACGTTTTCTCAGTGTTGCTGCAACTAAAGCTCTTTGATCAATTTGAGCATGGAGCTAAGCCCTAGTTTTTGTTCAAAATAGAATGGAAAGTGGATGAAGAAACTAAACAAAATAAAGTTGTAAGACAATTGATAAACAAATGCAATATCACAAAACTCAACAAGGTACACAGAACCACATACGGACCACAGGCGCTCTATGGCAGACTATAATATAATAATAATATGGGTGGCGCTACAACCCATAGAGGGCCAGGGCCTAGCTTCTCAGCAACCACTCGTGTTGTGCGTGCTATTGTTCTCACACGAGTGGAAGGGGACCTACGGTTTTATGCCGACTCCGAACGGCCAAGTTTGAGAAGCTTTTTCTAGACAGGAAATACTATGGCAGACTACGGGTGGTAAAATTCCATTTTTCTCTCTTTGGACTTACACATCAAAAAACATTGCAGATTACAGTATCGTCAGTCTTAGAGAGCTTGGGCACCTTACAACAGAACCCTGTTTTCATAGCACCAACCATCCTCGATCATACACTGAGAAAGATAGTATTATCTTCAACTGACTACTTAATCTTAACACGGTAGTGTCGGTGCAGGAGTACTGTCGGAATTCTTGATATTTTTTAAAAGTCTGCTGACGGCCGGAAAATTCCAGTGTATTCCAGGCGGAAGTATTTCTAACTCAGATATCTTGCCAAGGCAAAAGTTTGCTGGAAGTGTTAATAGGCAAGCAACCATCAAAACGAATACCTCCTTCGCGTCATATTCAAAACTAGAACAGGGACGGTGTTGGTAGAAGGCCAGCTCATTTCACTTATCTGGGCTGCAGGCCCCAGTGACATCCCAGAAGAAAGAAGAGGCCGAAGAACTGGGGTGGTAGATATGTGCCTACCCATTTTTCAAATTCAGAGATGTTGCACAACTCACTAGAATCTGTAGAGCCTAATAGCTATACATACATCAGATGGGTCAGACAGACAAGCTTCATAGTATGTACAATCGATCGAAAAACAGATCTACGTCAGCGAACTCGTAAAAAAGGTGAATTGGTGCGGGAAACTGACCGACATGAGATTATACCGTCAAACTAGATATCAGATGTAACCCACATTGGGAATGGGAGAAAATACTCCAGGAAAGGAGTAGACCTTGACACTCCAGGAAAGGAGTAGATCTTGACACATTTCACTTGTGCATGCCGGCACTTGCCATAGACTCACACCGACCTCTTGGAAGACCCGTATTCAACTCACTTGAGGTGATCTCGGGAATGATATTGGGAAACTAATGTCGAGCTGGAAAGGGATGAGGATATGGTCCAGAGAACGGCAAGAATTCCTTGACTTTTCTAGCTCGACACATTGTGTGCGTGGACACCAGTACAGCAGAGCAATGTCGAGGGTCCGGAATAAAGACAAACACCTAGTTTGATTGTGTTGATAAGTGGTAGCATCGCTCCCAGGGCTGTTAACAGTGACAGAACAGCATGCGCCCAGACATCAGCGACGCGTATGGAAAACCCCGTTGCGAAGATGTGAGCTTTACAATAAAGACGAATCTGTTAGGAAAGGAAACGGCCAGTAGTGGTAACATTTGAGACATTTTATGGACAAAACGCTTCAGTCGGTTGAAAGATTTTACGAGTTGGCCATGGAAACGAATTTTACTGTTTTAACATCACATAAAAGACGGGGTAACACAAGGAAGTGTTCTTTGTCCTCTATGGTATCTTAGTCATTAACTCGAACCATAATACTTACTTACTTGTCGGGACCGGCGACCCATGAAGGGTGCAAGGCTAAGCAATTGCTGTCTTCCATCGCTGACGGTCCTGGGCACGCTGCTTCCAGTTATTAAGACCAAGATGTCTTGCATACGCGCTGACTTCATCTCTATGCCGGTGGTTCGGTCTTACTCTCCTTCTCGAACCAGGAGACTCGGAAATCGAAGACCGTTTTAGCTGGGGCGTTGGTGTCTATGAGCCAGATGTGGCCGAAACTCGAACCATCACCAATAAAGACTTCGAGTTATTGAAGTTTGACTTCATAAACCGCTAGACGAACAAACTGTCCCATTTACTGACAATACCACCCACATTCGGTAAAATGTGCCATTAAAAATTTCACTCTGTGTTGTATAGGCAAACAGCCCCCAACGACTTAAGAAAAATTTCAACTAATCTCGAAAATTAGGACCAGCGGTCTGCTTTTGATTTGCGGACATTCTCAAAGCGGCGTTTTCTACAATTATAATCTTTCACGTGTCCATCGCCCTTTGGACTGTGACTTCTGAAAGGTCTTCGTCTCCTCCATCAATCATTTTGAGAGGATCGTAAAAATCGCCCTCGATCATCAGTTAAGCAACCAGCACAGCATTTGATTTTGCCACCGAATCATAAAACTGAAGGAAGTGCTTCTTCTTGCCTCCGCTCTTTCCGATCACTGTCACCCGCACGCATCTTCACACCGCAGATCATCTCAAGTAGAAGCTCATTTAAAATCCATTCAGAAAGGGAAACCGATTCGCATAAGTGATCTGTAACGTTGCGTTTCTAGGTTGAGGCTCCGACCTTTCGTCGGCGCAAAGATATCCATCAACGCACATAACACCGCCGGCCAGTCTTTACGTGATTGGCTCCGTAGGCTCATCCAAACGACGACGGTTAAATTAAAAGCGATTTGACGTGATAATGTACCACTTTTCGGAATAGGCCCATGTTATGATCAGTTCAGCGATTAGGCGAGCCCCCCGAGCCAAGGTTCGACTCATCGACCAGACTAGGCATCGCGCTTGCGCTGCGACACCAGTGTGGGCTCACCGCATTAATTAGCGCGTTACATCAAGATTCGGTGTAATTTATGCGAGAGACCTAATAAATATACGATGACCCATCGGAGTGTGCTTTGTGCTCGAGATCCACGGCGCGCCGTGAATTTGCACAGACTTTGGGTTTTCTGAGAGCAGACACCCATGGGACTTTCACTGGCCGGCGGCTGAGGCTGGGGCGACTATAAAAGGCAAATCGACTCATCTGCTGGCATATCAGTTCAACAACAACCTCACCCAGGTTCACACTCAGCTCAGTCTAAGCAAATAAACTACAAACATGAAGGTAAGCCACCAGCAGGAGGATACCCGCGGCACGAGTCTACAGTTGCTCTTTCTTTTCAGGTGTACATCTGTCTTTTGGCCGTGTTCTCCGGAGCCAACGCAGGATTCCTGTTCGGCGGTGGCCTAGGAGGCAGTGGCGGTGGCTGGAGCAGCGGCGGCAGTGGTGGTGGCTGGAGCAGCGGCGGCAGTGGTGGTGGCTGGAGCAGCGGCGGTAGCGTTGGATACGCCGTGGGCCATGGTGGATACGGCGGCGGCGGTCATGTCGACACCAAGATCATCAAAGTGATCCACCAGGAAGCACCAGCACAGGTGGTTCACGCAGCCCCGGCTGTCCACTACGCACCGGCTGTGCACTATGCCCCAGCACCGGCACCGCAGCTGATCAAGGTGATCCAAGCGGAGGATCACCACCATCATCATCATCAGCACGTCGAGGCAGCCCCGCAGATCGTGAAGGTCATCCACGAGGAGCACGCTCACGCCGCCCCACCCCAGGTGGTCCATGTCAAGCTGATCCACGAGCACGAGCATCATGATCATGGTCATGCACACATCGCTCCAGTTGTCGCTCCCGAGGTCAAGATCATCAAGTTGGTGCACGAAGAGCCACACCACCACGAGAGCCATCACCACCACCACGAGAGCCACGGATGGGCCTAAGTGTTGTGTAGTGTATTTATTGAAAGAATGTGAGATCTTTAGGTTTAAATATAATCGTATGGTTGTTTTTGTTATGAAATGAGTGTGTTCTTAATTTGTGGACTGCCGCAGGGTTGTGGCTTTGGCTTTCTTCGAAATGGTTTGTTGTGAATCAATGGACGTTGGGGTGATCTTCTGATGGATCTGGATCAGGAACAGATGGATATTTCAAGCGATTCTGAATCATGTGATTGCTTCAGTAACTCCAGAGTGTGGCAAGATGTATAAAGCGATTGGTGATATAATTGCTGCGCCACTAAAGGACTAAAGATGCGTGTAACAGTGATCTAATGGTAAGCAGTTCGAATCTGAACAATCCACACCGTCTCTCTCTGAAATTCGAAAGCCAAAAAAGTGTCCTTGAAATGAGTTAAGATTAAATGGTTCTATAAAGGGGTTTGTGTTTAGATCTTCGTGACCATCTGTCGTTTGGGACTTCAAACCGCGTTCTCTCAGGCCCTATAGAATGACGACTGATGAGTTGAACGCGATTTCAAGTACCCATGAACATGATGTCCAATTCAAATTGACAATGCCTCCCGTTTGGCTTAAGGCGATGCCTATCAAAGAGAACCCACTTAGCTTCGTAGGTAGTTAAAAAGTAAACGATGGCCCTCTGTCCATGGTCTAAGATCTAGACACGAGCTAAAGTTAAGTGTTTGCTTAACCCAACTGACGTCTTCCATGACAGTTACCCGTTCATGGGATTTTCATGGGAGAGTACGATGTACAGATTAACAAAATGTGCTCTAAGTCCTCCGAGGTAGCACCACTGTCAGGGGAATCAACATACTAAAAGGCTCATGCCCTCCAGTTTCGTGTCCGCTCATCTCTCCTGCCATTGCATGCACCGTACATAACTCAAACCAAGCTATCAGAGAGGGTGTAGTTGTCAAATCTTGATCTTCTTTTTCCAGAATTGGTATAGATCGTTAGGACCTCTCCAGTTAACAGGTAATAGTGGAAAACACAGCCCAAGTTTTTCTGCGGTACCTATGTCTACCAGGATGTAGACTCAGCAAATGCCAAACACGATGTTATAAGCACATCTAATTCTGTTAAATAGAAGACACCTTGCGATAACCCAAGACTTGCATTTGTCTGCGTTCAATAGCACGCTGTATGAATGAATTTCGTTCAGGAAAAGCTGGGTCTTTTGAGGAGTTTGTAGTTTGAATTTAATAACACCTACAAGAATGATTCACGCTATTCTAACTTCTTCTTCTTCTTTGTGTGGCGCTACAGTCCGGGGTGGACCTGGGCCTCAACCAATATGCCTCTCCAACTAGCGCGATCCCTGGCTAGCTGTCTCCAGTTTCGCACACCAAGTTGGTTGAGGTCCTTCTCCACTTGGGTGCGCCACCTTAAACGCGGGCGTCCTCTGTTGCGTTGCCCGACAGGTTCGGATTCGAAGATTCTTCGGGCCGGAGCTGTGGTGTCCATACGGTCTAAATGACCTAGCCACCGTAGGCGTTGATCCGTAGACGCCTAACTAGGCTCATGTCGCTGTACAGCCCGTACAGTTCGTGATTGAACTCATGTCTCCTTCAGAACCCGTCAACACAAACAGGACCAAGGATCGCACGTAGAACTTTTCTCTCAAAAAGACCAAGGACTTCTTCATCCGCTTTCGAGATTGTCCATGCCTCCGCGCCGTATAGCAGGACTGGGATGATCAGGGTCTTATATAGAGTGAACTTGGTTCTTCGAGAGATGGCTCTATTACTCAATTGCCTCTTGAGCCCGAAGAAACAGCGGTTGGCAAGAGTTATTCTGCGTTTAATCTCGGTACTGATGTTATTTGTACAATTTACTCCGGAGCCGAGGTAAGTGAAGTCCTTGACTACCTCGAAGTTATAGCTGCCCATTGTGACGCTCTGTCCAAGACGTCGATGTTGTATGTCCTTTTTTGAGGACAGCATATACTTCGTTTTGCCCTCATTCACCGCCAGATCCATTTTAGCCACTTCCGTCTCAATGTTAGCAAAAGCCTCACTGACGGCTCACTGAGTTCTGCCAATCACGTCAATGTCATCGGCGTATGCTAACAATTGCACGGACTTCTGGAAGATCGTGCCTCTAGTGTTGGCGTGTGAGTTTCGCACGATCTTCTCAAGTATGATGTTGAAGAAATCACATGACAGCGCGTCGCCTTGCCTAAAACCTTTTTTGACATTGAAGGTCTCGGTGAGTGCGTTCCCGATCTAGATGGAGCAGCGAGAGTTCTCCATCGTCATCCTGCACAGCCTGACGAGTTTGGCAGGAATGTCAAAACTAGATATGGCGCTGTATAGCTCGTTTCTATGCACGCTGTCATATGCGGCCTTGAAATCGACAAATAGGTGGTGGGTGTCGATCTGCAACAACCATCTAAAGTGTCATAAATATAAAATGGGCCTCACCCATGACTACATCTGCAGTGGCTGTGAAGACGTAGAAGAAAAATAGGATATTCCTCACTACCTCTGTCACTGTCAAGGCTCTGCTGTAACTTTAGATTCTTAAATGAATTAAATTGCGGTTACTTGTTTTTTTTTCTATTTTTTGCGCAATCAGCTTAACCATCTCATACATGTACAATGCAGTACATTGCAAACATTCTCTAAAAAGAATCTCGCCTGTGGCCCATAAGATGTTCTCACTGCCGTCCCTGAAAAAGTACAGGATAATGATCACTGTGGTCGTTCAGTGAGCAAATCATTAGCAAACAAATACCCATCTGTTAGCAGCTGCTTAAATACACCCAACGTGTCATACACATCACTCATCATACTTTCCATGATGTGGCAAGATTGCTTTGCATCATGACATCGCCTAATTGACAGAACTGTTAATCTCTTTTTTCAGAAAAAAGCTCGTAAATCACACTTTTTTGAGCGCCAATTCAGTGGATAGCTTTCGATATGTCAAGTCGTCTCGCCTTCAATGAATCACTTCTGTAAACTGGTGCTTGACGTAAATCTAGGGATGCCAAGACAAATTAGAAAATAATCCGTCATATTTCATCCACAACTGACAGTTGCTCTCACTTCTGGCATTTTTAAAGTCGTTTCATAAAACTCTTTCTGGTTACCAACAGAGGCAAGCAATTCTAAAAAGAGGCTCTCTCTGGCGAACTACTTTCAGTGGTGTATTGCTTTGAGTGAAAACAGAAATTAATTGGGATTCTCCTTCTATGGACAACCTTGCCACTAAAATGGAATACCATATTTTTTAGTATGTACATACACTCCACAAAAGATTTAATGATGTAAAATCACACCAGGGGGAGGATACAATTCGGATTGACGAAACGCGAGTACAAGATCGGCAAATGTCTCTTGCTGTAATTGAATTTGTTCACGGGCTATATGACATGTGTCTTGTTAAAACCACATATTGGCCGAATTAATATCAGTAACACCAGTCTCAAACTTATAAAAGGATGGTCCAATGATGTCTCCAATCCAGTTTTCATCGTGAACAGGCACACGTTGTTAATGAAATTTTGTATTGTGCCCAACACTACAAAAAGGACATTTTTTGGAACACCTTTTAAATTGTAAGCCTTCTCTCAATAAGTAAGTCTGGCCAGATCGTTTCCATTTTTGAAATCACTTTTTCGTAATGACCTGACATTACAAATTGACAGGCTTTGTCAACCTTCATATTTTTAATGGTTTACTGCAGAAGCTAAATGGAATATTTGTGTAGGTATCTAAAAAAGAAATTGGTATTTCTACAACAACCCCTAGAGTCAATGGCATATGCCAGTCGTACTTGTCGTTTAATATAGACGGAGCAAAAACAGTGATCTCGAGAAGACACCATCCACCACGGTGGTGAGTTCAGGGGATGCAAACACTGAAATGTGAAGAGCAATTGATTGTGGATCAAAATAAAGTCCCTGTTAGAATAACGGAGTCGAGAACGAACACCACGGTTGGACGTCGTAAAGCTACAATCGCAGCGGACTGCCAGGATCTTTGCCGACCGAGTCTCCCAGAAACTCTCTGTAAGTTCGACGCAGCCTGCACTAACCATCGAAGAAGAATGGAGTCGTTGTCAAGAAGCCATCAAAGAAGCTGCCACTGTTGTGCTGGGTTTTACGACACCACCTAGAAGGAAGGCAGGCAGGCACATGTAGCCAAACAGGAGGCCTACAAGGCAACGCTGCATCGAACAACGAGGGCTGTTCGTTAGCTCTACGAACAGAAGACAAGGGAAGAGCACCGGCTTCTCAGAAGAAAAAAGAAAGAGCATGAGGAGATGGAGAGGTGTTATGGCAGGAATGACGTCCGAAAGTTTTATCAAAGGGTAAAACAATTATCCCTCGGACAGAAGCCTGTCGGGATGGAAATGGACGTCTGGTAGTAGAGTCGCAGTCGATACTGAGAATCTGGAAAGATCATTTCTGCAGACTTTTAAACGTCGACGAGGACCAAAATACCGCTGTCAGGCAGAATGTTCCACTCAATCTGGACGATGACAGACGCGAATTCCGTCCCCCAGACTTAGACGAGGTCAAGGTAGCAATATCAAGACTAAAGTCTAACAAAGCTGCTGGAGCGGACGGTTTGCCCGCTGAAATATTTAAGGCAGCTGGAGATGATCTGGTTGGGCGCATGCACCAGCTCATCTGCAAGATATGGTCTGAGGAAAGCATGCCCGACGAGTGGAATCTCAGTATCGTTTGCCCGATCCACAAGAAAGGAGACCCCTTCAACTGCGCCAACTATCGAGGGATCAGTCTTCTTAACATCGCATATAAGATCTTCTCTGCCGTTTTGTGTACCCGCCTGAAGCCATTCATTAATAATCTGATAGGTCCATATCAGTGTGGCTTCAGGCCAGGAAAGTCCACAACAGACCAAATCTTCACACTACGGCAGATCCTGCAAAAGACCCAAGAAATGCAAATCGACACTCACCATTGGTTCGTCGATTTCAAGGCCGCATATGACAGCGTGCATAGAGACGAGCTACACAGCGCCATGTCTAGTTTTGACATTCCTGCCAAACTCGTCCGGCTGTGCAGGATGACGATGGAGAACTCTCGCTGCTCCATCAAGGTCGGTAACGAACTCACCGAGACCTTCAATGTCAAAAAAGGTCTTAGACAAGGCGACGCGCTGTCATGTGATTTCTTTAACATCGTCCTGGAGAAGATCGTGCGAAACTCACACGCCAACACTAGAGGAACGATCTTCCAAAAGTTCGTTCAACTGCTTGCTTACGCGGACGACATTGACGTGATTGGACGAACATAGCGAGCCGTCAATGAGGCGTTTGCTGGCATTGAAGCTGAAGCGGCTAAAATGGGTCTAGCGGTAAAACAGGGCAAAACAAAGGACGCACAACATCGACGTCTCGGACAGAGCGTCATATTGGGCAGCAGAAACCTTGAGGTAGTAAAGGACCTAGGCTCCGGAGTAAATAGGGACAACAACACCAGTACCGAGATCAAACGCAGAATTACTCTTGCCAAATGCTGTTTCTTTGGGCCTAAGAGGCAATTGAGTAACAGAGCCATCTCTCGAAACACCAAATTGAGCTTGTATAAAACCCTGATCATCCCAGTCCTGCTCTTAGCGCAGAGACATGGACGCTATTGAAAGCGGATGAAGAAGCTCTTGTTTGTTTTGAGAGAAAAGTTCTGCGTACGATCTTTGGTCCTGTTTACGTTGATGGCGTTTGGAGGAGAAGGTTCAACCACGAACAGCGGCATGCACCTAGTTAAGCATCTTCGGATCCAACGCTTAAGATGACTAGGTCATGTAGAGCGGATGGACACCACAGCTCCGGCCCGAAGAGTCTTCGACACCGGGCAATTGGGACAGCGCAACAGAGGACGCCCTCGCACGAGATGGCGCACACAAGTGGAAAAGAACCTCAACCAACTCGGTGTGCGCAGCTGGTGGCAGCTGGCGAACGATCGTGCTGGCTGGAGAGGCATGTTGGTTGAGGCCCAGGTACCACCCCGGACTGTAGCGCCAATCAAAGAAGAAGAAGAAGAAGATGGTTGTGTCCCGTAAACCCGTTGTGACTACCAATATAAGCAGCTTCTTATCTTAGGAGTTTTTCGGATGTGGACCTAGCATCCGAGGAGTCTCGCATGTGGTTACAATTTTCCATCGCACATCATCTGTTCCTACTATCGTATCCTGTACTTTTATATTGACGATACAGGGTGAAAGTTAGAGATTGCATTGGGATGGTTCGATTTCGGGCAAGCTCATCTGCTGCCTCGTTGCCGGCTATGTCCCTATGACGTGGGACCCAGTAATCATGTGCTGCGTACTAAGTACCTTTAGTTCCTTCTTCACAGCAGCCCGCGACCAACTTGGACTTGATCTCAATAAGAATGGTAAAATCAGCCGGTGGTAGTCCCGCTTCCTTAACTGCCAGGACCTCTGCTTGAAAAACACTACCATATTCAGGAATTCTTATAGAGCAGTGCATGTTTAACAATACGGAGAAAATAGCCGCGCCTGTTTCTGTTTGCATCTTCGAACAATCTGTGTACACCTGAATGGTCGAATTGTTGATGGGGTCACTTTTCGTCCTTCTTCAGTTGACGGGAAATGACATTTGAATGCAATTATATGGGTGCGTGTAGTCGCTTTTAAAATGTTCAATTTGTAGTCTATTCAGTAGAGGCTTTGCCTCCAGCACTTCGATTGAATACTTCTAATGGCACTCTTTGCAGCGGTAGCTTGCATATACAGGTCGAGTGGTAGACGATTAAATAGCATCTCAAGGTCTGCTGTCGGGGTGGTAGATAGAATTGTTCCGTAACGCCTAGGCATGCTAGTCACTGTATTCTAGTTAGCAGATTAAGATTAGTGGATTTCAGGATGGTGTGCCGCCATACTACAGTGCCATATGTCAATGTAGACATTACGCAGGCTTATCTTGGAGGATGGGCCCCACCTTTCGCGGAATAACCTGTTACTCAGGTATAGGGCGCAACGATTGCATATAACTTAATAATGATTTCTGTAGGCGGTAGCTTTACAGATTGGCACTTGTAACAAATAGAGCGACTTATTACGGAGGTTTAAAATTATAGTTTAAAATTATACGAAAGTTCTGTGTTACCGGACCTCATAAAAAATGTTTTTAGAACCTTAAAACAGAATATGTTACGAACAGGAAGGGTCCCTAATTGACAAAACAAAGGCAAACTAGGCTGCGTACCAAGTTTGTGACTAATGTTGAGCTTTGTTCTGTTTGCAACCGCCCCAGCAATTTATGCCATATTTACAATTAAAAAGACCATAATAAATTGTTGTTAGGGGCTTAGTTGAACATGTATTTTGAAGGTAGTTGAAATGCCTTCATGTGAAAATAAAGTACTTCTTCAATGCATTAGTGTGATATGAACGCTTCATATTAGAGTCAAGTAAGAGTCCTAGTCCTAGTACCTAAATTCATCTACATTCTCTATCAAAAATCGGTCATTACTACAATGTTCACTTTATTGTTCAATGACTCGAACCCTGTGGTGACCCGTGGCGTTGTTGGTATGTGCGTCGACCCCAACCTCGGCGTCGTAGTTTTTCCTGGTCTGTCCGTCACAAGAAAAACAATTATTTTCACGGCTCCACCTCCTTCGAGTCACTGACAATTCTTAAAAAGTACTTCCGTCTAGAAAAAGCTTCTCAAACTTGGCCGTTCGGAGTCGGTAGAAAACTGTAGGTCCCTTCCACTCTTGACAGAACAATAGCACGCACAACACAAGTGTTTGCTGAGAAGCTACGCCCTGGGCCTCTACGGGCTGTAGCGCCACCCATTTATGATATATTTCAAACCCACCAAGAACGAGCTGAATCTAATTGGCATGTAATTCCCACAAGACAACGTGGCGCAACTTGTGTCACAGCATTCGAATCGATAGATCAATGGAGGAATGAGATCGGAGAGCAGGGAATTTGTCGGCCAGATCATTCACTTTGCAGTTTGAGAGACATTTTGTGGGAATACGTCAAATTGCTTTTCTCGGCCTTAAATGGAAGCACCACACGTGACATTAGTGAGATTCCCCCTCAATTTGAAATGTGACTGATGAGAGGCATAGTTTGATGTAATCGGGCTCAAAATGCAAACTCTGTGATACCCAAGTTTCAGTGCTTTAAAGACCAATTTAATGCGACTAGTTGCAGGCACATTGACATTCGCATTCATGCGACCACTGCTCCGTCGTGCTCCAGCAACCATTTGCCACTCCTTCTGCCTACGTCCATAGCTCATCGACAAATCAAAAGTAGACATATGAGCTTAATGTTAAGAGGGATCGGATTAATCAAATATTCTGTCTGCGCCAAATCAAGCATGTCCGCAACCGAGCGCAAACATGGCCAAATCCGATTGAAATCTGCCCCCCGTCCACCGGCAAATCCATATCTCAGCCCGCTTTCCATGTTTGAGGAAGTTGCTCACTTTTCACTGGCCTTTCGGAAGCAGCAGCAGCAGCAGCGCAATTCCCAATCGAGTCTCACAATCAGCAGTTTAAGTTGCAGCTAAAGTCATCATCAAACAATTTTCGGATCGACTGCACATCGCCGAGCAGAGTATCATCTCAAGTGCCATCCAGCTCGGGCACCGGGCAGACACTGAGTGTATTTATGTGCGTTTGTCAATCGCAAATTGATTTCCAATTCGCTTTGAATTCGAACTTCCCCGGACAGGCTGCCGACCACCAGAGCGCACAGCATTAGATCTTCAGATGAACACATCAATCGGAGACCTGCCCGTTGCCGGGATGAGTGGGCGAGTGTGCAACCACTGGACGGGGATGGATTTCCTCTGCGCCTAATGACGACGACTGACCACACTGCAGACGGAGAATAACGACCACCGACCACCGACCACCCACCACCGACCACCACCGGTCACCGAACACAGTAGCAACGGCGCGGCGGGCGAGCGCCTCTTCCATTGAAGGACGATGTGAAATAATTTACGGATAAATGGCATTAAACTTCTCAGCCGCTGTGATTCCAAGTTTCCCGAGTCCTTGCAGTGCCTATGGGCGAGGTGTGCCGGGTCCCCATTGAAGCTGTAACTGCCTGCCGCCCCCCGTGGCATGAATTTATCGGCTGGTCAATGCCGAAGCTACTAAGTGCGAGCCTTCTTCATTTTCAATGGACTCTCCTGCTCGTCCTGCGTCGTGTGGCATGCTTCTCGTCCTTACTTCGTCGTGCCCTCAACGCCGACACCTCTCCGGGCGATGGTGGCTGTCGGCTGATGTAAACTCAGCCCATAAGCGCTGATATAAGGGTTACACAGCTGCAGGGCACAGCGGCGCGGTTGATGCATGCGTGCAGCTGGGGCATAAATCTCCACTCGATGGATGGCAGGAGGATTGCTTGTGCATTCGAAAACTCGATTGGATCTGGGCGTTTCGAGCCCGGGACTTCGGATGTCACACATATTTCGTTTTTCCGGCTGGGATGCAATAAATTGCGAAATTCCTTGTTGGACAAGGACCCTTTGAGCGAGTCCAAGTCAAGGCGATGGGAGTGGATGACGACTCGCATGATGATGGCAGAGCCTGCGTTTGTCAATTTGCTTGGATTCGGATGCGAGACAAGACGAATTGAGTGGAATTGGACACGGCCCAAGTGGACTGCTTGGCATCTGGCAGAGGGACGCCGCCTTTCCAATGTGCGTTGAAGTTGTGGAGAGATTTGCTGAACAATTGTTCACATTTTCAGAGCTCCGAACCAGATTCGACGAATGGACGGATGGACGGATGGACGGATGGACGGATGGACGGATGGACGGATGGACGGATGGACGGATGGACGAGTGGATGGACGAATGGATGGACGAGTGGATGGACGAATGGAAGGACGAATGGATGGACGAATGGATGGACGAATGGAAGGACGAATGGATGGACGAATGGATGAACGGATGGACGGATGGACGGATGGACGAATGGATGGACGAGTGGATGGACGAATGGATGGACGAATGGATGGACGAGTGGATGGACGAATGGATGGACGAATGGATGGACGAATGGATGGACGAATGGAAGGACGAATGGATGGACGAATGGATGAACGGATGGACGGATGGACGGATGGACGGATGGACGGATGGACGGATGGACGGATGGACGGATGGACGGATGGACGGTTGGACGGATGGACGGATGGACGGATGGACGGATGGACGGATGGACGGATGGACGGATGGACGGATGGACGGATGGACGGATGGACGGATGGACGGATGGACGGATGGACGGATGGACGGATGGACGGATGGACGGATGGACGGATGGACGGATGGACGGATGGACGGATGGACGGATGGACGGATGGACGGATGGACGGATGGACGGATGGATGGACGGATGGACGAATGGATGGACGGATGGACGAATGGATGGACGAATGGATGGACGAATGGATGGACGAATGGATGGACGAATGGATGGACGAATGGATGGACGAATGGATGGACGAATGGATGGACGAATGGATGGACGAATGGATGGACGAGTGGATGGACGAATGGAAGGACGAATGGATGGACGAATGGATGGACGAATGGAAGGACGAATGGATGGACGAGTGGATGGACGAATGGAAGGACGAATGGATGAACGGATGGACGGATGGACGGATGGACGGATGGACGGATGGACGGATGGACGGATGGACGGATGGACGGATGGACGGATGGACGGATGTACGGATGGACGGATGGACGGATGGACGGATGGACGGATGGACGGATGGACGGATGGACGGATGGACGGATGGACGGATGGACGGATGGACGGTTGGACGGATGGACGGATGGACGGATGGACGGATGGACGGATGGACGGATGGACGGATGGACGGATGGACGGATGGACGGATGGACGGATGGACGGATGGACGGATGGACGGATGGACGGATGGACGGATGGACGGATGGACGGATGGACGGATGGACGGATGGACGGATGGACGGATGGACGGATGGACGGATGGACGGATGGACGGATGGACGGATGGACGGATGGACGGATGGACGGATGGACGGATGGATGGACGGATGGACGAATGGATGGACGGATGGACGAATGGATGGACGGATGGACGAATGGATGGACGAATGGATGGACGAATGGATGGACGAGTGGATGGACGAATGGAAGGACGAATGGATGGACGAGTGGATGGACGAATGGAAGGACGAATGGATGGACGAATGGATGGACGAATGGAAGGACGAATGGATGGACGAGTGGATGGACGAATGGAAGGACGAATGGATGGACGAGTGGATGGACGAGTGGATGGACGAATGGATGGACGAGTGGATGGACGAATGGAAGGACGAATGGATGGACGAGTGGATGGACGAATGGATGGACGAATGGATGGACGAATGGATGGACGAATGGATGGACGAATGGATGGACGAGTGGATGGACGAATGGAAGGACGAATGGATTGACGAATGGATGGACGAATGGAAGGACGAATGGATGGACGAGTGGATGGACGAATGGAAGGACGAATGGATGGACGAGTGGATGGACGAGTGGATGGACGAATGGATGGACGAGTGGATGGACGAATGGAAGGACGAATGGATGGACGAATGGATGGACGAATGGAAGGACGAATGGATGGACGAATGGATGAACGGATGGACGGATGGACGGATGGACGGATGGACGAATGGATGGACGAGTGGATGGACGAATGGATGGACGAATGGATGGACGAGTGGATGGACGAATGGATGGACGAATGGATGGACGAGTGGATGGACGAGTGGATGGACGAATGGAAGGACGAATGGATGGACGAGTGGATGGACGAATGGATGGACGAATGGATGGACGAATGGATGGACGAATGGATGGACGAATGGATGGACGAATGGATGGACGAGTGGATGGACGAATGGAAGGACGAATGGATGGACGAATGGATGGACGAATGGAAGGACGAATGGATGGACGAGTGGATGGACGAATGGAAGGACGAATGGATGGACGAGTGGATGGACGAGTGGATGGACGAATGGATGGACGAGTGGATGGACGAATGGAAGGACGAATGGATGGACGAGTGGATGGACGAGTGGATGGACGAATGGATGGACGAGTGGATGGACGAATGGAAGGACGAATGGATGGACGAGTGGATGGACGAATGGATGGACGAATGGATGGACGAATGGATGGACGAATGGATGGACGAATGGATGGACGAGTGGATGGACGAATGGAAGGACGAATGGATGGACGAATGGATGGACGAATGGAAGGACGAATGGATGGACGAGTGGATGGACGAATGGAAGGACGAATGGATGGACGAGTGGATGGACGAATGGATGGACGAGTGGATGGACGAATGGAAGGACGAATGGATGGACGAATGGATGGACGAATGGAAGGACGAATGGATGGACGAGTGGATGGACGAATGGAAGGACGAATGGATGGACGAGTGGATGGACGAGTGGATGGACGAATGGATGGACGAGTGGATGGACGAGTGGAAGGACGAATGGATGGACGAATGGATGGACGAATGGAAGGACGAATGGATGGACGAATGGATGGACGAGTGGATGGACGAATGGAAGGACGAATGGATGGACGAGTGGATGGACGAGTGGATGGACGAATGGATGGACGAGTGGATGGACGAATGGAAGGACGAATGGATGGACGAGTGGATGGACGAGTGGATGGACGAATGGATGGACGAGTGGATGGACGAATGGAAGGACGAATGGATGGACGAGTGGATGGACGAATGGATGGACGAATGGATGGACGAATGGATGGACGAATGGATGGACGAGTGGATGGACGAATGGAAGGACGAATGGATGGACGAATGGATGGACGAATGGAAGGACGAATGGATGGACGAGTGGATGGACGAATGGAAGGACGAATGGATGGACGAGTGGATGGACGAGTGGATGGACGAATGGATGGACGAGTGGATGGACGAGTGGATGGACGAATGGATGGACGAGTGGATGGACGAATGGAAGGACGAATGGATGGACGAATGGATGGACGAATGGAAGGACGAATGGATGGACGAATGGATGAACGGATGGACGGATGGACGGATGGACGGATGGACGAATGGATGGACGAGTGGATGGACGAATGGATGGACGAATGGATGGACGAGTGGATGGACGAATGGATGGACGAATGGATGGACGAATGGATGGACGAATGGATGGACGAATGGATGGACGAGTGGATGGACGAATGGAAGGACGAATGGATGGACGAGTGGATGGACGAGTGGATGGACGAATGGATGGACGAGTGGATGGATGAATGGAAGGACGAATGGATGGACGAGTGGATGGACGAGTGGATGGACGAATGGATGGACGAGTGGATGGACGAATGGAAGGACGAATGGATGGACGAGTGGATGGACGAATGGATGGACGAATGGATGGACGAATGGATGGACGAATGGATGGACGAATGGATGGACGAGTGGATGGACGAATGGAAGGACGAATGGATGGACGAATGGATGGACGAATGGAAGGACGAATGGATGGACGAGTGGATGGACGAATGGAAGGACGAATGGATGGACGAGTGGATGGACGAGTGGATGGACGAATGGATGGACGAGTGGATGGACGAATGGAAGGACGAATGGATGGACGAATGGATGGACGAATGGAAGGACGAATGGATGGACGAATGGATGAACGGATGGACGGATGGACGGATGGACGGATGGACGAATGGATGGACGAGTGGATGGACGAATGGATGGACGAATGGATGGACGAGTGGATGGACGAATGGATGGACGAATGGATGGACGAGTGGATGGACGAGTGGATGGACGAATGGATGGACGAGTGGATGGACGAATGGAAGGACGAATGGATGGACGAGTGGATGGACGAATGGATGGACGAATGGATGGACGAATGGATGGACGAATGGATGGACGAATGGATGGACGAGTGGATGGACGAATGGAAGGACGAATGGATGGACGAATGGATGGACGAATGGAAGGACGAATGGATGGACGAGTGGATGGACGAATGGAAGGACGAATGGATGGACGAGTGGATGGACGAGTGGATGGACGAATGGATGGACGAGTGGATGGACGAATGGAAGGACGAATGGATGGACGAATGGATGGACGAATGGAAGGACGAATGGATGGACGAATGGATGAACGGATGGACGGATGGACGGATGGACGGATGGACGGATGGACGAATGGATGGACGAGTGGATGGACGAATGGATGGACGAATGGATGGACGAGTGGATGGACGAATGGATGGACGAGTGGATGGACGAATGGAAGGACGAATGGATGGACGAATGGATGGACGAATGGAAGGACGAATGGATGGACGAATGGATGGACGAGTGGATGGACGAATGGAAGGACGAATGGATGGACGAATGGATGGACGAATGGAAGGACGAATGGATGGACGAGTGGATGGACGAATGGATGGACGAGTGGATGGACGAATGGAAGGACGAATGGATGGACGAATGGATGGACGAATGGAAGGACGAATGGATGGACGAGTGGATGGACGAATGGAAGGACGAATGGATGGACGAGTGGATGGACGAGTGGATGGACGAATGGATGGACGAGTGGATGGACGAATGGAAGGACGAATGGATGGACGAATGGATGGACGAATGGAAGGACGAATGGATGGACGAGTGGATGGACGAATGGAAGGACGAATGGAAGGACGAATGGATGGACGAGTGGATGGACGAATGGAAGGACGAATGGATGGACGAGTGGATGGACGAGTGGATGGACGAATGGATGGACGAGTGGATGGACGAATGGAAGGACGAATGGATGGACGAATGGATGGACGAATGGAAGGACGAATGGATGGACGAATGGATGAACGGATGGACGGATGGACGGATGGACGGATGGACGGATGGACGAATGGATGGACGAGTGGATGGACGAATGGATGGACGAGTGGATGGACGAATGGAAGGACGAATGGATGGACGAATGGATGGACGAATGGAAGGACGAATGGATGGACGAGTGGATGGACGAATGGAAGGACGAATGGATGGACGAGTGGATGGACGAGTGGATGGACGAATGGATGGACGAGTGGATGGACGAATGGAAGGACGAATGGATGGACGAATGGATGGACGAATGGAAGGACGAATGGATGGACGAATGGATGGACGAATGGAAGGACGAATGGATGGACGAATGGATGGACGAGTGGATGGACGAATGGAAGGACGAATGGATGGACGAATGGATGGACGAATGGAAGGACGAATGGATGGACGAGTGGATGGACGAATGGATGGACGAGTGGATGGACGAATGGAAGGACGAATGGATGGACGAATGGATGGACGAATGGAAGGACGAATGGATGGACGAGTGGATGGACGAATGGAAGGACGAATGGATGGACGAGTGGATGGACGAGTGGATGGACGAATGGATGGACGAGTGGATGGACGAATGGAAGGACGAATGGATGGACGAATGGATGGACGAGTGGATGGACGAATGGAAGGACGAATGGATGGACGAATGGATGGACGAATGGAAGGACGAATGGATGGACGAGTGGATGGACGAATGGAAGGACGAATGGATGGACGAGTGGATGGACGAGTGGATGGACGAATGGATGGACGAGTGGATGGACGAATGGAAGGACGAATGGATGGACGAATGGATGGACGAATGGAAGGACGAATGGATGGACGAATGGATGAACGGATGGACGGATGGACGGATGGACGGATGGACGAATGGATGGACGAGTGGATGGACGAATGGATGGACGAATGGATGGACGAGTGGATGGACGAATGGATGGACGAATGGATGGACGAATGGATGGACGAATGGATGGACGAATGGATGGACGAATGGATGGACGAGTGGATGGACGAATGGAAGGACGAATGGATGGACGAATGGATGGACGAATGGAAGGACGAATGGATGGACGAGTGGATGGACGAATGGAAGGACGAATGGATGGACGAGTGGATGGACGAATGGATGGACGAATGGGTGGACGAATGGACGGATGGACGGATGGACGAATGGATGGACGAATGGATGGACGAGTGGATGGACGAATGGAAGGACGAATGGATGGACGAGTGGATGGACGAATGGAAGGACGAATGGATGGACGAATGGATGGACGAATGGATGGACGAATGGATGGACGAATGGATGGACGAATGGATGGACGAATGGATGGACGAATGGATGGACGAATGGATGGACGAATGGATGGACGAGTGGATGGACGAATGGAAGGACGAATGGATGGACGAATGGATGGACGAATGGAAGGACGAATGGATGGACGAGTGGATGGACGAATGGAAGGACGAATGGATGGACGAGTGGATGGACGAATGGATGGACGAATGGGTGGACGAATGGACGGATGGACGGATGGACGAATGGATGGACGAATGGATGGACGAGTGGATGGACGAATGGAAGGACGAATGGATGGACGAGTGGATGGACGAATGGAAGGACGAATGGATGGACGAATGGATGGACGAATGGATGGACGAATGGATGGACGAATGGATGGACGAATGGATGGACGAATGGATGGACGAATGGATGGACGAATGGATGGACGAATGGATGGACGAGTGGATGGACGAATGGAAGGACGAATGGATGGACGAATGGATGGACGAATGGATGGACGAATGGATGGACGAATGGAAGGACGAATGGATGGACGAATGGATGGACGAGTGGATGGACGAATGGAAGGACGAATGGATGGACGAGTGGATGGACGAATGGAAGGACGAATGGATGGACGAATGGATGGACGAATGGATGGACGAATGGATGGACGAATGGATGGACGAATGGAAGGACGAATGGATGGACGAATGGATGGACGAGTGGATGGACGAATGGAAGGACGAACGGATGGACGAATGGATGGACGAATGGGTGGACGAATGGATGGACGAATGGAAGGACGAATGGATGGACGAATGGATGGACGAGTGGATGGACGAATGGATGGACGAATGGGTGGACGAATGGACGGATGGACGGATGGACGAATGGATGGACGAATGGATGGACGAGTGGATGGACGAATGGAAGGACGAATGGATGGACGAGTGGATGGACGAATGGAAGGACGAATGGATGGACGAATGGATGGACGAATGGATGGACGAATGGATGGACGAATGGATGGACGAATGGATGGACGAATGGATGGACGAATGGATGGACGAGTGGATGGACTGGTGTAATTCATACTGCAGTTTAGTTCGACAAGCATCAAAGTATTGCGTATACAAATTTCGCAGTCTCTTCCCACTGGCCACAACTTTATTTCACGAATTCCAATTACTTTTATGAGACACCTTCTCGGAACTCGCACATTCACAAGAAAAACACAAGATTCCAGGAACAAATTCCATCCATTCCACGTTGCCAATTGCTCATCAATCCTGCGAATTCCCCTGTTCCCGTAATGAACTAGAATGTGACAGCATCATTCTTTAAATTCCCATTTAAAGTCACTCGTCGTCGCAAAGGACCCAGCAACAATCTGCAAGCTTAAGATAAACCGAATATCAACTCATCGCAAAACGACGCATGCATTTTCCAGAACATGATTCAAATCTCTGACGAACCCTTTCGCTCCGCCCTCAAGAGGAAGGACGACAATAAAGCGCCAGCACTAGCATTCGCAGATAGATGCAACCCTTCAATGGGAAACCAAACCAGCAGCCACCCGCCCGCCCACGTCTGTCATCCCTTTTGTGTGGCTGTGCTAATAAACTGTCATGCAGCTCGTGCAATTCCTCGAAGTGCACACTCACGCGCACTCCTTCCTCCATCGACCGTGCTCCATCCCCCCTTTCCGTCCGCCAACTGTCATCTGTTGCTGCAGTCACATTTTCATGGCAATTTCTTCGACAAAATAAAATGAGAATTCACTTATCCATAAAAACCGGTGGTATCCCAAATACGTGTTTTGTTGCACATGCACTACATTCCAGCCCGGCACGGCCACCCTCCGCACCGCCGCCCCACTCGCGCACACACATAAGTGAATTTGAAATTCAGGGAAAAGACGGAAGGATTTGCACGGCTGTGCGCGTTGTCTTCTCTCACATCAAAGGAGTCCTGCTGTCTGGGGGGCTTCCTTCTAGACGTCGTCGTCGTCGTCGTCGTCGTCCTCCTTGCCGGTGGTGAGATAATCTGTTGATGTTGCAGCCGAAGCGCTGTGCATTTTTACACTATTTCATGAAAGGATTTGAATAACAATTGTAAGCATACACCCGCCACCCACATCAACCCGCCAACGAGGGAAAAGGACTCATAATTTCGATAGTCGAAAGTGGATTGAGGGAGAATTGCATTTTGATTTTGATTTTCTATTTTCAGCGAATTTTTCTCGGTTTTTGTCTCCGAGTCTGTGCTCGAGTCCGCTGGCTTGGCACCGCTCCTGCGGAAGGATATTGTGCATAAGAGATTATTTGATGGTAACATGTCCTGAATAATACGCGCAGGAGCTCTTGCTGGAATATAAAAACGGAAATCGTTGGATGAGCATCGGGATGACTTCATCGAATTGTGCTCGGTAACGGCAAATGCATGCGAGATGTTGAGGGGGTTCGTTGAGCGCAATTTCATCGATTTAATAGGATTTTATTGCATCCCGGCACGGAGCGAAGGGGATTCTTCTTGAATCTGCATTTGAGAGGACGGATATGACGTTCTCTTTGTTGTGCCGCGCGGGAGATGCGACTTTGTCGACAGGGGATTTATACCTTTTCACAGTCATTGCGCTGGAGTTTCCCAAAAGTGGTTCGGGGCCCTGTGGCTTGAGGTGACTGGTGCTTCAGACGTGGTGAGAAAAGTGGTGGAAGGAGAAGAAGACTGAACCGACTCTCGGGAATGAATGAATGACAACGAGAGAGGTAGAGTAGATTCCCAATAGAATAACAAAATGTTAGTTTAGATTGTGAGCCAGAAAGAAAGACGAAAGTCCCCAAAACGATATGCTGACAGCGGTAAGATCTCGCGATTAAAAAGTAGAGGCAGTTCACATTCACAATCCAAATTTGCATTTAAAATGAAAGTAGGAAAAAAACACACAAACAATTCAATACAAATTAGATTCAATCTGCTGAACTGTATAACCAACAATCATGGTTATGTTTTTGGAAGTTTTACCAAAGGGAAAAGTTAACCAGTCAAGGTTATTACGTCCAAACCTAAGCCTGTAAGGATGATCAAGAGAACATCGTAGTAGAGTCACAATCGATGCTGAGGACATGGAGAAACAATTTCTGCAGAATGTATAACGACGAAGAACCAAGTCCCGCTGTCAGGCAGAACGAACCATTCAACCCCAATGAAAGGGACGATGAAGATCAACAATTCCGTCCACCCGACCCGGATTAAGTGAGGATTGCCATATCTAAACTGAAATCCAACAAGGCTGCGGGAGCTGACGGCCTACCCGCCGAGCTTGTTAAAGCCATAGGCGATGGTTTGGTAAGGAGCATGCACCAACTCATCTGTAAGATATGGTCGGAGGAAAACATGACCGATGAATGGAACCTCAGCATTGTTTGCCCGATCCACAAGAAAGGAGACCCTTTGAACTGCACCAACTATCGGGGGATAAGTCCCCTAAGTATCGCATACTGTGTGAACGCTTAAAGCCATTAGTCAACAACCTGGTCGGTCCATACCAGTGTGGCTTTAGGCCAGGAAAATCCAACATCGACCAAATATTCACACTTCGGCAGATTTTGGAGAAAACCCAGGAGCAACAAATCGATACTCAGCACATTTTCATCGATTTTAAAGCCGCGTATGATAGCATCTATAGAGACGAGCTATACAGAGCAATGTCTAGTTTTGGCATACATACCAAACTCGTCCGTTTGTGTAGGATGACGCTGCTCCATCAAGGTCGGTAAAGACCTAACCGAGACCTTTGATGTCAAAAAAGGATTCAGACAAGGCGACGCGCTGCCATGCAACTTCTTCAACATCGTTCTTGAGAGAATTGTTCAAAACTCGAACGCCACCACCAGAGGAACAATCTTTCAAAATCCCGTCCAACTACTCGCATATGCCGACGATATTGACATTCTCGGAAGAACACAGCGTGATGTCAAAGGCGCTTTTGTGGGCATTGCAACGGAGGCCGCGAAGATGGGTTTAGCGGTAAACGAGGGTAAGACCAAGTATATGCCGTCAACGAGAAAGGACGTCCAACACCGACGTCTCGGTCAGAACGTTACAGCAGACAGGTATAACTTTGAGGTAGTCAAAAACTAATGACACCAGCGCTGAAATCAAACGAAGAATAACTCTTGCCAATCGGTGCTTCTTTGGGCTAAGAAAGAAATTGGTAAATAAAGCCCTCTCTCGAACAACCAAGGTAACGCTTTACAAGACCTTAATCGTCCCAGTTCTGCTATATGGCGCGGAGGCATGGATCTTGTCAAAAGCGGATGAAGCTGCTCTTGGTTGCTTCGAGAGGCAAATTCTTCGTGTGATTTTCGGTCCCGTCTGCATAGATGGTGAGTGGAGGAGGAGATACAACGACGAACTATACGGGCTGTTCAGCGACATCGACTTAGCCAGAAGAGTGAACATCCAACGATTGAGATGGCTAGGTCATGTAGAGCGGATGGAAACCAATGCTCCGGCCCGAAAAGTCTTCGAATCCACCCCTGAAGGACAGCGCAGTAGAGTAAGACCGCGACTCAGGTGGCGCACGCAAGTGAAAAGGGTAATGTCTTTGGTTAGCTAAAATCGTCACAAGCCTAAAAAATACTCCACATCATCTGTAGATAACTTTGCAATTTGTACTGTTGAATGTTTATTCAAGCGTTCATATAAACACCATCCACGAAGTGATGTCACTGTCATTATTAATTATGTAATGGACACACGGATGTGAGCAACCCAATAAGAAGACTGGATATTGTAGAATATTAAAAATGAACACAACACCGGTATTTTTTTTGCTAATGCTAGATTTAATAATGTAAATCAGTTGGGGCTGTATCAGATAATACCCCACCTTTAGTTTTAAGCCCAGTTGTAAGCACCAATTGTAAGACTAATAATTATTTTGTTCGCAATACATTTTTATTTGTTTTTTTTTTTTTAAATGAATTATGCATGTCTTATGATCCACGTTATGACCTACTTTTCATACTTTCTAGCAAAGTGGTAGGTCTAGCTTAACTTGTGAACAGTCACATGAGCATTTAACGCCTAAGGTCATGTAGAGCACAAGGACAACACTGGTCCAGCCTGAAGAGTCTTCGACTCCGAACCATTTGGACAACGCAATAGAGGGCGCCCATCGATCAGATGACGCACACAAGTGAATAAGAACCTCAACCAACTTGGCATACGAAATTTAAAGCAGCTAAAGATTGTGAGAGTTGGAACGGTTTGTTGGCTGAGACCCAGGTCCACCCCGGACTGTAGCGCCATTAGAAGAAGAAGAAACAATTTGATATTTCAGTAACATTTCAATAAAAACTTTTTCAAGGAGCTCTTATTCTCGGTTTCAAGAAGTCGATTTCTTTTTTTATCCAACCTATAACCATTCAAGAATGTTCCTGTAAGATTTCAAGTGAAAATTGCAAAAACTTTTCTCTTGAAGATATAGGCGATTTATGGTAGAAACGTTAGGCGATTTATACCCAAGAATTTGCTTCTCAAAACTATAAACGCGTCTTTCTCGAAACAGTGTTTTTACGACTGACGCATGAGGTTACCAAAAAACTTTAAAACCAATCGGTTCCAAATTGTAATACATTATTCTACACACATACAGCTAAGCTATGAAGTTGGATCAATCAAATCGGTGAAGATCTTCTTTACTTTTGAACTTGATTTGTGGCTCGAAAATGCCATTTTGTTAGTTTTCACATCAGAGTTCATAGCAGAGTCAAACCTGTACTCTTTCTACTCCCTTTAGATTTTTTGGTTTCAGACGTTCCAGAGAGCGTAAATCACATGCGCCGCCGAAAAGTAGGGCTTTTGTTTGGTCACAAAAAACAACAACAAACGTTTGTAAAATTTCTTTTTTCAGTGTTCAAATAAATGTATACAAAGTTACAAACCTAAAAAATAATTTATGTTCGTTTACCAGCAGTTTGAAAATCGTATTTTGAAATTGAGAATGGGCAGGGTCTTCTTAAGCATTTAATTTTCCAACAAAACCTCCTTATAACTTGCTCGGCTCAAAATACAGTGAAGGTTTTCTTAGTTCGCCACCAGCGGAGTAGACGCCTTCGTTTAATTTATTCAGGTGACCATCTTGCGAGGTGACCAGCATCACAAGTTTAATTTTTCTCAACGCACCAAAATGGACGTACGTTTGGACGTTTGGAGACTAGTTATGTGCCCAACTGAAACTTTCTTAAATCGAATTCGAATTGAAGCAAACCGAGTTGAAACAATATCACAGTGGACCAGCGCTGCAGTCGATTACCATTTTTGAGTTTATAGAGAACGATGCCGGGGATTTATTGATGGCGGGATGAGCTCTTTTGGCATGCTGTTCGATTCTTGGCATTTATGCATTTAACCCAAAGTAGGCCCATTTCACCGCCACGTGGGTGTTTCAAAATAAGAGAGTGAATTATGACAGCCAGCCAGTTTTTTCAACAAATTTTACCAGTGTTTTGAATTGTGTATTGCTAAGCTCATTTAGGCTATCGTATAAGCCTATAGTGGATTTCCCAGTTGTGGCGAGCATAGGGCAGTAGCAGAGAAGATGCTGGGTGCATTCCTTCTCATTCTCGCCTTGGCAGCTTCTACAGAAATCATTTGACAAAAGCCTAGTCCTTTTTGCGTGAAGGCCTAAAAGGTGATTATTCTCTAATACAGTGGTTATTTAAAAGATATCAGGCTACTTGCTCTTTTTGAATCAGAATGAAGCCAGATTTGCTTTGTTGAGCGACAGGTGCTGCCTGCCAACTATCTGGCATTTATTTTCTAAGTACAGGGATTAATGAGAAGTGACTCAAAGCTAGGTTAAGGGGCACGTGTGTCGCAAGGTTCATCAATCGAAAGTCTAGTAATTTTCTAATTGCAGTTTGACTATCCAAGACGACACAGATATCTCTCTGTCTCTCTGTCTGAATATCGCGTTCCACCTTAGCCAGGACACGACCTCGGTAAATGTCGTTAATTTCGCTTGAAAGACCCTGAATTGATCGACGAGACGAGATTTTCTTGGATTTAGACGCTCTGCCAAAACGTCACTTTCTGCGCCATCTTCCGTCTTGGATCTATCCATGTAGAAGCATACGACTTTACCTAAGGAAATGGTGCCGCCGTGTGACATGGCCTGGATCTGGTATAAAGCCTGGTTTAAACCCGCGGTAAGTCGACAAATGCTTTACAAGGCAGTGTCGCTTTGTCACACTTGTAGCTAAAACTCGGTTTAACCAAATCAATGTTCACGGGTATTTTTAGCGATCTCGCTTCGACTTTATCAAACAAAAGCACTTGTTTATAGCGTACTGGAGTATGTGCTGCAAATATAACTTCCTAATCCAATTTCCTTTTCCAGTTGGTGGCCCATGGTGCTGTGGTTAAGTGCGTCGAAACCAACCTCGACGTCGAGGGTTCACACTTCGAGTCACTGACAATGCTCAAAGAGTCTAGAAAAAGCCTTTTCACACTTGGACTCGAGCTCGGCGTAAAACTGTGGGTCCCCGTACTTATGTGGTACTTATCAACCAAGAAAAGCACGCGATGAACGAGAATTTACTGAGCCAACAATGAGTTAGGCAGTTAGAGCACTTTCCTATTGTTTAGAGATATAGACGCAGAATTTTCTAATTGGCGACAATTTAGTGACTGGCAGAAAACAGAGCAAATGTTTGACAAATTTCTTGGCGTCCCTGAGATGAGGGCTCTGACAAGTCAACCACATACTTTTCTAAGGCTGTACAACGACATGAAACAAACCAGGCGTCTACGACGATTAAGGGACATGATCGACTTGGCTCTGCCCTAAAAAGACTTCGATTCGAACTGGAGAGGAATCTCAGCTCCGTACTGTTGGTCAGAAGTAGAAGTATTCCTAGATTATGGCGGCACACAATGTAGAACAAGTTGAAGAGAGCCGTTCCCTTGTATGTGGAACAAGTCGTGGATAATGTTACCAAGTGTGCAAGTGTGTTTAATGTCATCATGGTCCTATTTCATGCCCCCTTCTCTAGGTCTTCCCAACATTAAAGCTACCTCCTGCTTCTCCTCTTCTTCTTCTTACGGCGCTACAGTCCGGGTTGAACCTGGGCCTCAGTCAACAAGCCTCTCCAGCTGGCACGATCCTTAGCCAGTCGCACGCAGAATTGGTTGAGGTCCCTCTCCACTTGAGTGCGCCATCGGCTTCGTGGTCGCCCTCTATTGCTATGTCCCACATGATCTTAGTCGAATACTTTCTGCTTCCAGTCCCGAGTAATCATTGTACAACCTCGTTCTGTGACCCTCTCTAGATTGCTGCCATTTCTTCATAGCTTCCCCCCAGTCAGTGCCTAATCACTCCTCAACCGAACTTCCTCCAAAACAAACTCACTCTTACCAACCGCCAACCGTTGCATCAAAAATCAACCAAATCCCACTTAACTCCTTGACGTGCCACTCCATCCTCACGTTAAACATCAAGCACAATCGCGTTAGCACTGTAGAACCACTTCAACAACCCCCACCCGCTCGTTGCTGAATTATTTCTCAGAATCCTTGTCACCAGCTCTGGACTGAAGCAAGCCACGTTCCAGCGCATCCTAACAAAAGCCAATGGCCACCATCACCATCCATAAATATTCAACGTCAAGCTAACGGAAAAAAGAGAACCTTCCGCTCGAGGACTCCAACCGAATGCAGCTCCATGCGCTCGGTTACTTCTTAATCAATGACCCAGTATCGGGTTCAACGACTCCGAATGCAAAACAACATCCTGCCGAACTCCCCACGAAGGTGGTCGCACTCTAGAAAGCGTGTCTGTCTCCTCTCTGTGAGGTGAGAGAGAGTGAGTTCTCTTCGCACAGCCAACGCGGCGAATTCAATGCGGCAGGTGGCCATGCGCAGGGAGCGAAGCCGACGCACTTCACCTCACTTGTTGCGTGTGTCTGCCTGCCGCCAGCGACGTCAAAGGACTCTCGCTTTAATTACAACATCCACGCAGGACGTGCGAGTGTGTGTCGTTGGAGCAAATGCCCCATTAAACGTGACAATTTTCAGCACTACCTCGTCGTCCTGGTGTTTGTGGGACACGCCACCGCTCTCGCTCACTTCTGACGGCAGACACCGGGTACCCCGGCATGGGTGTGGAACGTGTGTGGGGCTTTCATTACACCGCAGGCTTAGCGCCTTAAAGCATTAGACACAAAGTACCCATTTTCTTGAGCAGCATCAAGCCTGTATTTTCGCATCGTTAGCCTCTTACGCCCCGACAATGGGGCTGACATTGACGGCCGGCTGGCAGGCAGGCGGGATGTGGGGCGGCGGGAGGCCTAAAAGGACTAGGATGACGGTAAGGATGAGCACGACGCGATTATGTATTCCATTCCAGTAAAGGGATTTATTTACATACAATTTGCGGGTAATTTTCTGTGGGTCATGATACCGTACGCACGCACCGTGCGTTAGGCAGCCACCCGACGGGCTGTGCCCTGGGAACGGGAGCGTGGACCTGAAAGAAGTATAAATTATAAATTCTGGAACAATGGGGGCATTTGCTTAAGTGTTAAAGAACCGTGAATGGCATGGCAAGTGCCTAGACAAGGATCGCGGGCTAGACCGGTGTGTGCGCGGGTGGCACTGCCGTCCAGGTGGATGGCGGCGGGATGCTATTTGCATATTTCTGGCAATTACTGCGGTCGTGGAGTGAAGCGAATTGCGCGAATTAATATTTCAATTAATTTATTTTATCCCCACTTGCGAGGGCACCGCTTGCGGACGACCAGTGTTAAGCCTTCTCTCCATTGTTCGGGGTTCAACGGACTGTTGGAGGGGTTGTGTGGGAGTCTGTGGATATGCAGACGGTGAGGACGAGACTTGAATTAAGTGCTGGCCCGTGATGGTTCTGCCATTCATCGGGGAGGGTTCATTGTTGAACTGCTGCGGCTGGGGGGCGCTGTTCAAGTGTGCTTGTGATTTAAACTTTGCTTTTGACTCGATTGACATTTTTCGGCTTCAGGTCACATGAACTCGATTCGAGTGTTCACGTGTCTGCTTGAAGGGTGGAGGTGATTGAGTAGGTTGTGAAGTGGAAGAATATGGCATCGGAGGTGGCTCATCGCCCTCGCTAGACACTCGATTTCTTATCGCCGTGCTTCACGCTCTCGCTATCATTGCACACCGACAGTCATTTGCATTGACGAAGATAAACTAATTGCTCTATCCATCAGTCAGTCACGTCATTCAAGGTCACCCCCATTCCTAGGCCTCTCTGCCACTCAACTAGTTTCCCCATAAATAGCTTCCCAACTCAGAGCTGGCATCAATCACTTTGAACAGTCCGTCTTCAAAGCCCACAGTCCAAGATGAAGCTCTTCCTCGCCGTCTTCATAGTCGTCCTGGCCACCTTTGCGTTCTTCCCTCAAGAATCCGCCGGAAATGACCCTCCAACGCCTGGTCCAAGTAAGTCTAACCTCTCTCACTGCTGCCACAAATTCCTCAACTCACCGACTCTTTTCAGTGGTAGCACCTGAAAACCAACGATTCTTCTTCTTCAACTCTGGAGGTAAGGATCACAAATAAAGCCTTCGAGAGGCGATGTGCTGAATTGATTTCTTCTCCCACAGATCCGTGCGCAAACATGATCTACCAGATGCTGAACATCACCGACGCCAAGTGCTCGCTGCAGTGCTACATCCAGGCCGGGTTGCAACAAGGCGGTTACTGTGACAACCAGGCCTGCCAGTGCAACCAAATCGCCTAAAAATTGTGGAAAATGCATATAATCTCCCTTAAACTGAATAAATAACATATCCTAAATAAGCTTGTTCTAAATTTCATCAAAAGTAGGCCAGCGGCATTATCGTCTGATGATCTTCGTTACTCTTGGCTTAGACATGGTAGGCGGTCATATTCTGGGTCCCACAGAGGTTAGAGCTTTATTGAAACACAAAAATCACGGGTATCATGTACAACTCGTTGATCAAGACAGCCAAACTTGATGTCGATTCTATTGCGGTGATCGATGAAGTAAGTTGGGGGGTTCAAACAACAACAAGACTTTTTCAACAATGAATGAAGACAAAATTAGGTTAGGTCCCATCACGCTTACAAAAGCTGTTCGACTAGTGAAAAGTGACTGTGCCACAAGATGGCGCTCGGATTGCGTTAAGAGGATTAGCCATACATTGTGCGATCAGTCTCAGAGAGTCTCGGCTGCGAAGCTCAAAGCCATATGGCGACTCTCAAATTGCGCCAGCATCTTTCAAACTCAAATTCTTGCAAATTTGCAAGGAGTGTCATCAATCTCATTGAAACGGAGGCGGCAAAAATGGGTTTAGCGGTGAATGAGGGCAAAACAAAGTATATGCTGTCATCAAGAAAGAACACACAACATCGACGACTCGGCCAGAACGTCACCATAGGCAGCAACAACTTCGAGGTTGTAAAGGACTTCGTCTACCTTGGCTCCCAAGTAAATAGTGCGAACAGCATCAGTACCGAGATTAAACGCAGAATAACTCTTGCCAACCGCTGTTTCTTTGGGCTCAAGAGGCAACTGAGTAGTAAAACCCTCTCCCGAAAGACCAAGCACACATTATATAAGACCTTGATCATCCCTGTCCTGCTGTATGGCGCGGAAGCTTGGACTATCTCAAGAGCGGATGAAGACGCGCTTGGTCTCTTCGAGAGAAAAGTTCTGCGTTCAATCTTCGGTCCTGTTTGCGTTGAAGGTTCCTGGAGAAGAAGATTCAACCACGAATTGTACGGGCTGTACAGCGACATGAGTCTAGTCAGGCGTCTACGGACTCAACGCCTAAAATGGCTAGGCCATGTTGAGCGCATGGACAACACTGCTCCAGCCCGAAGAGTCTTCGACTCCGAACCAGTGGGACAACGCAATAGAGGACGACCACGTACCCGATGGCGCACTCAAGTGGAGAAGGACCTCAACCAACTCGGAGTGCGAAATTGGAGGCAGCTGGCTAAAGATCGTGCCAGCTGGAGAGGTTTGTTGACCGAGGCCCAGGTTCACCCCGGACTGTAGCGCCACAAGAAGAAGAAGAAGAAGTCATCAATCTCGAGATCATGCAAATACAACACCAATAGGAAAGAATAGCAATTTTCGTTGACAATCGATGTTTCGCAAAGGCCAGGTTTCGTAAAAATAGCCAGGAAATTTTTAAACGAGCTTACAGAAAAGTTATCCTTGTTGTTTCAGTGCAGAAAGATTGTCGGTAATGACTTAAAAGACCGATGAACTGGCCAAACAAGGAGATGCGTTTCATAGCTCAGCTGCTGCAATTTAAGTCGATGCTACTTTCTGATTTCAAACTATTGTGGTACGTTGTGCTATCGACTCGTATTCTAACCTCGGCTACAATAATGCCAACGTTGGCCGCTCGACATATTCGGACACCGAGAATACTAGAGGAGTGTCGGACGCCGATCCTAATGTCATCAATATTGTTGACAGTTGGTTTATCTCCAGGTCCTTTTGTGAACGTTGTGGTGAGGGAACGGCTCACTGACTGCAGAGAAGTTTCCGCTCGTTATGAAATCAAATAACAGTTTCAGACGTGTTGCCATCGAGAGCCTAGCAATCATCTCTTCCTTGCCCATCTTGGCGTTAAAATCTTCTAGAACGATATTGATGTTGTAGCTGGGGTAGTGGTCATAAGTTATTGAAGATCATGGACGTCATCCTTGCTGTGATCCTCTTTGACCTTCATTGCACGGTGGACAGACACTAGACTGATGTTGCCGTATGTGGCCTTGGTAAGCACTAATTTGAGGCTCTCATTAAGAATAAGACACCTTACCTAAGCTAGCTTCCAATAAACTCAAGTCCAATCAGGCGTTGCCTACGCTCTCTGTTGAGTTGGCTGTTCTTTGCCCCTCTACGGGCTGTATCGCCACCCACATTATTAATAGATGTTCACGTCTAGCTATCTGGTCTGGTGCAACCAGTCTTTGTCCATCTGTATCCCTACTTCGACAAATAGTGCTTCAGTGAGCTAACCAATTGCATTCCTCCCTTCGAGCAATTTATCAGTAACTGCCTTTTCGCAAGAATACTCATCAGTTGACCGCCTTCAAGGTAAAGGCTGTCCCTACATATAAATTACCCCTGTATGTCTAATACGTATGTCAATGAGTTTCTCCATCGTCTTGAGCACAAAGGTTCATAACCTTGTCGGTCCTCAATCCTTTAGTACCCTGCCTTAGGTATGAAGACCACAATCATGAATATGATCGCTAGCATGGAAGAGATAAGATCTACGACCTTTTGGGGCTCCACATGCAATAGGCCATCAGGTCCGGCCATTTTGTAGGGCTTGAAGGTATCACTCCACACAACAAGCAGCTCAGTGTCATATGGTAAATGGCCTTCATCATTATTCAGATTCCATCTGTCCCAACTTCCTGGAATGTGAGCGTCGATAAGTAAGCGCAGACTCTCCGTGCTGGACAATGCGCGAGTTCCATGTGCAACCTTACTTGAATTAGGCAGAGCATTCTTGGGTTGACGCCAATACTTTATCGAGTCTGGAGTTCTCAGAGAAGACCTCGTTTTTGATAAGACTGTAGAACCGTCTTGTCGTGGTTGAATAGACTAGTAGCGAAAGGTGTTCAGTGTGTAATTGATCTCTTGTTTTCGACCACTGAATTAGATTGTGGACTTGACTGATCGTATGGCCATACGCTAGCCCCTTGCAGAATGATTAGTGTTTTAACAAGATTTCAGACAGTTTGCTCGAAAAAAGTATCTCAAAATTGCACCATCCACATTGATCACTTAAAACATTCTCGTGGTCAACACGTCGAGCACAGATTTATCAACTCAAGTAACGAGACCGCACACTTTTGTCTTAAACTCGTGGATTAAAATTTTGAGTTACCAAATTTCGAAGGAACTTAGTTCCAGCGGCGCGGTTATTGTGAATCGTCTCTGTTTCCTGGAACAAGCCGGGGGCGCTAATGAGTTGCAGACTACTTCCTACTTCCCTTGTCAATTATATTTGAGCGAGCTTGCGGCCGTTTCCTTCACCGCTTCCCTCATTTACTCTCCGTTGAGGCTGAAGCTAAACTGAATATATTTAATCAATAGGAGCTACTTCTCGGAACGGAAAGAGCTGTGCTTCGTGGGTTTGGGCACGTGACACGAGTGTCACCACCTCTCAATCACGTCTTCCGCGGCTTGCCTTAAATGCAACTCCATCATTGAGGCGACTCCTTGTCAGACCCAGTAGTTGGCGAAGTCTAACAATTCGCTCTGTTACATGTGGGCCGAACGAATTTTATTCAACCCTTTATAGTTAGAGTCGATGGCGGGGGATCGAGTGGCCTGAAGATCTCGAGTGCGTGCTTTATCTCCACGACCTCTATAGTACATCATGCGGGTCATGAAATTATGAAAATGATGACGATAGTCTTCTCAAATCTTCCTCTAGAACCACAGGTTTCATTTTCGCTAACTTTCTTGTTTCTGAATGTCATTGCGAAACAACTTATCATCACTAACACGAAGTGCAATCAGAGTCATTTGCATTTGCAAAGATAAACTAATTGCCGTTCGCATCAGTCATGTGCGCCCCTGTTCGACTGCTTCTGAGGCACTCGGTGCCCTGAATTTGCTATAAATGATTCGACTCAACCCACAGCTGGCATCAATCACTTTGAACAGTTCGTCTTCACAGCCAACAGCCCAAGATGAAACTCTTCCTCGCCGCCTTCGTAGTCGTCCTGGCAACCTGTGTGTTCCTCCCGCAAGGATCCACTGGACAGGATCCTCCATCAAGTACTCCTCTTCCGGGTAAGTCTAGCCTTTCTCACTGCCGTCACTAACTCCTCATGGTCACCGAATCGTTCTAGAACTGCCCGCCGCTGGAAACCAACGATTCTTCTTCTCCAACTCCGGCGGTAAGGATCACAAATAATTCCTTAGAGAGCGGGGTCCTGAATTGATTTCTTCTCCCACAGATCCTTGCGCTAACATGCTCTACCAGATGCTGAACATCACCGACGCCAAGTGCTCGCTGCAGTGCTACATCCAGGCCGGGTTGCAACAAGGCGGCTACTGTGACAACCAGGCCTGCCAGTGTAACCAAATCGCCTAAAGCCACGGCAAGTGCCCCACAATGCGTGTTATCCCACTTTGATTGAATAAATAACATATCCTAAAGAAGATGTTTGACTATCTCCTCGAGACTGGCCGCCGACACCAGGAATCAACGCAGTTACAAATGTTATTTTGCGCCCATCGCCCCCCGACGGGATTCAATCTATTTAATGTGATGGCATTAACTTGTCGGAAGCCGTAACAATCACATTGTGCACTCTCTGGCAGTGGATGCCTTGCCGCCTGGCCGCCTGTCTGCCTGGCAGTGGCATTTAATTCCCACTCGTGTCGTTTGCCCTGGCACCTCCCCTTCGGTGGCAGGCTGACTAAGTTGCGAACGAAATATCGTGAATTAATTGCTTCACCACATTTCTAGAAATCAGGCTACAGCCAGCAGTTAACAAGCACACATCTCCCCGCCGGCCACACAAGCCGACACACTATAGTGCCAAACGTCAGTGCTGCGGAGCAGGCGGGTGCAGAGATGTGGGCGGCGCGGCGTAGTGGAGCATTTCAGGGAAGGCGATTGTTAAAGGACACAAAATGGCTGGAACTTGGAGAGTGTTTCCTGTGCACAAGTGCGCCCGTATGCTGTTTAGCTTCTGCTGTTGCTCTTGTTGTTGGTTCTGTTTCATGGTCTTGTTGTCTATTATTATCGTCCCCCCTCTCTCAAACGCCGGGAGTAAGGTATGTGTTAAAATATGTCCTTAAAGTTTATGTCATTATGACCGGAATGGTTTCACTGCAACAGCGACCAGGACGACGACGACGACGACGACGACGCACGGTGGCAACAGGAGGGAAAGTTTATTACAGTGTTAATTTGCAAAGTGTTCGGACTATTGCAATGCCAATGGGCGAGATGTGTGATGTGTGGTTGCGGGTGTTTGTCATTATAATGGTCTTGTAAGTAGCGGCGTCATGGGCACAATGTGAGCGAACACAAGGACGATGGTTTATGGTTAATCGCTTGGAGAATTTTATTAACTTGGACGCGTAAAGTTGCTACATGCTTAGATCGGCCACAAGCAATTTGCGAGATCTGGGATATAAAAAAATAATAATACACATCCAACCAGCGATAGTGGATGGTGTTAGTTGTGGTCGTAGAGATGTTCATTTGGCGTGGATGGTTGATGAGGGAATTTATTTTGAGGAACTGTCCATGCGGTGTTCTTGTTTTTGGGACATGAGACTAAATGGTTTTAAAAGAATGTTGTTTTTAAAAAAACTTGACCTTTAGAGGGAAGACACTCCTTAAAGAAAATGCTCTAGGGTAGGGCTCTTTTCAGGCGAAACCAATGTTTACAAATATCCCCCGTAACAGGTATTAACCAAGGTCGCGCTTGTTGGAGAGGATTTTTAGTTGAGGCCCCAGTCCACCCCGGACTGTAGCACCATACAAGTATTACAATGGACTTTCACTAAGTCGATTTGTCACGGGATAACAAAACGAGTTCGAATTACAGAATTGTTTTTGATATGTAAAATTGAGGAGAATATGGCAAACAAAAAATTCGTTTATTGAAAGTTCGATTATGGGAGAGTACAACGTATTTAACTCTGTCACCATAAACTACGCCTATGATGGTATTGACATAAGTCACAGGCAGCTTGATGCACACAAATCCTGGTCAAATTGTATGGATTTCTCCTTGTCTCCTTATCTGTGCTTACCAATCGGACAGTTCACAGTGATCCAGATTTTGTCTCTCATTTTTTTCCTATATATTGCTACAAATTCTTCCAAAGACGGCCGGACATCCTGGATCCCACACACATTATGTCTGGTTATCACAGCTGGGTGGCGGAATTGGTGAAGCGGCTGCTCTTAGTTAGAGAAGTCCCTGGTTCGAATCCCAGTGAAAGTTAAAAAAATGTACTGGTTTTCAAATCTTGCCCAGGCACTATTTGCCCTTACGAGCAAACAAAAGACACTATTACTGGAGTTATCGATCACTCGTAGTAGTCTGCGGCTTTCACAATGGACCAAAATTGTCTAAATTAGTGATGGGAACTATCGAATAAAAACTATCCAGTTATTCGATAGTTACGAACTATTAATTTATTCGACAGTCGAAAATCGTTCGTTCATTCATTTGAATGTAAAAAAACATTGGATTGTTTTTACTTGTACGGCTGGTTAAACTGGGTCAATTGGTTTTGTAGCTGCTCTGAGCGAGAATTTGTATGTATTAAGCTCTGATAGAGAACTTTCTGTATACATGCACACATTGCCAAAATATTTGCATGGCAGGTTGTTCACGTATATGGTTTGGTTCAGTTCGATAGTTTAACTCAGTTGTTGGGAAAACAATTTTTTCGAACGCTGGTAACCCACGAAGCTAATCAAACCTAACTAAGTCTTGTCAACCGCCTTCTTACCTTGTCTTGAACAACAAGATTTTGTGACATTCAGGGACTACGATCCCTTGTCTTCTCCAGAGAGGAGAGTTGCGTCTTTGGTCATACTTGCGTTGAAAGCATCTAGAGGAGAAGATGCAACCAGGAATTCTTGTGGCTTACGAATGTAGTATGCAATGATTCTATACCTCACGAGGCTTAAGGCTAAAGTCCATGGAATTCATTTCATGCCTTGCGTCTTGTCAAAAAATTGACAACTCATAAGACCTACGAAGAGGGACGAGTGTGGGCCATGCCTGGAATACATCAGAATGGATGAACTTGGCGAACTTTTAACATTTGTTCGGTTTTACTCTCGTGTGTCGTGTGGGTATGTATACATAGTTCGGACGCAACGCACATATTTCATTGGGCACCTCTTTGCAATCTGGCAAACACGATTTTTGTTGATTTCAACTGTAACGCACACACCTGATTCTATGGGCTTGGCCCTTCAATGATAAATGTTCAGATCACACCCGAGTTGGCCCGTGCCGTTGTGGGTATGTGCTACGCACTTGAACCTACCTTGCCTGGCTTCAATTCTTGGTACAACAAAAATAATGTTTGCGGCCCCACATGTTTCGAGTCAAACTTGATCCTTCGGAGTCTAAGCGTAGACCCTCTTCGGGTTGTAGCGCCACTCATATTTTTGTTTTTATTCAAGTCTAAAGAACCCGATACGTTAGTCACAGATAATCCTCAAATGAAATAGCTATCTAGAAAAGATTCTTAATCGTTGTAGATCGAATTCACTTGTGAGAGAAGTTGTTTTGGTCAGCTCCACCTCTGTGGTTATCCACATAATTTGTTCAGAAACAGTAGCTGTCCATAGTGCTTTTCCTTGTTGTTCTTGAAAATGCTGGACATGTACCGAGTTAGTGTTGAGTGGTTTATTTTTCCTCACATTTGCAGCACTTCTGTAGTCACTGTTGGGAGATCCGATTCATCACGTGCGGCGACCGGTGATAATGCCTACGATCTTAAAGATTTCGTTCCTCTTGCAGTTTAGAAGACGTGTAGTTGCTTTTAATTAGGGACCAGTTTTGCCTCGAAGTACTGCAAGTGTCTAGGTCTATCCATCTCGACTTGGTGATACTCATGGGGAGAAAGGGTATGATAGATCGGGGAGATATGGGTTTGGGGATAAATAGACCATAGCAAGCTCACCATGATATAGCAATTTCGTTGGCTCCTTGATTGTCTGAAATGCCACGAACTCAGTAAAATAAAGTAGCATCTGAATCATATAACTACCCAATTTTGTTAGAGATTACCGATAGAACCTCCGACAATGAAGACCGTTGTCATTCAGTGATTTTGTACTTTAATTTACACAAAATGAACGAGTTGAACCTGTTATATAACTTGTTCCAGCAAAACGGCGAGACGCAACATATCCAAACGAATCTACGGACCAATTGAGAAATGAGTTTAGTGAGCACTTCACTGCCATTCGTGTTAAAATCAGCTCAGTAAGCATTTGCTGGCCAAATCGTTTGACTTGACGCCGGGAGAGGTGTTGTTAGCACGTCTATGTCGGTGAGCTAGCTTTTTTATATTACTCGTGTTAGTAGCAGGACCGCAGTCATTAAGGTGCAATAATGTACTCAAATTTCGACTCACTTGGTGAACAAATGAGTATAATCATTTGTCAGCTTTGGCCCCTACACGAAATTAAATAGGTTGACTTCGATTATTTCGGACGTGTTGTCATGCGGGATGTTTTTTCTGATAGTTCCAGCAAAGTTGCCGTCCTTATCCAGTCTGACAGATCTTGGCTTCACAGATGACTTCACAGAGTCATCGATCATAAATTCTTTCTTTCAGCTCATAGACTGCGAGGAAACAGATTAGACTGATGTTGCCGAATGAACCCTCGATCCGGACTGCTTTGGGGCTGCCTTAAAGATTAAGGCTTCCTACCTAAGTCTGCTTCGAATAAAACTTTTAGTATATGTGGCAGTTTCCCCAAATCAAATTACATCACAATTCCTTAAAATGGTCATCTAAGATGTGTACGGTTACGTATCTGGTCAGGTACATCCATGACCTCTCTGAGAAGGGGAAGAAGATCGCCGTCATATATATAATAGACTCGCTATAACACAGTATGCTCCGAATTCTTTGTTCATGCTCTCTTTTTTAACAAATGGTGCTTCAGTGGTCTAGCCAATTGCATTCCTTCCCACCTCCTATCTTTACCCAGGAATACTCATCCCCTTCATGGGAAGGGTTGTAGGCACTTCGTAGACATTGATTTTTACTACTGTATGTATGCTGTTGCTTATGCTACTGAAAAAATCGGCAGCTACAGTGGAGATAAAAGCACTCAACAATCACTGATGATATGCCTAGCAGCTTGTAGAGTCTACGGAATATTGGATCCGGACTAGGAATCCAGAGAAACGGGTGCTGTTATATAGAGCATATAGAGCATTATCAAATCAATGGTCCGTATAATAATTCTAACCAGTTCATCTTCAAAAAATTTTGTAAAAACACAAAATCCAAGTCACATTTTAACACCCACACCTTTCACACTCCATCCACAAACATATCTCCCCATCAAAAATTTCCCCTACCCACATGAGCACTCAAATCAGGTACCACCGTCCACCATTGCAGACACACCATCATCTACCATTTACCACGCACACCATCGCAATCACCTGTTGACAGCTGCACACGCACACCCAGTGCTGGTGTGACGTTTGACGTTGTTGCTAAATCCAGTCCAAGAATGTGACGGGCATCGAGCAGAAGTGGACAACAATTAAACATTTCACAAAAAAAACCCCGATTAAATAGATTCCAAGTCGTATTTTTTCGGTTTAAAATGCTTTTGAAACAAAGACTAGTTGTCCTAGTCACAGTGCTGCTAGTTTTCCTGACGTTTGTCGAGTTCTCCCACGGTGAGTGAATAAAGTGAACATCAGTCTACGGGGCGGATGAACTGCCACCGAAGTTCGTGCCCCGATACAGCACATTCAGTTGAACTCTTTCGTTTCAGTTTTTCAGTGCGTTGTGTTGTGTGGTTTTCACTTTTGAGTTCTTTTGTTATGATTTTGATTTGGGGATTAAGTGCACACGAAATGTTTACTGTTTCCGAGAAGAGGTGTGGACTTGACTTAGTTTCCTTTTTTTTTTTGTGCAAAACAGTGCCACATAAGTGATTGGGCGGGACTCCCCATTTAGATTCTAATTTCCAATTTCAAGGCCATTCAATTGCAGGCAATGTTGATTTTTTGTTCACAGGACTTGTTCAAATTTAGCGAAAACTAGTTGAGTGAGTTTGAGATGATTCCAAGCGTATGTGCTCACATGTCTATGTTTGCACTTATGCAAGGCGAGCGACAGCAATTGCACACAAATTGTGAAGTTAATTGTGCTGGCAAACAAAGGCAGGCTCAAGGTGTCTGTAAACGTGTGGTCTGCCGAGGATCCACACATGATCAGATACAAACAAAAGTCATCACAGATTTCCATGAATTCCATTTCAACATAGTCACCGCCTTTGGGAGTGTAAAGCACGCATATGACTCAATGCGTGATACATCGGCCTTGCGGATTTTCTCAATATGAGGCATTCGTGCGACTGGTGGAAACAATTGGTCAGGGACGAGCAAATTAGAGCTTCTTTAGGGTCTGTTGAGCGACTAAGAAATGAGTTGTTCGCTTCCATTCGGTTAAAGTGTAACCTATCGTCCACCAATTGTCTCCCGCTCGTAGACAGGTTTGAAACCAGTTCTTCCCAACATTCTAAAATTAACTTCCGAAGATAATTTCATGCTGAATTGGCGAGCGTGTGGCATGTAATTCTATCGCAGAATCTAATAGATTTGCATTTACTGCTGAAAACTCAAATTTCTTTACTGCTTGAGCTTTCCTTTCAATTTTTTCGGATGACCTTCAACTAGACAACAAACGATCGATTGCGATTGTGATCACGGTAAAAGTCTGTAACATCACGGCTAAGAGAGAAGAAAAAACCTTGTGCCGTTTTTCTGAGCCTCTTGACATCAGAGTCAGGTTAAGTCCACTGAATGATGAATATGTTGAAATTAACAAAGTTCGCATTTTGATGGAGTTGCTAGACAATAAATGCATTACTGAGTAAGCAACACTATCAAACTCAACACAGTGCACCAGATCGTCTGAGAGTCCGGGGATTGGGTGGAAGTGAACAGTAGAGACTGGACCGAGAAATTTGAGAACATCTAGGAATCGAAGCTTATTGTGAAGTGTGGTTGAGATCTGGCAGCTTCTGTACAGAGAATGACAGTGCTTTCGAAAGTGACATTTCAATTTGTGACACATATTGGTCATGTATCACATAAACCTCAATCGACTCTGACTTATCTTAAAAAACCTTAACCTTCTTGTTCAGTCATCTCCTCTTATTAACAGAGTTCTCTTATAAATTGAACTCCTGACCAGCAGCATTGGAATTGGAACGTACGTCACATGAAGGATATTGATCAAAGGCCTGTCATTCCACAGGTGACGTAAGACTGTAGTTCTGAGACTATATCACTCATGAAAAGACACAAAATCGCACAATCCCTTGACTACACAATCAGGATCGTAGCGCCACGAATAAAACTTAAGATGTTAAGAAATACAGTCGCAAGCACCTGGACACATCGGTTCCTGTCTCATTAAAGCTGTTTTTTACACACGCTAATTTTAACAGCAAGCCTTTCGATCTTGTTGGTAAGGAAGGTGAAACTCTGCTTACGTCTCATCTCTCTTGTCAACAAGACTTAAAACTTGCTGTCAAAATTACTTAAGGTGACGCTACACTCCCGGGTGGATCTGGGCCTCAACCAACAAGTGTCTCTAGCCAGCTCGATCTTTAGCTAGCTGTCTCCAGTTTCGCACGCATAGTTGCCGGTCTTCCTCTACTGCGCCGTCCCTCGGGGATGGATTCGAAGACTTTTCTGTCAAAATTAGCGTGTGTAAAAAAAAACATAAGGAATCCGAAATCCCAACAGAAACTTTCTTTAGTTGTTTTCCTACGAGAAATCAATAATTATATAGATATCTGACTTCATGCCCAAATGGCATTTTCTAATGTATACTTTTCACGCCCAGCCTCAGACCACTCATGAATCGTCAGTGGCATAATTCATCTACACCGAGATAGTCAACTTCTACCTCCCCAGTCACTTGATTTCATCCGACAACGGTTTTTCTAAAATCTTCACGTTACATTGGAGCCCTCTAGCTACATCTAGAGCCTTAAGAAGTGTTCGTGAAAATAGAGTTGTATGCGTAACCTTGAAGCAAATTCAGAGGCAAGGGCTGCCAACGAAATGGCTACCTCACTTATAGTTTCACAGGCACTTTAAATTAATATGAACCTTAAAAAGAGTTCATAGTTTTGGTTGAACTCGTCTGGTTTCACTGTCAAATCTGAACCTGTTCAGTTGAACTCCGTTTGTGTAAAGCAATCGAAGATCTGGCATCACTTTTCATTCTGGCCGTGTATTGGATGAAATTTGTAAAAGCTGTGACATATTTCCTGTGGCTTATGCTTTTGGGACATTCCTTGTGAAATTGATTAGCTCGTCTCTCAACCAAGGAAGGGAAAAGCTGCTGACAGTCCATTGCAAATGATTTCAACGCAAATAAGGGATCTCTTTACCGAACATCAGGTGTCAGAGAGAAAAAGGAACGGAAGACAGGGAATGACAGCGAAACAAGATGGCTGCTGCGCAGAACTGAGGCTTAACCGACAGTGTGCTTCCGCTTAACTTAAACTACAAATTTAACTGAGTTCAACGTATAAACGAAACTGTGAAATAGGGATGAGAATGCAGAGTCCAGAAAGTGATGCAAATCACCTCAAAAAACGAAGCTGATTTACAAAAAGTGAAGCAGATATACCCTTATCCTGCTAGTCCTACTTTATGGAGCCGAAAGCTGGACATTAAGTAAGGCTGCAGAGCTGATTCTTGGTGCCTTGGAAAGAAAAATTCTACGTCGGATATATCGAGGAAGGCGAATGGAGGAGAAGACACAACCGCGAACTCTACGAGCTGTACAAGAATGTGGATGTAGTCCGCAAGGCAAAAATCCGTCGACTACACTGGCCACATCGAGCGAATGGACACCAACGCCCCAGCAAAGAGGGTCTTCGAATCCGAGCTTCCTGGTTCGAGAAGGAGAGGAAGACCGAACCTCCGGTACAAAGACCAAGTCATCGCGGATGCAAGACAGCTGGGCCTTGATGACTGGAAGCAGCGTGCCCAGGACCGTCACCGATGGAAGGCAGCAATTGCTCAGGCTCAGACCCTTCATGGTTCGTCTGCCTGATAAGTAAGTAAGAAGCAGATATAAAACAATTTAGAAACAAAATATTTATTTGAAAAATATTTGATGACTACCACATGTGTCGTCACGTTACCGCCAAATAGTAAAAAAAAATCTTACCTACTACTGACTGTGTGATTTTTCGATGCATAGGCGGAGCCGGTCTATGGGCTATGGCACATATGACCCTATGGCGCCTTCGCTATAGAAGATGAGTTACAAAATGTGTCCGATTTTTGAGAGGATATATAAGTACACGTAATTCTGTTTTTACACGGTTTTTTCTGGAACCAATCTACCGTGTAAAAACAGAATTAGGTGCATAATGCATTCTAAATAGAATCAAAATAAACGAAGTAGATATAAGTTGCTATGTAGCATTTATTGAAAATTAAATAATGAGGAAGGCCTACATATGAAGTAGTTTCTCATCTCTGCTGCGAAACCGAATAAATATCTAAACTGAAGCTTAAACCAAGAATAGTGTCTAAGCGAGCATTGTGAAACTGGACGTTAGTCTAGACAACAAATTGAAAATCTAAGTGGGTAAGAGAAAAAATTTGCTTTTTTTCTACAAAAACCTCTGTTAGGCACAAATATTGTCATCTGCTTGGACAGTCAGGCAGCGGTCAAATCTCTGAGTGTAGTCACTCACAAACTCCAAGACGACCCTTAATTGGCGCATAATTGACCATATTAACACCATGCTCATGTGGGTTCTGGGACACAGTGCTACCCAGATTGCAAAGCAGACAATCTCACCAGAGAGGGCACCACTTGAACGCTCTCTCCGGATGGTGACCTGCTGTCCAGGCCTATGACTAAAGCTTTTTTTTTTTCATTTTTAATTTATTTTTATTTCGTGCTCCATGACATGCTTATATACTAGACAAAAATGCTTAAAACTAGTTGGACGTACAATTTTTACTGTTTCTAACTTACTGTCCCTCGGCGGGCACTCCAAGCTAAGGGACAGTAAGTGACTAAAGCTAAACATCTACTCATGCTCGAAACGCTTAACCAAACCAGATGTATATGGTCCACCGGCACTGGATGCCTCATAACAAGACAATCACAACCAACCCTCGATCCAAAACGGCCACGGGGCTTGATAAATATGAGCAGGCTGAGTCTCACAACCGAGAACCGAGGATTACACATTCTCCACAATGACTTCTGCAGAAGCTGCATAGATAAAGAGTAAGGGGTGGAGACTATCGTGCACCTTCTCTGTAACTGCAACGTTCTCTGCTCTTACAGATTCAGTCACTTAGCCGCGCTGTTTTGTAACGGCTAGATGGCGGTGGCCCGTGGCGTTGTGGGTATGTGCGTCGACCCCAACCTCGACGTCGTAGGTTCGATTCCTGCTCTGTGCGACGGAAAACAATTTTCACGACCCCACCTCTTTCGAGTCACTGACAATGCTCAAAGAGTATTTCCTGTCTAGAGAGAACTTCTCAAACTTAGCCGTTCAGAGTCGGCACAAAACTGTAGGTCCCTTCCACTCGGCAGAGAACAAAAGCACGCACAACATGAGTGGTTGCTGAGGAGCTAGGCCCTGCCCCTCTATGGGCTGTAGCGCCACCCTTATTATTATTATTATAGATGGCGCAGTTGGTTGAGTATCTGCCGTTCGCTTTGAGGGTCCCCGGTTCGAATCCCAGTGAAAGCAAAGTTAATACTCTTTTATCCGGTTTTCAAAGCTGTCTTTTCTGGGTTCTGGGCTTCAATCAGGCCGTTGGCATCAAATTAACAGCAATGGGTTTCACAATGGACAACTATAGTCTTAGTGTACTGGCAATTTGGCTGGAAGACCAAATGCCTAACCTAGCCTATTTGTGCTGTACTTTAACAACTTGATGGAGACGAAGAATCTCAGCATCATTAGCATAGGGGGATTTACCTACTCGATCCTTGTGATAACCCAACGCGCTTACTCTGGCCTCAGTGTAACTACCATCTGTGATAGTCAGCCAACTCGAACCTAACCTAACCTACAACAGCCCCTAGTCAATGGAATATGTCTGAAGACTTAGAAAAGAACATTTGACAGACAGACAACTCAGGTTTTGAGCTAGCAATTGCCTTGGTCACTTATTTATTGAAAATGCTACAAACTTTGAAAAAATGTCAAGTGGGCTTCTTATATCTGCTGCTTTAATTCTTCAGTAACGAATTGTGCTTCCTAAGAATAATGAGCACCTGAAGGCTGAAAAACATTGGCCAGGCTTTATATAAGAATATGGGTGGCGAGGGCCACGGCCTAGCTTCTCAGCAACCACTCGTTTTGTGTGTGCTCTTGTTCTATCACGAGTACAGGCTTTGCTGCCAAGAAAACAATCTGCTCAACAAAGCACTCCATTCAGTGCTATTAAAGCCGCTCCAAATCGTTCGAATTTATTTTTGCTGAGTTTGAAGTGCTTGTCTTACAGTAAAGACTGTAAAATCCACCAAGTCATCTTGCAATAATTCATTACTTCTTCACGACTCAGCTAAATTCTGTGCGGACGTTCAGGTACGGTACAAGAGGTTATGTTTGTAAGCACTTAGGTTAGGATCAATTTGTGAACACAGACAACTTAAAGAGCTTGCGAGAAGAAAACAGATGACACAGATAACTCTTACTTACTTACTTAAGGTGGCGCTACAGTCCGGGGTGGACCTGGGCCTCAACCAACAAGCGTCTCCAGCCAGCTCGATCTTTAGCTAGCTGTCTCCAGTTTCGCACACATAGTTGGTTGAGGTCCCTTTCCACTTGCGTGCGCCACCTGAGTCGCGGTCTTCCTCTACTGCGCCTACAGATAACTCTCACTGCTCGATTTCTGATCACGCGGTCATTGTAATGAAACGTTATGCAGCTGGTCTGATTCGAAACAGATTAATTGGGCCAATTGTTGACACCGAACTAGAAAACAACCAACAACGTCATAACCGTTTGATAAGCTCATACCTAAATCCTAAACAAAAATTAACATTTTTCCCTATTTGTATCATTCACAGGACTTCTCCGTCGCTGCTACCAATGCCGGTCGCGTGGCGAGCTGGGCAGCTGCAAAGACCCATTCGGCTTTAACGCAACCGATGTGGAGAGCGAACCAGGCATTGCAGCAGTACCATGCGCATCCGGTTGGTGCGGCAAAGTAATCGAAGGCGGTGGTGCCTATTCAGTTGATGGTAACCAAAAGAAAACAGTCCACCAGCAGTTCAGACACTTCTAACCTCTCCCATTTCAGATTACGATCAAGCTGTGCAAAGAATGTGTGTTCAACGGGGCCCAGACGACAGCGAAGATCGCTGTGCCTACACCGTGTACAACTACAAGAAAGTCTACATGTGCTTCTGTCAAGGTGATCTCTGCAATTCCGCACCCCCGACAACAGCCACTCAAACGCTAGGAGTGCTCCTCGCCGCAATCATCGGATGCTCAATAACAAAAATGCTCTCACTCTTTAGCAAATAACTTTTGTTGTATTTTTCGTTCATAGGTTTAACATATTGCAATATATTATATATTTTAAATATTTACATACAAGTTGACTTATAAAAAAACAATCTAGTCTTTTCCTTGATTTATGTTGTATATGATAAATGCTTTGACTAACAATATTGAATCTGTATCACAAGGCCACGGTGCACATGCTTCAGATTGAGCTTACGACTAACTTAAACAAAACGAAAAATGAAAACAATTCATTGAGGAAATTGGAAAAAAAATGTTAACGGGAAAATATGAAATATGTTTAATGGGTTTTATAAATAAGCAAATGCGTCGTTTCCACAGCACAACCATCCACAGCCTACTCTCAAGTGGAAGACATGCGGGTCACATTACTTGTCAGTGTCTGTTTTGATTTTCTGGACGATATCAATGAGGTTCCTCATTCCGATTTTGTACATTTTCCCTTCGGCTTGCAGTGTCTTGCGACGTTTTCCCTCCATTGTCAGCTTCATTTCAAGGTCTCGGATTTGTTTCTCCAAGACAGCACCATTTTGTTTCACTTCACCTGGAAATAGAACGAAAAAATGTGATGAGTAATCGGGTTTAGAAGACGTTCTCAGTGCAGTGACAATGAATATGAAGCTCCAGAGAGTGATCAAGTGATGGAAATAAGTTTGTGTCTTGTTCGACGATGACCATGACAAGAACTAACCTAACTTTTTTTTGTCTCTGTTGTTCCCCCACGAACATCACTACTGTGAACTGACATCAGCTCCGCACTCGCTCGCTGTTCATTGAATTTTAGGGAAAAAAATCAATGTCACTGTCGGTGATTTCTACTTCAAAGGCTTACCTTCTTGCTGCAGGGGAATGAATTGTTTTCTGGAACAAGCTGGACACTGGCCATTTGCTTTGACATTTGGCTCTTTGTGACACTTCTCGTGGTAGCTGTTCGGGCAGTCTTTGCAGTGGACTACGGCACCGCCACGTTTCATGCATTCGCTGCAAAGTGATTTCTCGTCTGGCGACGAGGAGTTCGAGCGGTCTGTGTCGGTGGAGCGTTTCTTCTTGAGGGCACGATTCACTCGTGGCGAGAGCAAGAACTCCTTCTTGCGCTTCTTGGATGCGGCTGGTTGGGGAGAAAGCTGGGGGAAAGGAAATTTGTGTTAAATTTGCTGCAACTGTCTGTCTCTTGTCAGATAAGAATCGTTCACTTACCATGTGATCAATGCGTCCATAGTGAAAGTCAGCTTTCTCGTTGTTGTGCACGGTTCTGCGCTTACGCTTCGAACGTCTCTGCTGCAGCAGTTGGATCTGCTCCTGAGAGAAAAGATTGAAGAATCGCAAGAACGCTTCCTGATTGTAGTCATCTGGTTGAGTTTTCATGTCAAGTTGTGGCGGAGAAGGCACACGGACGTCCATGGAATCGTCCGAGGAAGATGGTTCAGATTTGGATTGTTTCGGTGGAGCCTTCTTTGCCGGGGGCTCCACAGTTTTAGTGACTCTTGGCTGAGTTACAGCTGGAACTGCAACCACTGGAACCACTGGTGGTGTCGCCACTATATTCCTTGCAGCAGCAGCCTTACTTAGCGCCTGCCGCAGATTCAACCGACTCAACTTGACTTTCGACGAAACTGGCAGCACAGGCTCAGACGGGGCAGCTGGCTTATCGTCATCGGGAATTATTATCTCAGGGATGCTCTTCTGTCGGACAAGTGTCGGCGTGACAACTCGCTCAGATATCGGTTTCAGGAGTGAAACTTGCCTAAGAGACGGCTGAGATTCTGGAGAGATTTGAGGAACGTCCTCAGCAGCCACTCGCGGCGTTGGGGACTTCTCAATCGCCTTCACTTTGTTCGGCGATAGGAAAGAATTCAGCAACTGGCTTTCATTGTAACGGGCACGAACCAACGTCGGCACGCAAACGTAGTCTTTGTTTTGAATTAATGGCACTATTTGTCGGGAAATATAGTCGTTCATCATGACCCGATCCACCCCAATGTCCTCGCGATGGAGGGTCTTGAAAAATTCGTCAACAATCCGACGAACCCTGAGCAGCAAATACTGCTGTTCGCAATTAATCTCGTAGATTTCATTCTCCAGTTCGTCCAAACACGACTGCCTTGAGAGAGAATACTAAAAATAAACAGAAAACAAAGACGATTACATCAAACGATTCCTTTTGAAACGAGCATTTCCTCACACACTCACCTCTTTATCTTTTACGTACTGGTCAACGATCATCTGGTGAAACAAAATCATGCAAAAGAAAATAATTGACAAATGATTAGCACCAATTTCCCCATAATGTTGATTTTCCAGTTCAATCTTACCTGATGGACCTTCAGATGAGTCCTTAGTGCTCGCTGACAATAGATTAGATCACTCCTGATTTCTTTTGGAAATTTAAAGTTCTTCAGTGCTTCAGTAAAACGTGTCGCCATTATGAGAGATTAACAAGCAAACTACTACTTTTGAACACGAAATTATGAATAATTGTCTTTTCTCAAACGCTTGCAGATAGCTGTGACACGGTCCGCTGCTCGATATTGATTAACAAAAATAACAAAAATTATTTCAATTATAAACGCACTGACCGTGGTCACTTAAGAAACAAAAAAAAAACTAATGTTGAAGAGGAGGAGCCTTTCGTTTCGTCTTATGCTATGCTCGAAGGCTGGTAGATTGCTTGCTTTTGACATTTATCGGGAAGGGGTGAGTAGAGATTTTCTCCTTTTGCATATGGCGAAGTCATAAATGACCGTTTCGTGTCGTCACAATTTGAATCCGCAGGTAGCAGGTAGAATAAATCACTAATTACAAAGATTTGCGGATCCACGACATGCAGCTAGAACTTTGTTTTGGTGAATTTCGTTCAGTTGAAGTGAGGGAAATTATGAAATCCGATGGTGAAAAGAAATTAATTGCATTGAATTTCTGGAATTTCACTTTGACGCTGACAGCGCCGTGGCGTGGGCCGAAAGCACAGTGACAGCAGAGGAATTTAACTTGAAAAATGTTGCTCTCGTTGTCAGTTACAATTTTGTTGTGATTTATTTTCTTGCAAGATGGGGCGATAATTTTACATTCCGAATTGACTGTTTTGTTTCGATTATGAGGTGTTTGTCGGGCTTAGGGTGTATAAAAGGAAAGGAAATCATTGCATGAAAAGATGGAGTAAGTGTGTAGCAGCTTGTTGAGAAAGTTTCTCACCACAGCGATGTTGCGGAACACTCTTATCTTGAAATGACACGGGAGAAACCCATGGCGCCATCTTGACTGATGAATTCAACACACTCGTTGCAGAAATTTCCACCACATCTTGCCACAGGTAGGTGAAAGAGATAAATTTTGAAACGACGAGTGGGTGGAGCTGAAACTTTTTGAATCGTTTTTTTTCTTCTTTTGTTTGTTTCTCGCTCTGGTCGCGAGGGATTACGGATTCCAGGAAATGCATTAGGTTTTATTTTTCAATTTCATTTATGGACTTGAAAATACCAATGTTAATTGCAATTAAGTACAGGTACCATGCATTTGATGGAATTAAGTATGCGATTTCATGGAATTGTTGAGTACATGTGCATCTGCGCCTAAATGCCACTTGAGTATATTCGAAATTGACAATTTTGCCATACAACGAACGGACTTCAAAATTGCTTCAATTAACTGAGTTGCTATGGAATGCGCATTAAAACAGAATGCGCATTCCATAGTAACTCAATTTGTTATGTCAGTTTATTATGCCAGTTTTCGCATAGTTAATACGAAAAGTACAAGTAGATTTCTTAGAGTTAATTTCATAGTGAACTTGCATATTTTTGTCAGATTTTGTTTTCATCATTAGTTTTGTTTAGTAGAAATAATACATACTTTTCACATTTCACTGTCAAACCAAATTGTTTCATTTGTAGTGTGAATCATTTATTTCTGGTGTGAAAACTTTGAGCAAATTCAAAATTGCGATGTCTCGCATTGTACAATTAGTTGCGCTTTTGGGACCTGACAGAGGAGTGTTTGAATGCGAATGTGTTCACTTCGTGCAAAAGTGTAAAGTGATATACAATAGACCTAGTACGTGAGGATGGAGATTTCTAGCAAAAACCCTTTGAGGGGTAGAATGTAAACAATGCTTTTTTTTAACTCCAACTCGACGTCAAACACCCAACTCACAAATTTTGTGGCTTCCCACGTTCTTGAGAGATACTTGTGACTTGTGATACATTAAAGGCCCATTTATATGAGCGGCGAATTGCGAAGGCGAACTTTTAGAAGCAACCCTTTTCCAGCCAATATGAACAATAAGTCATATTCCTTTGTATATGAATTATCCAATTTCTTCATCCACAAAAATCTCAACAAAAGTGAGCTTAAGTATCCTAATTAATGATTTAAACGATTTTCTCTGCGAATCATCATTCTCTTTGCGAACTGTCAAACTGAGATCGCAATACACAACCACCGCGACCAAAAAATTCGCAGTGAAGTGTCAGTTTGCACCCCTAGTTCTCCGCGAATGAATGAGTTGTCAGAGTTTGCAAAGTTCGCAGTTCGTGACGACCTCATATGAATGGGCCTTTACAGAGGTTTGCCAGAATACGTGTGTACATTGCTTCGAAGCTTATAATAATAATATAATAATAATATGGGTGGCGCTACAGCCCATAAAGGGCCAGGGCCTAGCTTCTCAGCCACCACTCGTGTTGTGCGTGCTATTGTTCTCTCTCGAGTGGAAGGGACCTACAATTTATGCCGACTCCGGACTCCGAACGGCCAAGTTTGAGAAGCTTTTTCTAGCCAGGAAATACTCTTTGAGCATTGTCAGTGGCTCGAAAGAGGTGGGGTCGTGAACATTATTTTCGTCGCACAGAGCAGGAATCGAACCTACGACATCGAGGTTGGGGTCGACGCACATACGCACAACGCCACGGGCCACCACCAAGCTTATAGTTTCCTTAAAACGACGCCTTGATAATATACTCCGAGTTGGACCTTGGCCACAGACTCGAAGTAGAAGGCTTCTGAGCACGGGGGGAAGTTGTCTATGAGTAGATGGCCACCGTTTTGTTATGAATTGATCACCGAAAGAACTATATATTCTCTTAAATCGTTTGATAGTAATTTTGGTCGCTCAAGTTGACAAGAGAAATTTTAAACCATCAGAGTGCTCTGGAGTTGTGCTGAAATTGTTTGTTGTCGTGAAGAATTTTCACACAAAAAGTGTCGACAACTTGTAAAGTACCTTGCTTTACTAATATATGTGTGTTCGCACTGCATTACATCGTAGTTAAGCCCAGTCAAACTGTCTTGTCGAATAAACTAATTTGAGGTCGTACACGTGTAAACGATCCGTATGACGGTCGTATGGAAGTTCAACTCTGTGGACATAGTGGAATGACCGCGGTACAAGTTTTCTTTAGCGTTTTTGATTTCAACGAGTGAGCATCAGCGGAGAATGAAAATGATATGTTTTCTCGATTGAATTTAGGGTGGTTTATTTATTTAGGACATTGACATGGTTTAAAAAATAAGGTGCGCTGCGATCTTGATGCCTAGTCAACTCAACCTCTGGCCTATCTTTGAATTTGCTCTTAAGTCACACATCCTTCTTTATTTTCACGGACACTTTTTAAGGTTCCAGAGTAACACCACAATGTTTTTAGAACACTTGTTTTCACAACCCCCTTCTGTGAAAAAAAAAAAAACGCTGTCGGATGCAATCAAGTGCAAAGGAGCTACGTCGATAACTTAGTTGACCATCTCGGTGTAGGTGATTTGGGATGTGAACGCCGCTTATAGGCGTGTTTTTTTTGACTGGTCAGTGCTCAGTTTAATAATGATTCTCACTAAAATGTTAAAACTTAGTCTTTGTATTAAATTCCAATGCACTGACATATTACCTACAAAGAATTTAGAAGTTATTTGGAAGTTTGAGACGTGTTGTGTTCACTTAGATGTGCTTGCATCGGGTTTTGCTGATTACATTTAAGGCGTGCCTAAATAGTGGATACGTAAATGTCACTTGAAGCAGGAATCAGGATATTCCCGACTTCTACCACTCTTGTTGCTAGACATTCATTGACCTTGACGTTAAATTCGTTGATGAACAAGTTACATTCAGCAGCAGTCCTAAACTTGGCAGAGTATTAGCACACACCAGCAGTCGCTCACTAATCTTAAGCATTCAGTTTTGAGGATGATTCGTTTTCTATTGTTTTCCTTCTGTTTTTACTGAATTCCGAAAAATTTGATAATAGATAATTCCACATTGATGCAGTACATCTAAAATGAGCCTCATATCTGTAATATCGTCTCAAATATAACAATTCTCTTCCACTTGCAAATTCACACCACCAAGTCTTCATTTATTGACTTGGCATCACTGACCACTGACATTTCGTTAGATCAAATTTTGACAGCAATTATCTTCCGTCGAATTGACATTAGCATTTTTGGGTAGCAGAAAACGCAGCGCCTGCTTTTCTCTAATAATTTTCGAATTGAAATCGTACAGTGAATTTTAAGTAAAGTAGTTGGTAAGCATTAAATTATATTCAGCCGAATTGCTGGAATCAACTGTTAGCCACTTTGTTATCAGCAATTCCATACTCACTGCACCGACAGACCCTGGGTCTAACCTAAAAAGTTACATAATTTATTCTTTGTGTTTTTTCGCTAATTCCTTCACTTTTCTTCCGCAGAAAATGTCTTTCGCAAAGAACGCCAGATTCCTAGCTACCCGTGGCTCCAGAATGCTCCAGTCGAGGGGCTATGCTGATGAGATGAAACTGACATTTGCTGCTGCCAACAAGACCTTTTACGCAAATGCTGATGTTCAACAAATCGATGTTCCATCATTCTCTGGCAGCTTTGGTATTCTCGCCAAGCACGTCCCAACCTTGGGTTAGTTCAGACTAGGGATACAAATGCCTTCACATTTGTTAATGCGCCTTTTTGTGTTTGTAAAATATAGCTGTCCTGAAGCCAGGTGTTGTCCAAGTCGTCGAGAAGGACGGCAAGAGGAACAGCTACTTTGTTTCCAGCGGTACCATCACCGTCAACGAGGATTCATCCGTTCAGGTTCTGGCTGAGGAAGCACATGAACTCACTGAGTTGGACGCCAATGCTTGCAAGGATTTGGTCAACCAATACAGACAACAGTTGAACTCTGCCTCTACAGATGTGGTATGGCTTCCTCCAGAAATCTCTCGTCATAATTTCTAACCGGTTATTTGCTTTCTTCCCTCTAAAGGACAAGGCTCAGGCAACCATTGCCCTCGAATGTGCTGAAGAACTCGTCAAAGCTGCCCAATAAATGTTTAAGCAAAAAACAAAAACAAAATAAAAAATACTAGTGAAGATGAAGTTTCCATTATTGATCTGTAACTAAAGTGTTTGCATTCAGAATGAAAAAAAAGAAACGTTGAAATAAACAGTGGTCTCCGGTAGGACCGTATTCGAACTGAAGAGGTTTTCTATTGCTCCATGAGGTGGTGACTCCTGGAATGGAATAAACTGCACCAGATCGGTGTGTCTTGAGTGAAATTCAGTTTAATTATGTAATTCGAGTGGATCCATTGAACTGGCACAGAGAATGCTACTTGATAAGGAACACTTTAGTTTGTTGAAACTGATGGGTTTCCAATTGTTACGAGAATGCATCGGTGACCATGGAGCATCCACAAGCATTGCCTGCCTTGTAATTATTAACTTCGTGATTTCAAAGTTCACTTTCTTAGCAACAGCTATGTAAACACGTCTCGCAGAATACAGATTCTAGATCGCTTCAAATGTATTTTCTTGGCAAACGTATAGTTTCTTCGAGATTTGTCTGAATTTTTTGTACATTTAACTCTGATTCTGCAAAATGCTTACAGCTCTGTGAACTGCAGTAGATTGTTGACAGCGGGGCTTGTTATGGATTTAAGAAACTGGAGAAGACGATGCAAAACTTAATCTATACGAAACATCCGTCAACAACAATATGTCAGTGTTGTCAATGTCATGCGTAGAACACAAACAGTGTTGGTCGGACATAATTCAATTCAAGCAATAATATAATTGTTCAGAAAAGGAGAACAAGCATTCAGGACATTCATGGTAAATGTAAGGTGATCTGGATAACTCAAAGTAATTTTGTTCAATGGACAAATGGACTTGAAATTCGTGGGACTTGCGCATAAATCCCGGCGTTCTTGGTATTTTTCATAAATTTGCTTCTTAAGAGCATACAGGGATTCATACAGCGGGCATTCGTTTCTTAGGGTGAAGGTAGTTATGATGAATTCACTGACTGGTCTATTTTGCTGCCACTCGGATCACTTGTATTCCCACTAATGGGAAACCAACATGAGATGACGATGAAGGGAAGTAGCTTTGCGATGGCTATCTCGTATTGAAAAACATTACCCAATTTCTAAGGCCTCAGTAGCGTTGCTCGAATTTTTAATCCATCCACCCAAGCAGCTTCGCAGAAGTACTTAGTCTTCAATTTCACCGTGGTCTCCTAAGCATATCACTCCATCACTGATCTTCGTAACAGGAGTTTCAAACTCGTGAAAGAACGCAGCAGACGGAACTCGTTACTTCGACACACCAAGAACAGCCTTGTTCTGATCTAGGGGAATAAAGCAGAAGAGGACGCCCGCGATGAGTCGTGCTATGTATGAAAGTTAAGTCCTTAACATACTTTGTGTGTAACATTTGAGACCGCTGACAGTAGACGCTCCCAGCTGAATTTCCATGTGGTTGCCCAGTTTGTGTCCTTCATGATTAAAACAGGCTGATAACAGTGCACTGTTAGCAATTGCCCGGAAAATCTGTTTTGACTATAGTGACCAGACGTCCCGCTTTCGGCGGGACAGTCCCGTTTTTCAGATCTTTGTCCCGCGTCCATATTTGTCCCGCTAAATGTCCCGCTTTTTCTGCATTTGTAAAAATGTGTGTTGGTCTCAACAATTCTCAAAAAAGGCAATTTTATAAATACTGGCTTACATTCTGTGCATCCAAATTAGCACATATAAAACAAACGTAGGAGCTGTTCAATGAAGAAAATGTATATTCCATGTTAAATGAATTGTCAGCTTAGCTTGTAGTCAAATCAAAAACATCAGAAATATTGAGGCTGATTTTTTAAAGTTATTATTAAGCAAACTGTTTGAAGGTTAATATATGTGTTTTCTGATATCAAAACACAGTTGTTATGACGACTGTTATTTTTTTTTAAATAAATATGGCATTTGTCGTTTATGTTGCGTACTATTTGAATTTTTTACACAAAAAAAACATAATTTCTGCTACCTTCGAAGCTTTGGAAATGTGTCCGCTTTTTCTTCAAATAAATCTGGTCACTATAGTTTTGACTTTCATCCAGCAAAGGCGAATGTTGTGTTCAGTCTCCGGGAGGTAAACAATATTTTGGTGCAAAATTGAGTTGACGGGAGACTGATTGCAATGCTTCAATAACTGCATGACTTTTCAGGTGCTAATATCAATCGAATCCGGCGTTGTTTAGGAAAACATCTACAAGCGCCTGGCTAAAAAACAATGTGGTATCAAGAACAGATACTGTCATCTGTTTCGACAGCCAGGCAGCGATTAAATCTCATTCACATTCTACACCAAGACGTCTAGTAATTGCTCCCTGTCTCTTAAAGAGATGGCCAAGTATCCTGTGCCGGGATACTGTGACATTCTGTGACATTCCAGAGAATTGTGAATGAACTCCCTAGGAGGGATACAAATTCTGTACTCTAAGCAGATGGTGGCACTCATGCTCGCAGGATGGGTGCTCCATATAATGATTTTTGCCGAAGCTGCATGGATGAAGAGGAGGAAGAGAACACTCATCACCTTCTCTGCTCCTGCAGTGCTCTTGCCAGTCGTAGGTTCCTGCAGCCTACTACTTCAGCAGCCGTAACGAGCTAAAAAGTGCCAGCATTGGCCAACTAAATGGGTTCATTAGCAGCACCAACTGGTTCTAGCGATGGGAGAAGTCAATCCGCGTGGTATCACAATGGGCCTACTCTGTGTGACTGCTCTGCAGTAGTCAGCCACTACAACCTAACCTAACCTAGCAGATGGTGACATATAATTTACTGAAGCTGGACACGCTTGCTCAAGCAAATCTTAGCTGTCCGATCGACACAAAATGCCCAAACAACTCTGGCTTGAGCTAGATCCCAAACGATCACTTAACCTGTTCAATATGAGCAGAAAATCGAATTCGTTTCATTTTATTTCATTTCATTTATTAGGTGTACCGGTTTTTTTTTTTTGAAAATAAGACACTAATTATTAATGGGAAAGTAAAAACGGTCAGAAATTGTTTGTTGTGCAACATTTAACATTGCTGTCATTTGCTTTTGACTCAAAGTGTCATCTCCATCCAATATCGCTTGCAATTCGGCGTCTTCAAACTTTTTTGGTGGTCCTCCACGTTCTTCATTTCTCACCGTTGAAACCATCTTTTGCATGTTGCTTCTGATAGAGCATGATCACCATATGCCTCGACAAGCATCGAATATGCGACTCTGCAGCACTTTTCTTCAAATGAAAACAAAAAATTAATGCTTTCCGCAAATCATCACTTTCTGGGACAAAATTCGACATTTTTAACACGATGAGAAAATATGATTTTGTCTGTTCGCTGACTTGATGTATACTAAATATTTTCCACAGATGTCATAGCAAACAAACAAAACAAAATAAGGGCTCGTTCACAACAAATGGTCCCTATCGAGACATTTGTATCTTGACGCTGGTACATCTGGTATTTATTGATTTTATATCGCTGTACCTTTGACTAGGCCAATGTCGTACAGCTCGTAGAGTTCGTCGTTCAGCCTTCTAATGCACGTTCTCCCAGGAAACGTTGCAAAGTCTTTATAGAATGTATTACCAAAAATTGCCTAACTTTGAGTTAAAGTCATCAAGGACTATCTTGACGTCGAAGCTAGGACATTGCTCGTACGCTTTGTCAAGAAGTTCGTAGAAGTAGTCATTGGTTTCCTCATCCTTCTCCTTGAAGCCAGACTTCTTGCCAATGACAAATCCCTATCCGGACTGCGCTGACTTGGTTCTTTGTAACAATCACCGTAATAGATGTCACAACTTTTCATCCGTCTATTGCCCAGCCCATCCCGACGCATTTCTTGAATCGCGGTCTAAGGCCTCCGCAAGTTGATTGGTTGCACGCGGTCTGTTCTTGGTCCGTACAATCCACGTGCAGATCTGAAGATTGTTGTCCTTTTGCGTCGTCAACAGTAAAACAATGCATATCCAGGACTTGTTGGTTCTTTACTAACCTTTTTTCCACAGTGGCGAAGATACACCCCGAACCAGGAGCACTGTATCCTGGTATAACCCCTGGATAAGGGTCCGCTGCATACATTGGTTCATTTCTAAGCGGTTTGCTTACAAACTTACCACTGCTTACCACTGTTAGTTCGTAATATCACAGACCTTCGGAAAAAGAGTCTTCATCACATTTAGATTCCAAATTAGTTAATAACTTGTAGACAATAGACGACACTCATCAAGCCGGGGCACCAAGGCTATAATTCGCCCCTTTGATGGGGGGACAATACAGAGGATGTCGCTTTTGATTGTTTAGTATGTGAAAAACCTCAACAAACTTCGCGTGCGAAACAAGAGACATGTTACAGCAAACCATTATATCTGAAGAGTTTAGGTGGTGGCCCAGTTTGCCTCCTTTTTCAAATTTGAAATCAGTAGAGCAGGGTGGAATGACAGAATTACTGTGTGTCGCCTCCTCCGCTGCACAGTTGTCCGTCATCTTTATTTTGACTGGCACCGAGCCAAGGCGAATGCTTTGCTCAGCCATTTCTTCTAGAGATGAACAAACGTTTGGTACAAGATTGAGTTGACAAGAAATATTGCAATGCTTTAATAGCTGCCTGAATCTGGAGTTGCTTAGGTTAAAGATTCTGTACTCTTTGCCGATGACATACCATTCACAAATATCGGTGTTGCAGACTAGTTTGTCTGATGATGTGAACTTATAGCACATAAACTATAATTCACTGTTGATTGTGAAACTAGCACTTAAACCAGTTCACGGGGTGATTCTCAATTGCGTACGAGAAGTATAGTCGGTGACGATCAATTATTAATTCACATTTTATTTCTTGTAACTTACGTATTTATACACATGTTTTGTCTTATACTACTTACGTAATAATTATACATTTCTCTTAACCTACCTTATACGTACATATGTTTTGCTTACGCTAAGTTGCCCTACTCTACTTATTCTTCTTCTTCCCCAATTCTTTGTACACTTGCACAGTGCACCTGCATGATTTTCTGCACTATCAGCGTTCTCGTTCATTCATTGGGTGACCGCGATGTCAATGTGTCGCGATAATCAGTTCATGAGTACACATTGTCTTCATTCATAAACATTCTCCCCCCCGTTGAATAGGTTATTCAACCCATTAGTCGATGTTTACCACGAAATCTGATGTTGCTGATTTTTGTACCTTTGGTAGTGATGTCGTATGTCCCTTATACATTGTTCTCCCCTTCCAGCATACGTACAATGCTAAGCTGACCACTATCCCCAGGGCCATATATCCAATGGTGTAGTGATGATATTTATGTACTGCAATTTTATGTGGCAATTCGAGAATGCCCTTTTCAGTGATTTGCTTTTGCAAGTTCATGAGCTCGTTGATTTCCATATGATATTGCGTGGTGTTGACGTCTTGTAGCATTGATTGATAGTGTACCGGTGTTACTATTTTTGTGATATCACCGAATCCCGTGTATGAACTTTGTACTCTGCTGTAGAAGGTTTGATGGCCTTGAATTGTCAATAACTTGTATCTTAGTGTACACTCTGGCTGTATTGTTATTATTCCAGAGCCTTCTATTGAAATTTGTTGACCTTGTTTTCCGCAAATTGTTGTAACCTTCGATGGAGATCTTAGAGAGTATAGCCATTGATTCTTGTTTTCCATTTGAATCCACGTAGAATTGGCTTGTATTGTCTTTAAGTCACATGTAGGCCTCGTTTCATTATTGAAGAGACTTATTTCACAGGAACACCTCTCTGCTCCTATTTGGTATTTGTGCTGAATGTTGTAGCACAAATATTGCCCCTCGTCACTCTTAGTGCACGCATCCATGGCCGCTGCCTGCATTGGAAAGTATTGGTCTCGGTGCTGGCTTATAGCTATTACAGGTGCGCAAGTATTCATAGTAACCATTGTTTCATTTATTTTTGTGGGGATAGGCGTTAGTCTAAATATATCATAGATTTCTTGGTTTACTAATGGCAGCGTGATCCTGAAGATTGCTCGTTTATTTGCTATTCCCCCCGTAACCTTCATCACCTTGTATAGTTGCACCGCGTCATCTTCACTAAATGGTAGCTCTTTTGCTGTTGGTAGGTGTGCCCTTATGATTTTTAACTCCCTCTTCAACTGCTGCGGGGTTAAAAGGATTGGACTAATTTTTCCTTGATGTGTGTCTGTGAGTACATCTATGATTGCTGCTTGCATTCTCTGGACATTTATCATTGAAATGATGAGTTGTGATGCTAAGGATGTGAACAGTTGAAACATCTTGTCTTGATATTTGTCTTCGCCATTATGTCGTATTCTTGTCGTTATTTCTTTTAGTTGTTGGTCAAGCTGATCAAATTTGCTCTTCACAGTTACTTGATCTTGTTTTACCAAATTTATTGTTGCGTCTATGACCGAGGTTTGGTTTCTAATTAGATCCATCATGTGATTTTCATTTTCATCCACCTGTGTTATTGTATTGGCCATGCCTTCAGCATATTCATTATCCAGGACTCCAAATAGTGAGTTTGCCAATTTCCCGACTATATTCATTGCTCCTCTTTTCGTTCTTTTACTTGGCAGTAAAAGGCCTTCTGCTTGGAGTTCGTCACTGCTATGTTGAAATTGCTGTACCGTGTTTCTGCATACACTTTTTTGCTGGATTTGCTGGCACAAATGGCTTAAAGTTGACGTCCCGTTTATTAAACTATTGATTTCCTGTATAACGGGTTCAAAGTTGTAATGAACAATAAATTGCCATTCACTTGTTGCTATTTTTGCCGATCCTATATCATCGAAGTGAATGCCTGGATTGTTCTGAAATTTTGTAATTTGAATGTTGTCGGCAATGGCAATAGGTAGTATTAAACAGATCGCCAATATGGGACTAATCCATTGTGCTGAGGATGTTCTTCGTTTCTTCGTTGGTCGACTGCTGTTTTCTTGGTCCTCCTGATCGTCCTGATCCTTTTCAGTGTCCATTTCCGGCTTGTCTTCTTCTTCTTCTGGTTCCACTGGCAATGGGGCTAATCGGTGAATAGGCCGCTTCCAAATTCCAGATGCTGTTTTAACATCTACTACTCGAATTATCTCGTCGTTACCCTTATATGTCTTTACTATTCTTCCAAGCGGCCATTGCATAGATGGAAGATGGTCTTCCTTTATTATTACCATCTCACCTAGATGAATATTCTTGGATCCGTTCTTCCATTTGCGTCGGTATTGTAGTTCGTTTAGATATTCGTTAGACCACCTTTTCCAAAACTCGTTTTTAAGGTGGGCGACAAGATTCCATCTGGCTAGCAGAGTAGTTTTCGGTTCTAAGGCGTCTGGATCGACTTGTGCCGTGAGTGGTTCCCCTATAAGAAAATGTCCAGGTGTTAGCGCAGTTAGATCATTTGGATCAGCTGACATTTGGGTGAGTGGCCTTGAGTTTAATATGGCTTCAATTCCAACTAACACTGTCTCTAATTCTTCATATGTTAATGAAGCGGTTGATACGCTCCTTAGGAGAAGATGTTTTGCAGATTTTACCGCTGCTTCCCATAATCCTCCAAAATGTGGTGCCCGAGGCGGGATGAAATTGAACTGTATAGCGCTTTTACTGCATTCTTTGATGATCGCCGTCCGTCCCCCATCTGAGTAAATGGTCGTTTTCAGTTCTTTCAGTTGATTATTTGCTCCGACGAAGTTTGTGGCGTTGTCGCAGTACAGATTTTTACATTGCCCCCTACGTCCTATGAATCGTTTTAGAGCTCCTAAAAAGGCTTCAGTTGTAAGATCGCTCACTAATTCAATGTGCACTGCCTTTGTTGCAAAACAACAGAATATTGCCACATACGCCTTGTGGGGTCTCTTTCCGCGAATTTTGTAATGAATCCAAAATGGTCCGCAATAGTCTACACCTGTATTGATGAATGGTCGTGCTGCTGTTATTCTTGTTGATGGTAAATTCCCCATTACTTGTTTGAATAATGTTGGTCTTGCTCTAACACACCTCACACATTGCTGCACTATTGCTGTTGCCATTGTTTTCCCTTTAACGGGCCAAAATCGTTGTCGTGTATGCGCTAGTAGTGTTTGGGGACCACAATGCATCTGCCTTTCATGGAGCTCTTTCATCAACAGCTTTGCCAATGGATTATTGTATGGCATCAAAATTGGATGTTTCGCATCGTACGAAAGTGTTCCCTCTTCTAATCGTCCTCCAACTCTTATGATTCCCTTTTTATCAAGAAAGGGAGCGAGACTGGAGAGATGATTTCCACTTTTGAGTTCCTTGCATTTGTACAGCTCATTGAGTTCTTCTTTGAAATCGAATGATTGCATTGCTCGGGCTATGTTGATCAGTGCGTTTTCCAGTTCTTGAGTTGATAATGTTATTTCCGTGTATCGGTCATCCATCTTGCTTCTGGTATTGTGAATAAAACGTAACACATATCCTACAATCCTTTGTAATACAGTAAATGAATTACGATGGTTTATGTTATATATCATGTTTTGGTCCTCCGTTTTTGTTGCTATTGCCACTGTCGTAGCCTTTCTTTTCCTTTCTTCTAATCCTGACTTGTGTTTGACGCTCGTTTTGGGCCACATTTCTTCCTGTCCATGTAGAAATAGAGGTCCGTAGAACCAAAGTGTGCAGTTAGGTAGCTTCTCCGGTTGAAGTCCTCTTGATAATACATCTGCTGGGTTGCTTTTTGATGCCACATGTCGCCATTGTTCAGAAAGGGTTAACTCTTGGATCGTCGCAACTCTATTGGCTACGAATGTCTGGAATGATGACGATGGTGAGTTAATCCACGATAAGACGATTTCTGAGTCTGTCCATAGGAATGTGGGTACACTGCTGAGTTTCAGATCCATCCGTACCTTGGCTACTAGTTGAGCGCCGAGGACTGCGGCGCATAGTTCTAAGCGTGGCAATGTTTGTTTCTTCAATGGCGCCACTCGCGATTTTGAGCAAAGTAGTCGTACAATTATCCTTTCCTTCTTTATCACTGCTCGTAGATAGATCACTGCTCCATATGCTCTTTCCGATGCATCGCAAAAGACATGAATTTGTACATTAGCTGGTATATCGTCGTTAAACATGTGGCGTGGTATATGAAAATTGGTTAACTCTTTTAAGTTGTTCCGATATGTCATCCATTTTGTATGTAGTTCTGCTGGCAATGCTTCATCCCATGATAGCTTCAGTAACCACAGCTCTTGGACAAATATTTTTGCAGCAACAGTTACCGGAGCCATTAGCCCCAGTGGGTCAAATAGTTTGGCCAGATCGGCTGTGACTGTACGCTTTGTTACACGATTTGTTGGCTGAAGGTTGGTTTTCACACAAATTCGATCGCTCTTTGGTTGCCATGTCAATCCTAATGTTTTGATTGATGCATCACCTTCACTGTTAAAATCCAAATCAATTTCTTGATCTTCCTTTGCAATGTCTTGGAGTAGTCTGGGGTGATTTGCACACCATTTACGTAATTTGAATCCCGCTTCTTGAAGTATCGTAGTGAGTTGTTTTTGAATTTCGATGACAGTTGATAATTTATCATCACCTGTCAAGCAATCATCAACATAAAAGTCTTCCTGAAGGACGTGAGCACCTAATGGATGCCTTTCGATATTTTCCTTTGCTAGCTGTTGTAAGCATCTTGTGGCCAAATATGGTGCTGCCCTTGTCCCGTATGTTACTGTATTGAGTTGGTAGTAACGCAGCGGCTCATTTTCGCTTGCCCTCCATATGATGATTTGGAAACGTCTATCTTGGGGATGCATGATTACTTGCCGATACATTTTTTGAATATCCGTACAAAAGGCAAATCTCGGCAGCCGGAAACGCAATAATATTGAAAAGAGCTCGTTTTGAATTGTTGGTCCTATGTGCATGATGTCGTTTAGCGAAGATCCTGACGATGTTTTTGATGAGGCATCGAATACTACTCGAAGCTTAGTAGTACTGCTGTCTGCCTTAAACACACAATGATGAGGTATGACATAGTAAGGGCTTGCGATGTCTGCTATGTCTATTTGTTTCATGTGGCCCAATGCTTCATACTCTTCCATGAATTGCCTGTATTGTTCTTTTATATCCGTATTTCGGGACAATCTTCGCTCCAAAGCTAGAAATCTGTTTAGGGCAATTTCTCTTGAGTCTCCTAGTAGCCGGGTTGAGTCACAAAATGGTAATTTTACGACGAAACGCCCTTCATTGTTTCTTTTTGTATTTTGGGTGAAGTGGGCTTCGCATGTCTCTTCGTTTCTCGACAATCTCCTTTTGCTTGATTGTACGTCATCCAGCCTCCACAGTCTTTCTACCATTTGATGAAGCTCGTTATCCGTTTGAGTGGAGATTCCGCATGTTGCTGTGAATGACTCTGCGTTAGATATTTTTCCTGACAACACCCAACCAAGTACTGTATTTTGCAGTACCGGTAAATCATCTGACAATCGTATTTGACCAATAGAAAGCAACTGATGATGGAATTCCGCGCCAAGCAGGACGTCAATTCTTTCTGGTTGGTTGAAGTTTGGGTCAGCTAGTAATATATTTTTTGGAATGTTCCATGATGACACGTTGATGTGTTTTGAAGGCTGTTGCGATATGATGTGTGGAAGAACAAATGCTTCTAATTGGGCAGTGAAGCTGCTGGTTCGTGATTGTAGTTTTGTGCTAATTCGTTGATGAGATTCTCGCTGCTGATATCCAATGCCTTCAATATGTATTGAGGTGTTCTTGGTGTGTAGCCCTAGTCTTTTTACTAGTCGTTCTGTGACTAGGTTCACTTGAGAACCTGAATCCAGAATGGCTCTACATGGAATTCGTTTCCCGTTTGCAATAAGTTCTATTATGGCTGTACTAAGTAGAACGTATTGCTGCCCCTTTTGTAGATTTGATGCTGCTAATGTTACAGGTGGGCTTGATTGCCCATGGGTTGATGATTTGTTGCTCCCTTCCTTGGCGTTGTCATCAATATGGAGCAACGTATTATGCCTTTTGTTGCATTTTAGACAATTTTTCGACATGCATGTCCCTGCGAAATGCCCGATCTTTAGGCAATTTAGGCAGAGTTTGTTTCTTTGAGCTATTTGAATTCGCTCGATAGGCTTCCGTTGTAAGAACTGTTTACAGGCGTATAAGGGATGTGATCCGTTTCCACATATTTTGCATGATGATGTATTATTTGCACTGCTTGATGTTAATGATCCACATGCTCGTACTGGTGTATCTTTCTTCCTTTGGCCAATTTGTTCCAAGGATTGGAATTGATGTTCCAGAAACAGTAAAAATTCCTTAATCGACTGGAGCTCCTTCGGTTTCTTAAGAGATTGTTCGTACTGCATTCTGGTCCCTTGGTCGAGTTTTTTCACGAGTAGTTGCAGCAATATTGGATCCCATGTTGATGTGTCCAATCCAATATTGCCTAACGCCATTAAACATTCTTGTGTCGTGTCATGTAGCGCCTTTAATGCTGCGGGAGACGGCTGCTGTTGTACTTGGGCTGGCTGCCCAATTAATTTCTGCAAGAGGCTCGATGTGAGAACCCTTATATTGTTGTATCGATCCTGCAAACTAGACCATGCGGTTATGTAATTATCTTCCGTCAATGCAAGATGACGGATGAGATTTTCTGCTTCACCCGTAAGATTGGTTTTGAGGTACCACATCTTCTGTACGTTGGGTATGGGTTGGTTGTCTACGAGTTGGGAGAACAAGTCAAAAAATTGTCTCCATTTTAGGTAGTCACCATCGAATTTCGGGATGGTAACTTTCGGAAGGTTCAATGCATTTGCCCTGGATATGGGTTCCCGATTACTGTGGCTATCTCTTTGAGGATATGCCTTCGATGATATGGATATCAAGCACTCCTGCACTTGTTCTTCGAGTTCGATATAATTCTGCTGATCGTAGCCGTGCGCCACTGGGTTGTCACTTAATTCCCACATGGAATAGTTGAGTGATTCAACCTGTTGCCAAAGTTTCTCAATTGCTTGAAACTTGACGTCAAAGTATTGTAAGGGCTTATCTTCATTGAGTGCCAAACCTTGCATGGTCCGCCTTAGCGAATCCATCATAGCTCCCTGCTTTCGCATAATTGTAATAATGTGAGGCACCTCCAATTTAAATTCACCCGCAGATGTGGATGGCCCTCCGTGGGGTTTTGGAGTTAGTCCTTCTGCAAATTCTTGTTTGAGTGCTGACATCTCTTCTCGTAAACGTTTGGTGTACTGCTCTGCCACCTTTGTCACTTCGACAAAATAATTATTTACGAAATACGTGTGGTCGGTCGGGGGATTCGCTTGTTGTTTAATTTTCCTATCCGTCTCGACGAATGTGTTCCAAAGCTCCTGTAGGCGATGAAGACGGTCCTCATAGTAGGATACGGTCCTTTTCCTGTCAGCAGGGTCCTTTTTAAAGTTGGATATCAATCTTTGTATTTCTTGTCCAGTCCTCAATTGAGCTGCGGCAAGTTCTTCAAATGATGCCATGGTTTGATTCTTTATCTTTAATGTTGATATGAATTTGTATTCTTGATATGAACTTGTATTCTAACAACGTTGCTTCTGGTACACAATTGAGATCACGTCGGGGTCACCAAATGTTGCAGACTAGTTTGTCTGATGATGTGAACTTATAGCACATAAACTATAATTCACTGTTGATTGTGAAACTAGCACTTAAACCAGTTCACGGGGTGATTCTCAATTGCGTACGAGAAGTATAGTCGGTGACGATCAATTATTAATTCACATTTTATTTCTTGTAACTTACGTATTTATACACATGTTTTGTCTTATACTACTTACGTAATAATTATACATTTCTCTTAACCTACCTTATACGTACATATGTTTTGCTTACGCTAAGTTGCCCTACTCTACTTATTCTTCTTCTTCCCCAATTCTTTGTACACTTGCACAGTGCACCTGCATGATTTTCTGCACTATCAGCGTTCTCGTTCATTCATTGGGTGACCGCGATGTCAATGTGTCGCGATAATCAGTTCATGAGTACACATTGTCTTCATTCATAAACAATCGGTATCTACTAAAGCTGGACACACTTGTGGAAGCAAATCGTACATGATAGTTGACCATGACACAGGATACATATAACTCTAACTGAACCACTCTGGCCTGAGCTAGATTACAAACGAGCAATTAATATGTTCAATATGAGCTGGGTCTGATCTCATGATGTGCCATGAGGCATTGGAGCTAATGCTTCTAGGATAGGCCTCCATTACAATGACTTTTGCAGCAGAGCGGAGGTTGCGGAAGAAACCATTGTACACTTGTTATCTAATTGTAGTGTAAAGCTTGTTACTTGAATAGCCCGACCGAATTAAGCAATGTAAAGGTCGGTCATGTTCTCCGCTTCATCAAAAGCACAAAATGGCTTGCGGAATAGGCATTGATTGCAGTTTAAATTTTGAAAAATTAGCCAACATTCAGGATTGTCTTCAGTAAGTTTGCCGAATTTTTAAGCTGCCATTTAGAATAAAAAAGTTAAATTAAGGTGAAAGCAAGAATGATGTATTAGTGGTAGTCCGTGGCGTTGTGGGTATTTGCATCGACCCCAACCTCGGCGTCGTAGGTTCGATTCCTGCTCTGTGCGACGAAAACAATTTTCACGACCTCACCTCTTCGAGTTACTGACAATGCTCAAAGAGTATTTCCTGTCTAGAAAAAGCTTCTCAAACTTGGCCGTTCGGAGTCGGCATAAAACTGTAGGTCCCTTCCACTCGTGAGAGAACAATAGCACGCTCAACACGAGTGGTTGCTGAGAAGCTAGGCCCTGGCCTTCTACGGGCTGTAGCGCCACCCATATAAGAATGATGTATCATTCTTGAGGTGAAAGTATACATTTACAAAGGACTGTGACTAATATTTATGCCCATAACCCGAAATAAGAGAGTAAGTCCACAACGGTAAGTAACTAGTAATTCTCCCTTGTATACTCACATTCCTCTCTTATTTCTGCCCATAAACTTCTCCTCATCTTCAACGCTTTGTCTTGTGTGAATTGAAGATTAAATGACTTGTCATGAAAATTCATTCAAAAATCATGGGGGCCAGACATTGCTTTCTTCATTTTCGTGCTTCCCTTGAAGTAAGGCGTCCATAGTATGGACTCCATACACTGAAGTGGTGACCTGCTTACATTTTACATTGCTGCTGGCTCACATCGTTTCCCGCTCCCATTCGCAACATCAATTAATTGTTAATGTAATGAATGACCTTTTGCAGAAACGCATTTTTGTGCTCTGCATTTCCACAAGTTGATAAGAAATGTGTAACAAGGCGTGAGGGCTTTCGTCGACACGTTTTCCCATTGCGTGCCTCAAGTTCATTGTGATTTTATTCCAAACGTGCCCACTAGGTCGTATAAATCGCGGTAAAACCATTAATTCCATTTGCATTCAATGCAGGTGCTAGTCGCCTTATAGTGGAAATTAAGAAAAAAATAAAACTAATGCTGGCTGAAGGGAGCATGTGTGAGGAATGGACATAGTTCCAGGAACTAAACAGGTTCAGAATGATCCAACTCTGGCGACTCTATTCGAGTGTCGTTTGTAATGAAATGGGTCTAAGATGATGGGTGACAGACATGATGACGCTGATATGTCATTTTAAGCTTCAAAAGCGGTAGGTGAAGGAATTAACGGACTATGCCGTACAGCAAAGATTGTGGGTCAGTTACTTCGGAATGTGTCACAAAATGTCCCGACTATGTATGGATTACAAATGTTACATGCGAATTTTGTACCTTTTGAACCTTTTATTTCGCTCATCGAGTACTTTGTCAAGTGTCCGCGAGTCTCTGACTGATTCCTGAGCAAACCACTCCAAGCAAAGGGGAAATACCGAACATCCGGGTAAACGAAATCGCAAGCAGTTGGCCTCATGTTACGACAGCCTGCCCGCACTCCCGAGGAATGCAGAGTGCCTGTTTTGCATACTCCTCAAGGAGACTTGCCTTCATGCACTCGGAAAGGAAGTTCCCTTGACCTTTGTCATGGCATTTCAGATGTCATTCAAGTGCATTGCAATCAGCGTTCGCGAAATAGTTGACTCTAAGCTGAGTCCTAAATCAATCAGCAAGTGAAGTGCGCGCGTCAGCTTGAAAGACATCGGATCTCTTTCGCAGTCTACGCATGTGACGTTATGTGATCGATAGCAACCACCTAACTGAGCAAGCGCCACACTTCTGCCGTGTCGTGTTCCGTCCAAGCGTAGCGGGTGAGACTAATAAAACCAGTCGTACGTTGGCGCCGCCAAAACAAAGAGGCCTAATCAAATGAATGGATTTGCAAAATAATAAGATATTCACTGCTGCGGGGGGAGCTTATAAATTACCCGGTTAATGATATTCGGACTTGATTTTTTGGGAAACCTATTTGGCATGCACATATGCAAACGCTTTTCAAATGTTATGACTTAGCCGCAACAACGTGTGGTACCACGTTTCCTCCCCGGTCTGCATGCAGCGCTACTGGTGTGAATTTTAAGCGGATCCCGATTGAAGACCATCGCCGGTTTGCTATAAAAGAGATAACTGAACATTTTTCAGCATCATTTCAGTGAATTTCGGTGATAGCTAATCCATCCTAGTGCGTTATCGGTCAAACCCAACTGGATACAATATGAAGGTGAATCGGAGTGCCTGCCCCCGACTGGATAGTCCTTAACGCATTTGCTTCTCCCTCAGGTCTTCATCTGCATTCTCGTCCTCGCCATCAGCACGGCGCACGCTGGGTTCCTTCCGCAGTTGAGAGGACAACAGAAAGGACGCTCCGGCCCACCACGCCAAGCGCGACCACTTCAGAGGCAAGCGCGTCCACCGCAAGTCATCAAAGTGTTTCACTCGCAGACTCGCTCCAATCCCCATGCCAACGCAGAAGGCGGGCCAGTGAAAATAGTGAAAGTCTTCCAGCAGTCCGGACCGAGTGTTGCCGACTTGAGGTCATCCAATGGCGCTCCGGCCAAAATCATCAGAGTCATTCACCACGACGACTCTGCAAGCGGCGACTACGGGCGCTCCGCCGGCAGTCAAGACGCGAAGATCGTAAAAGTCTTCAGAGACTCTTCTTCTGTCAACTCGTACTCAGCTCAAGACGAACAGGAAGTCAAGGTCTACAAGATCTTCAAGCAGAACGATGGCGGATGGGCTTCGTCGTCGTCGTCATCGTCCTACGGATCTGGACATGCCAGTGGGTACAGTCAGGGACAGAGTGCGCCTGCGGCGATAGTGAAGGTGATCAAGGTCGCCGACAAGCAATCGGACTACGCGCCACGGTCCAAGTGGTAGGCGTGCGTGAGCATCTGTAGTGTCATCTATTTCTTGTTGTAAGTCTGATTAGAGTTAATTAAATTAATTAACTGCGACTTCCATTGAAATTCTTTAAGATCCAAATAAAGCGATGTATTTTGTTATTTAAGCCGGGGCTTTTCATAGAGTTTGAGTTTGTGTTTGAAAACGTCCACAATGAGGTGTCTGTCTGCGAAGTGGCTTTTATTCTACCTCCAAGCTGAACCTTGTATATCAATTCCTTTGTTACTAGCGTTTGTTTGTTGCAAAGCACAACTTTTCAGGGAAATCCTTTTGTAATATGGACTACGAGCCACGCGTTGATGGCAAGAACAATTTAGGCATATTTCAGATCCAGGCTCAGCAGAAAGTTCTAATAGTTTGAGGGTTTTTCATGAAATTTAAAGAAAACGCGAAGACATCTGATCTGATGGAGTATCCATAAAAGTGAATTGATTTCAACGCTTCTGCTCGCCTCCTTGATATCCACTTGGGCACACGGCTGGGTTTGAGACCGTCTTTAGGACGACTTTAGTCCCTAGACCATAGTTTTCTCCCGCACGGTTTTTTGATCCAAGTGTTTCTTACTATCAAGTAGTGCTGCAGTTGTGAAATATTTCTGGTCATCAACCAACAGACAGCGATACTCTGATGATGGTTTGACAGACTGTGAAGCATTGGCAATATTTGTCATAACAGACATGCATTGCGCACAGAACCAGGGCTGTAGATGGCTAGCTCGTCAACAACCACTCGTCTTGTGTATTATATGGTTTTCCCAGGAATTGAGGGATTGTAGAGGCTATGCATTGCATGAATAGGAAAGTGTATGTAACATTTGGACGGACTTGAGAGTGTATGCCTCGCCTAAATCAAAAAATATTCGTCTCGGGTATCGAACTAAGACACCCAGTGTGGATACCGCCACAGAGGACTTCTCGGGATCTAAACATGTGCTTATTCCCTTCGCATCTGTGTTTTCGACGGGAACAATTAGTCTTAAGCCCAATTTGATGTATAGCCCTTCAAGAAGTGTTCTATTCATCGATGCTTCTGACAGTCCATAAGAAATTGGTAGTGTTTCTCTTGCCATAGTCATCAGTCATCAGCCCTAGTCTTTGTGCGTCCACATTTCGACTGCCAGGTGAAGGGTAAGATTATGGACCAACATGCCGCTTATAGGCCTGTAAATACGAAAAAATGCAGACAGACCCCCAGTTATGGACCTTGAAATTTAGACTCATAGAAGAGGCAAAACATGACATTTTTGTGTGGTAATATTCAATTTAGGCATGCACGGTGTACACGATCCCCTAGTGGCATCATCTTTTTAAAGTCAGAGGATATATGTTAAAAAAAAACTTCTCAACAATTCGAACTACAAAAAAAATTGACTTTGTATTCACTTTTAATTTAAATCAGTCCGTCTACTTATGGTGTCGACTGTATATTGGATATTCTATTTACTTCATAAATAGAGAATCCGTTTGCTATAATAATTGCTATTGGCCTAAATGATCGAATGAATCCATCCTACAGTGCACTCGCACCGTTTTCCTGACAAATATGCTAAAGGAATGCGAAATGTATAAGGAGTCAATAAAGAACCTTCGAGACAGCCTGGTGTTTTGATGGCAAATCCCTCCCGAATTTCCCTACAACTTGAACTTGCTTCTCAAACTTTTGGGGATAGAACTGGGAATCCATTGGCACGTGTCTTAATATATCTGGTTGCTACAGCTTATTCGTGATCTATTGCTTATTTCTGATCTTTTTCACTAAAAAGAGTAGACCTCCTGTACAAGGACCCTTAGTATAGGTTAGGTTAGGTTAGGTTATAGTGGCTGACTGCTAAAGGGCAGTCACACCTGGGTAAGGGTAGGCTCATTGTGATACTACGCGGATTGACTTCTCCTAACACTGGAACCAGTTGGTGTTTCTAATGAAGCGAATTAGTTGGCCAATGCTGGCACTGTTTAGCTCGTTACGGCCGCTGAAATAGTAGTAGTAGGCTCACCCTTAGGATAGCTATTAGCAAATCATTCACTGTAGATACCTTAATGTTACTCTTCCTTTCCTAAGATGAGCAGATTCCCTCGACGTTTGTCTACGTGTAAGGTTTCAATAACCACTTTGATGGATTAGGATAGGTTGGGTAGTGGCTGACTATCAGCACAAAGGAGTCACACTTCGGTCAGCGTAGTGGTCCACATAGAGACGACAGGTAAAATATTATTAGAAAACCTGACAAACCTACACGGACGGAGGCACCGGACACGGGGTATCGGCGATCTACTCCTCCCTTCGACTGCTTAACCACTACATGTTTTCCAGGCAGAAGTTAGGGCTCGCCAGGAGGCTGCCAGTTAGGTTAGGTTAGGTAGTAGTGGCTGACTGCTGCAGAGCAGTCACACTTAGGCCAGAGTAGGGCCATTGTGATACCACGCGGATTGACTTCTCCTAACGCTGGAACCAATCGGTGCTGCTAATGAACCGATTAAGTTGGCCAATGCTGGCATTTTTTAGCTCGTTACGGCTGCTGAAGTAGTAGGCTCCTAGGTGCAGGAACCTACGACTGGCAAGAGCACTGCAGGAGCAGAGAAGGTGATGAGTATTTTCTTCCTCTTCTTCATCCATGCAGCTTCTGCAAAAATGGGCTGCCCGTTTACAGTCCATGAATCCGATAGACGGGTTATCTACTAATATATACATAAATAGTCAGTTCTGGACACACCGTCGATTATATCCAAGATTAAAAAACTGCCGTCTATCTCTCAGGGAGCTAGCGGGTGGATGCAGCCTTACCCTATGCTGGGTTCCTCGTCATAGTGGTGGAATACTACCAATGACCGATCCGATGAGTTAGGAAGAACAGAGGTAGGCTTGTCCTTCGTAATTAATCAGGAGACCCACTAGTCTCCACCTATCACGAGTACAATTCCTAAGCCTTAAGAGGATAGAAATCAGGAAGTTGGGTGGTGTGGTGGCCCGTGGCGTTGTGGGTATGTGCGTCGATCCCAACACCGACGTCGTACGTTCGATTCCAGCTCTGTGCGACAAAAAAAATGTTCACGGCCCCATCTCTTTCGATTCTTTGACATTGCTTGACATTCCTGTCTAGAAAAAGCTTCTCAAACTTGGCCGTTCGGAATCGGCATAAAACTGTAGGTCCCTTCCACTCGTGAGAGAACAATAGCACGCACAACACGAGTGGTTGCTGAGAAGCTAGGCCCTATCCCTCTACGGGCTGTAGCGCCACACATATTATTATTATTATATCAGGAAGTTGGTAGCACCGATTATTCCAGGCTGGATTCAAACGCAAGAAGAATGGGACCTGCATGATGCCCTGCACCACCAAACTTTTTCAATGCGACAAAAAGCTGCTATCTATGGTAGTGAGACCATTATCTGCCCGTAACCATCTGAAATCACAACATTTGAAATGCGACACTCCTCACTATCTCTGTTATTGTCTGGGGGCAAACATTACTTACAAGACCCTAACGATCTAACAAATGCAAATATCCTAAAATAACTTTTCAGGTTTATAAGAACATATTGATGGCGAAACAATGCAGCAAAAGGTTATATTCCTATAACAGCGCCTAAGCCTACGCACTTAACCTAAGGAAGTTCCAAGTGAAAACACAAGCCAGTTGGCTATCCCAGAAGTGATTATGTAACAGCCAATCTAACGTAGTTTCAGTAATATCGATTTCATAGCTAGATCCCGGAATACACCAAAATATCATTAAAGTCATGGAAAATTGTGCTCATTCTTACCATCATTGAAGCATGGTTTCGATTTCCACCAAGGGGCGCTTGACCCTGAAAAAAAGAACACCGATGTGTGAGTGCAACAAGTGTGCGACACATTCTCGTCACAACGTCTGGGCGCCTTGTTGGATATTCCCCCTTATTACTTACTTAACCTCAAATGGTTACATTGTATTCATGCCCACCCTGAGCGTCCCAGTTGTTTGGCCATAGGAACGATGACTTTTATAAGAGCATCTACCTTCTTACACGACCGCTTTTCTGAGCTGCATTGTATTACCTTCAAAATTGCAACAAGACATGGAACAAAGCGGCACAGATTCGGAATGCCTTCAATTTCACACAAATTCCTCCTTCCAAATGGCCTAATTCCTGATTGACACAGCTCATAGCAGTGTTTGGAGAATACAGGTACTTCTTGTCGATGTTGATATCGTCGAGGTCTCCCCATAAACGTCACTCCATCTCCACAAAATAAAGCAGGAAAAAAAAAGTCAAAAATAATGTCACTGGCGATGAATGCAAATTAGAATAGAAGTGGCTTCAAGTACGTGTCATGTCTTTATTCTTGTCTGCTCATCTTCATCAATTATTCTATGACTTGGCGCCACTCTGTGACGAAGGCAAAACACTCGACAAGATCCCCACCCAGACACCGCCCTGCCTTTCAGACAAAAACTTTTCTTCTTGTCTCCCTCCAAGCTCCTATCAACGTCAACAATCATTCACTTAAAGTTGTTTAATCAACTCGGAACTCCGCGCCAATCTGCTGAGTTGGTCTGCCACTCCACCAGACTTAGGCGTTTTAAAATACCTGCATAAGTTAACACACCACCTAACTCGACATGCGACGAATTTTTAGAAACCCGCCGTTGCATCATCAGCCAGCAGAAGCACATGCCTGTTACGTTTGCAAGAGCCTCTGCCACGGACGTGACGACAATACCGACGTCAATTTCCATTCTCCCTCATTCACTCAATCGGTCATTCCACATCAATCGAAGCCGAGGCATCGAACAATTTTCTGATGAGAATCGTATTCACTTCCTCCGCCTTGCCCATTCACTCAAGCTCTGATCTAGGAGGCCTTGAAAAATGACAACAAATTTCGTGGCGCGTGGCAGATGTCAAGTGTGCCTTCATTTGGATTCCCATTCCACCGCAAGTTGATTTGTTCTTCTCGACCATCATAGTTTTTCAAGAAGAAATGCTGTTTTCCAGAAGCATGTCGACACTGCTGCAGCAGCGGAGATACGCCCAGCGGATGGTGCTCACATTTGGAGGCGCGAACAAGATGTACTACGTCAAGTCGGACGCTGTTCAAATAGACGTGCCGACGTCCTCAGGTGTCATTGGAATCTTAGCCGAACACGTACCAACAATAGGTAAGGCATTGGACTCCCTCTGGCGGAGAGCTCTTTGAACACATAACTTTGGTTCGTACAGCTGTAATGCAGCCGGGCTTGGTGAAGGTCACCGAGACGAATCTGACGGAGGAGCTTTACTTTGTTTCCAGTGGAAGTGTGAGTGTGCTGGCGGACTCGTCGGTTCAAGTGCTGGCCGAAGAGGCGTGCACGTTGAGCGATCTGGATTTGAGGGCCTGTCAAAAGCTGGTCAAGAAATACATTTCGGAGAGGAAGAAAGCAGCAACTAATGTGGTATGCATGTGGTTGTTGACAATTGTCACTGGCAAGTACGTGGGTTTTTTTCCAGGAACGCGTCAAAGCCGACATTGCCCTGATGTGTGCGAGGTCAATATATGCGGCTCTGCAACAAGCTCAGGCTGACTAGCTGTCAGGAGGGACTTTGAATTGGTGTTGGTTTTGATAAAATGAATAAAAAATGTGAAATCAGAAATCGGTTACAGGATGTGTTTTAAAAGCTGTCTTGGTTGCAGAGTAAGGCGTGTTTGAATTAAACTGGTTTCTGGGTTCATGTTCTGACCATCTCTTTGAATTCTAAGAAATTCGGAAGAAGTAATGAATGCAGGGAGAGCTGGGGGTCATTTGAATTTTTCTTCAAAAGGGCTCCCTTAGCTAGACATTTTTAATGGCCAAGATTAAATGCCCAAACCCATTGCATCTGTTGCGTGTGTTGCGTCGAAAAATTGACAGCTCAGAAGACCTAATGAAAGGACAGAGACAACGACTGGGCCATTTATGAATTCACGTGAATACATAGACAGACGAAGTTGAGGAACTCTTTTAAGTTTTGTTGTGTTTGACGGTTCATTCTCACAAGTGTGGGGTTGTATAGATTTTGGACGCAATGTATGTCATGGATTTCAACCGCAACGCACTCGATGGATTCTATGGGCTTGGGCTTTAAATCCGAGTTAAAGAACGTCTTTACATTCGCCAAGGAGTCGACAGGAGAAGTAGCATCAGTGATCAAATGCATCACTCATTACTAAGATTGTTGTTGCAGAAACTGAAGGTCACCTCCGTTTGAAGCGCCAATTGTCGAGGAATGGCCTGGCTGACGGGCGCCCCATGATGGACGCACGTAAATTTAACTAACAAATCGAGCGAATGCACAAAAATAATGCAAAGTGACCATACAAAAACACATAGCTGCGTTTCCTTGAGTTTCGTTAAGTTTCGTTCACTTTCGTTTGATTAAGCGGAAAGAATAGCTGTTAGCTATTCGCTGGATATATGGTCCCTTCTTAGAGAAAGGTAAATGGAGGAAAAGACACAACCACGAAGTCAACGATCTGTACAAAGATGTGGATATGGTCAGGATGTCAAAAATCTCAACGCAGTCAACTGCAGTCGCTTGGCCACATCGATGGCATGTATAACAACCTTCCAGCAAATAGGGTCATCAAAAGCCCCCATGTTGGATAAGGAGTGTAAGACCGAAGATCTAGTGTAAAGACTAAATCATCGCGGAGTCACGATAGCTTCATGACTGAAAGCAGAGTGCCCAAGACTGTCATCGATGGAGGGTTATAGTAGATATTTCATTTGCTCCGTAGTTGCAAACGCAAGCATCACCATTCACCACAGAGTAATTCAAACGCATGTTTCCTTCCCAGGCGCACTGAAGAGATGAACAACAACTTCACGCAGCAAGGCAGATGATTGCAAGACATTTAGCGAACTAACGCCAGTTACAAATTGAAAGCAGTGAGAAGGCAGCTACATAAACTCATCAGGTCAAGGAAGAAGAAAATGCAGAGAACCCATTAAGTATTAGCGCTCGGAAAAGTATTAGAGGAGGATGAGGGTGAATATTATGCTGTTTAACTTCTTCATCAAACGCAGATGGTCGACTTGTTAAATCAGCTGCAGGATAGAAACAAGTAGGTTTTGCTGAAATTTACAAGCCAACAGTGAGCTTACCTCAATAGTTGCAGGCTGTTCGCTTTTGGCACTGGTGATAGTGTTTCGCGATCTGTAAAAGGTTCTGTTCCGAATAAAATTCATCCGAATGAATGTCTGGAGCGCCAATCAAAGAAGAAGAAGATGTGTAGCCCGTATAGTCCGTGGTTGAATCTGATTCAATAAACTGCTCGAAAAACTCAAAATGCCCAGACTCACGCATCCGTATTCCATTTGGCAACCGTGACGCAGACACAGTCCTAGCATTGATCTCAAGTCAAAGGTTCCTTCGGAATTGAAACAGTGATTGCAACAGAGCCGAAGTAGACGATGGCAAGCTCTTATAGCTGTCCCTTGACGCTTTTCTATGAAGTCGTGGATGTTCTTCTCATGTTTTGACGTTGATAGCAGGGGCAGTGTAAGAAGTTAAGTAATAGTTCACCTCCATACACAAAATGTCAGTGAAAGCCTTCTTGGTGGTTCACTGTATCTTGCGCTTAGTTCGCAGAGACTCTTGCAAGACCGCACCTCCCCAAGAATGGTTTTGAACAAATTACATTACAAAGCATCGGTCATGAATCTCTGTCTCACTGAGTGTCTTAGTAGCAACCATGATGATGGGTTAGGTAAGGTTTTTATGCTGCCACTGAAATCGACGGAACCTTTAGACCATGTTTGTCCATACTCAGACTACTACCACTGAACGACAACTTTAGTGACAGTGTGGTGAATGGACCAGATTTGAAACCCAGATACAAACATTTTAACCTTAACCATTAATCAAAGGCAGGCTTCCAACCAATTGCGCCCTCCAGCCGTTCATCTGCTATAATACCCCGTGTTTGCTTTTCTTCATTCCTTCTTATCAAAAATTGGTTGCAAGAAGACGGTTGAGCAAAATCCTTATTGCATTGAAATGTACCTTCTCTCTGCGACAGGTAAGCGAAAGAAGAATAATTACTGACTTCTCCTAAGCTCAAGCCCGACTTTAAAATTAGTTCAGTCATTCCGTCTTTAGGTCATTCCATTTAGGTACTTACTTATCGAGCCAACCATGTGTCCGACGAGAATGCTAAGGACTCTCATATTTCACAATCACCTCCCTCAAGTCACTGAATCGTGGTTGCTACTTTTATTGAGAGCAGTCTCAAGTAATGTTCGTTCAAATACGACCAAATAGGTACAAGAGATCGGAATCGGAAGAATTGTCCACTCCGAGCAATAGACATTTCGCAGATCGCCCTTTATATGTAGATACATTACTGACTGCGACACACTCCATTCGATTGAGATCAGAAACAGTGTTTCGTGTCGCCTAGTAGGTAGATAGTATTCATCGGAGAATACTGTTGGCCCAAAAGAAGACAATCTTTGTTGATCGATAAACAAACCTCGCCCGAGATGGAATTCAAGTAAATCAGCCTAAAAGTGAGCCATGGCTTTCATTTCTGGTAACCGCTGGCGTATGTGGACCATGTGTAGCGGCTTTTGTTTTGTGCTATTATACATTTAGTCCATTGGTTATGCGGTCTAAAGTATTGATCCAAAATTCTCAAGTATTTCACATAGCGCTATCTATAGCTAAATTATGTTAGATTCAGTTGCGTTGTGTAGTCCGTCATATGTCATGGGCGAAATGATATACGAACAGCTACTGTAGCTGCACTTAAGGTTGTGCATGGGTTTCTGAAAAACTGATTGCCTTCTCCGAACGGCTAAGTTTAAGAACTTTTAATGACAGTAGTACTACGAGTACTCTCAATGCTTTGAAAGGGTTGAAGTTGGAGGTTGGCATATGAGTCACGTATCTTCTGTATAAGACTCCACGCAAGGATATTTTATTTTTTATAACTTTAATTTTCATTTTCGGTTTTTCTTGTCATTGCTTGCATTCAGTTACAGCCATTAAGTTGACTCCCTTCTCCATTTGTGAGTGCCACTGCAGTCGTGGGTGTCCTGTGTTGCACTTTCCCACATGCTTGCTCTATATGGTCAAGGCGCTGCAGTCATTGCGTCTGAAGACTCACGTTGCAGTGCAGCGCATACAGTTCGTGTTGGATTCCCCGCCTCTAGATAGCATCAACATAAACGGAACCAATGGAGGAGGTCATGGCTCTCTGTTCCACAGGGCAAGACAGGAAAGATCAATCTCTATAAATAAAAATTATAGTCTTTTAAATAGTAAGAGATTGAGCACTGATGTCTTTAGCAACTTTGTTCAGAATAGTCTGCGAACGGTTTTGGTAAAAAAAATGTTTGAAATAAAATCAACGCGCACCTGTCGCACCTAGTGACTAGTTAAGGCTGCTTAGCCCTTGGCGAAAGCGCTCTACTTCTGAATATCCTCTGAACCTCAAACAACCAGCTGTTGGCAGGAGTTACTCTGTGTTTAATCTTGGTACTGCTGCTGATGGTATTCGCCAATTATGTCGATGTCTGTTCAGTTGCCCAATCAGTTTTACGGAAAGCTAGTGTCGACGTGAAAGTTTTTCGGGATCTTCTTCAGAGCAAAGTGACATGATAGCGCGTCGCCTTGAAGCAGGTATATTCCATCGTCATCCTGCACAGTAATCTACGATGAGTTTGGCCAGTCGTGTCTGCCTATAGCTCATCTCTATGATAGCCGTCATATGCGGCCTTAAAACGGCATGTATGCTGTCTTCAGCACCATCAGCAAAATATTTTGTCGACTTTCCTAGCTTAATGCCACTCTGATCATTATTCAACAAATCGTAAGCAGATGGCGCCCACAAAACGGCTAAGCTTATCTAGCTTAACCTAAAAAAACGTAAACGTGTTCATTCTTTGGATCGGTTGGATATTAAGTCCTCACGCTCAATAGAACAATCTCCTCTTAATTTTGAATTCGTAGCAACACCGTTTGTCACTTGAAACTTGACAAATCTCCTTTTAGCTTCGTCCTTCGAAACAAGTGGATGGTCAACCCGATCGACAAATTGATGAATGAGAATGGCGCTATTGCGATTAGAATTGCTCACAACATTTGAGCTTGTGCTTACTGTTTTTTTTCCCACAGGCTTGCTCTACATGGCCAAGCCGCTATAGCCAAGAGGTCCGAAGTCGCTTTACTAGATTTATGTTGCTGTACAACGCGTGCAGTTTGTGCGTGAGTCACCGCCTATATATAGATCAACGCAAAGGGGACCAACTGTTGAACGCAGAACTGGTCGCGAGATTCCGCTCACGCAACTTCGTTGCTCCGCTCGGAGTAGGTACTTTTCGCCTGTCAGCCGCCTATGTCATCAATATTCTTCGTCTGCAGTACTCACCCCAAAATTACAAAATAAGAAACTTCCTTTACCAGAAGCAGTTATAAATGTTTCATTTCTGATTAGGATTTTTCGAACAATATGTACTCCGAAAAAACGAAAAATTCTGCTCTCTTATTTCTGGTATGTTTAACTTTGGTGGTGGCCCGTGGCGTTGTGGGTATGTGCGTCGACCCCAACCTCGACGTCGTAGGTTCGATTCCAACTCTGTGCGACAAAAACAATTTTCACGGCCCCACCTCTTTCGAGTCACTGACAATGCTCAAAGAGTATTTCCTGTCTAGAAAAAGCTTCTCAAACTTGGCCGTTCGGAGTCGGCATAAAACTGTAGGTCCCTTCCACTCGTGAGAGAACAATAGCACGCACAACACTAGTGGTTGCTGGGAAGCTAGGCCATGGCCCTCTATGGGCTGTAGCGCCACCCATATTATATTAAATTAACTTTGAAGCTTCTCTGAGAACTAGAACCAGTCAAGCATTTTTTGTGTGTGAACCAGTGTTACCACAGTTTTGAAAATAAATGAGTCCCAACAAAAATGGTTGATAAAACAATGCCTCCTTACGTGAAAGAAGAAACTAGTACTTTTTTTTGTCGGATGTTTTAATACTACACTGGAGCACTAAGACTCAAGACTGGTCAATTTTACTGCCAGGCAGTAACCTACAGTTCCTTCGGAAGACAAGCAGGGTCATCCAAGCAAAGGCGGGACAGTGGCAGATGAAGTGCTCTGCCGTATCGCTGTCCTCTCCACAGCCGTAAGTGTTTGGCATAGGTGTAGTGGCAGGTTATTACGGCGGGACAACAACAATTTCGGGGATTTCTTACAGACGTTTCGGACCAAACTCCCGATGGATCAAACCATCAATGAATCGAGTTCAAGTACTGAGAAAGTTTCCTCTGTCCTGTCAGGGAGGATTTGCATTCCTGAACTATCTTGGAAGTGATTAAATGGTTGAGTAAGGCTTAGAGCATGGCTGTCACTACAAACATAGACACGTCGACGCGTCCACCTGTTCTTTACAATAAGGTTTGTTGCCATTAGGATCGCAAAGGTTACCACTTGGAAGACTGAATTTACCTAATGAGGTGTACAGTCTAATGTTGTCGCTCTCCACGAAAACACCAGCGCCGGACACATCATTGGTTTTAGAGCCATCCATGACTACATTCCTTTTCTGGCTCGAATATTGATGAATGGGGACGCCGCTAATAGAACAAGACGATTCGAATTGCTTACAAGATTTCAGCAACTATACTGGAGATGGTGTGTTTGAAAAGTCGTAGTCTAGATGGCGCTGAAATAGCCAGATTTATGTAAACTTTTAAGGCATTCGCCCTTGACGTCACTTTACGCAATTATCCTATCCAGCGTACTGTGTGAACGTCTAAAGCCGTCGGCACGTACCAGCTCGGCTTCCGGCCCGGCAAATCGACCATAGACCAAATCTTCACACTAAGGCAGATCCTGGAGAAGACCAGCGAGTTTCAGATCGATACTCACCACCTTTTCATCGATTTTAAAGTCCCATACGATAGTATTCATCGCAAGGAGCTATTCGAAGCGATGGCCGAATTCGGGATACCGGGAAAATTGATCCGGTTGTGTCGCACCACCACGCGATGCACCGTGCAGTTCGGTTCAAAAACTTCTGAACCGTTCGAAACCTGCACCGGATTTTGGCAAAGAGATGCGCTGTCGTGTGATTTCTTCAATTTGGTACTGGAGTACGGTACGATAGTGCGGCGGGCAAACGTCAACACGGAAGGCACTATCTTCTACAACTCAGTCCAGCTGTTGGAATACGCGGATGACGTCGACATTATCGCGCGGTCCCAACGCGCCGTAGTGGAAGCTTTCACGGCAATTGAGGAACAGGCGAAACGAGTTGGTCCAAAGGTCAACGAGGACAAGACTAAATATATGCTGTCGAGCAAAAAACGATCCGCCGCACACCACTTAGGCCAAAACGTTACAATCGACAGCTACAATTTCGAGGTAGTAAGGGAGTTTGTCTACCTCGGGGTAAACGTAAACTCCACGAATGACATCGTAGTGGAGATCCGACGTAGAATCGCCCTTGGCAACCGATGCTACTTCGGTCTGTCAAAACAACTGGGCTCGAAACTCCTGACTCGAAGGACCAAAGTCATGCTCTAAAAAACCCTTATTCTGCCAGTCCTACTTTATGGAGCCGAAAGCTGGAGAGCTAAGCAAGACTGCAGAGCTGACTCGTGGTGCCTTCGAAAGAAAAATTCGAGTCTTATGTATGGTCCCGTCTGCGAGGAAGGCGAATGGAGGAGAAGACACAACCGCGAACTCTACGAGCTGTACAAGGATGTGGATGTAGTCCGGAAGGCAAAAATCCGTCGACTACACTGGCTCGGCCACATCGAGCGAATGGACAACAACGCTCCAGCAAAGAGGGTCTTCGAATCCGAGCCTCCTGGTTCGAGAAGGAGAGGAAGATCGAACCTTCGGTACAAAGACCAAGTCATCGCGGATGTAAGACAGCTTGGCCTTGATGACTGGAAGCAGCGTGCCCTGGACCGTCACCGATGGAAGGCAGCAATTGCTCAGGCTCAGACCCTTCGTGGTTCGTCTGCCTGATAAGTTGAAGTAAAAAAAAACTACTGACTTGTGGAGTCTTGAATTATAGGGTTTGTCTTATCGAGAAATGAACCTGGACACATAGCGTTGAAGACGACGCACGCACCCACTACACTGCGCCAGCTGCCGCCACCGTCTGACATAAATATGGTATGATTAAAATTTAATTTTACCACAACCTTGGATATAAGGTGAATGCGACCGTTTTATTGGCATTTATTGCTGAGCACCATAAACTAACACGTGTCTAGAAACAAATAACCTAAAATCGGCCAATTTAACGCAGTGAATCTACGTTCCAGACCACTTTCGACCGTGACGAGCACAATCAATAGCAATTTCGTGCTTTGAAGCTCCGAAAATGAAAACCAAAGTACACCAGATGTGTGGCCGAAGACATCTTCAAGATGAATGCGACCTCCAACGCCGTATCTCAAAAGATTCAGACCATCACATCGATCGGTGCAGAAATGGAAATCTGTTACAAAATCATCTGCGTAAGTTATGGCATCTGCTTACGCACACCACGCCTTGCAACACCGCGTCCACCAGCCGCGGAGGCGCGACGTGTCTCTCGATTGCGAGGCGAATCATATTTGCATAGATTTTCATTTCAAATTTCTGGCCAGCCATCGAAAACAACAAGAGAGAGGAGAGAAGTTTGTGGGGTCTAGTATTTTATTTAGTTTAACGAAATGAAATGGCACATGTGGTGGCATGCAGTCCGGGACTGCTTACCAGCCAGTTGGTGCTTGGTGCAGGACCTTCACGATTTTCAGGGAAGCTGGCGCGTGGTGGACCACTGGTGCATGGTGGACCACTGGAGCGTGGTGAACCACAACTGGAGCAGGAACGTGCTGGTGAATGACCTTAACCAACTGAGTGCTGTGCTGAACTGGAGCCTGCACCAAGATGGGAGCCTGTTCTTGGTGGATAACCTTGATCACTTGGTGTCCTCCGCCGAGTCCGTAGCTCAGTCCACCTCCGTACACGAGACCGGGGCCTCCTCCGTAGGACAGTCCAGTGCTGTGGGTCAGACTGAGTGGCAGGGGGGCGTGGTGCACGAGTCCAGCGTTGACGACGGCAGCCAGGGCAAGGAGGCAGATGAAAGTCTGAAGAAGAAAGGATGTCAGTCCAAGCCTTGGCTCCAGGTTTTCTGTTTCTTACCTTCATGTTGGGTTGTTTCTCGTTAGATTGATTGAACCAATTCGAATGATGCACCACTGGCAGATGCACCGCTGTTTTATATTCAATCCGAGTTCGTGATGAGGTCCGTGGTTCTGTTTGGGACAACCTTGCAGACAACTTTTACTGCTCCGGGGCAGCCACTTATCCAATCCAATTCTGTGGTCCGGTTGGGTGTTGCAAGCCTCCAACGCTGATGCGCCATAGGCCTAAAACGCGATGCATTCGCGGCATACGCCTGTCAGCGATCGCTCCAGATAACCGTTCATTCATCAGCGTTGGGCCGACCGCTGGTGGTCGTAAATCCGAGATCCCCGACCAATAAAACGGCGACGAGCGTGCTCGGTGCCCCAGTTTTCTAATTGATCATCATCCCCAAGGTCGAGGTGTCGCGTTTACGGCTGCTGTCTTCTGCGATGATCACTGCCGCCGCTGTCTTGGGCGTCTTGGCGTGTTTTGACGAACGATAGCAATCTGCATTCACCAGTGGGGGATGGTTTATGTGAACGGCATAGTGATCGATGTGATCACACCGCGACGGGCATTAATTCGGTTTCAATGACACCCAGTCGTGTATCACGGTGTTTTCGGATGATGAAGTGATTTAATTTGAATATCTGAGGAATCTGGCGATGCGAAAGCACATCTTGATCGAGGAAGTCTGTGACTGATGTGTTTTGAAATCAATTAGACTTCTAGAAGTGCGACTGTGACACTTTGTTTTGGTTTATGACGATGAACTGGTTGGGGTTTGTTTGTTTAGTTGAGTCCGAAAGAAGGCAGCTTGAAATATTTTTCATTTTATGATCTTAAGCGTAGGATGAGTGGCTGTTGAATATTGAAGGCGAATTTATTCATTAAGTTCAATTTATGGCTTGAATTCCATTACTGGCGTTTATAAACAGAGAGACGGACGACGGAGGCAGCTCAAGTATTTGCTTGGTACCATTGGCAGGGAATTTAGAGCAAGTCAGCAGAAATCGGTGACGCATTTTAGATCAAGGCGGAGCGTAAGGTAGTTGTGGGTAATACGGTCTAAGATTATTGTCAAATTTCTAAAAATGTTATAACTTGCTGCAACGTCATTCACCGAGGGGGCCAGGGCATAGAGGGCTAGGGCCTAGCTTCTCAGCATTCACTAGTGTTGTGCGTGCTATTGTTCTTTCACGAGTGGAAGGGACCTACAGTTTTATACCGACTCCAAACGGCCAAGTTTGAGAAACTTTTTCTAGAGAGGAAATACTCTTTGAGCATTGTCAGTGACTCGAAAGAGGTGGGGTCGTGAAAATTATTTTTGTCGCTCAGAGCTGGATTCGAACCTGCGACGTCGAGGTTGGGGTCGACGCACATACATCGAAAAAAATTGCCCCGACAGTCGGTTTTACCAATATAACTATTGAATTTCAGATTACCGTGTAGAACTTAGAGTAACAAAAGCAATTCTGCCTTCAGTTTGTGTAATTTCTTCGCATCAGCTCTGTTTAACAATCAAAGTAACATCAATTTCAAGGACGGTCGCCTTATTATTAAGATCCTCAATTTATTTGTTCTCCGTATGAAGGTGGATCAACTGTCCTCTTCTGTGTATACTAGTTATAGGGTACAGTGTAAGTCTCGTTCAGAGATATATTGCTGACCCATGACCATTGGTGCGAGGATGCAATCAGGTTCAATTGAAATGCAACTCCACACACTGCAGAGCTTGATTTCTTACAAATTGATTATAAAATCAACCAATATAAGTCGTGCGTCGACCCCAACCTCGACGTCGTAGGTTCGATTCCAGCTCTGAGCGACAAAAACAATTTTCACGGCCCCACCTCTTTCGAGTCACTGACAATGCTCAAATAGTATTTCCTGTCTAGAAAAAGCTTCTCAAACTTGGCCGTTCGGATTCGGCGTAAAACTGTAGGTCCCTTCCACTCGTGAGAGAACAATAACACGCACAACACGAGTGGTTGCTGAGAAGCTAGGCTCTGGCCCTCTATGGGCTGTAGCGCCACCCATATACATATTATTATATTATATTATATACTGTTTCGTCAAACAGTCACTGTAAATTTATTGAGCAATATTTTCACTATGGTAAAGTACACGAAAGCGCCGAAATTCGGAGCGCAACTTCAAGAGCGTTAACCCCAATTTTCGGTAGTAATTCTGGCCCTAGTAGACAGGCAATAACGAGTTTTGTGCAAAAATTTGTAAATGAAAAGTCTACAAATTCGTTGTGTGATGTTGCCGTGTCAGGAAGACACAGTGGGTTGATCGAAGTGTCGAAATTCTGCCATTCATTCGACAGTAACAAACGATCCAAATCAGTCAATCCCACGCCGTTTTAAGGAATTGGGCATCGCTTATAGCGAATTATGCGTAAGGATCTTGGTTTACACCCATACAAGATCAATCTGACTCAAGAATTGAAGCCCATAGACCATTCGAAGCGACGCACGTTTATTTTAAGTCTTTATTGGAAAACCCTGTAATTCAAGTTTGGTCAAAATTGAAAAGTGTTTTGGGCTGGATTTACGGTTGGACCATTCTTACTTTCTTGAAAACGAGCTGCCAAGCAGTGTCTACTAATGGTGCTGTTTATTGTGCTGATAACACAGGTAATTCTGTCCAAGGAGATGACATTAATGTGGCCATATGTCAAATGGCCCTTGAAACAATTAAACTACTGCAAACTACAACAAATTCCTGGTCGTTTAATCAGTATTGGGCCATTAGATCATGTGATTTAACTCAATTTGAAGTTAAATGTCTCTGTCACCAAGCCCATACCCATCCATGCATTACAGGAGAAAATTAAAAGCTCATCAATAGAATTTGATAAACAATGTCCTCTTTTCAACAACCAAATTGATCCTCAATAAGGCTTGAATCATACCTCCCCTGTTACATGGCGCAAAGGCATGCATTTTGTCAAAACCGGATGAAGGTGTTTTGAGAGGAAAATTCTTCGGGTGATTTTCGGTCCCGTCTGGAGAAGGAGATTACGAACTGTTCAGCGGCATCAACTTAACCAAACAAGTGAAGATCCAACGATGGAGATAGCTAGGTCATGTGGAGCGGATGAAATCAATTGCTCCTGCGCGGAAAGTTTTCGAATCCTCCCACGAGGGACAGCACAGTAGAGGAAGACGGCGACTCACGTGGCGCACGCAAGTGGAAATGGAGCTCAACCAAATTGTTGTGGGAAACTGGAGCTAGCTAAAGATCGAGCTGGCTGGAGATGGTTGTTGGTTAAGGCTCAGGTCCACCCGGGATTGTAGCGCCACCCTGAGTGAGTAAGTATCAACGAAGTTCAACCACATTTATGGAGAACAGCCATGAGAAATTTCGACAAAACTGCTCCTAAGGACGCGGATGTCACTTGACCGATGTGTTGTTCAATAAATAACTCTATGATTCAATAAAACAAATAATAATCTAATGACTAAGACATGTGTTTTCTAATTACTTCAAAACTTGCGTTAAATCTTGGGACAGATAGCAGGAGGATTTCATGTCTGGTTGTTTTTCTGAGGATATCATAGAAAACATTCCTGTAGTGTCGGCTAGATTCAAAGATTACCTTAAAAACTTAGTATAAGCGTTGTTCTGCAAAAAAAACGTAACCTACATTTGAAATTCTACGTCTTCTACAGATTTATTACTACAGTCGTTTATTTGTGCTTTGAATTTGTTTCTTTTACGTAATTAGATGACACCACGTTTCAGAGTTAAGATTCTACACTTTCACTGAGGTCCAGCAGCAGCGCATGAAATCTGAAATATTAGTTTGTTACAATATACCCTTCCTCCTGTCCTTGCTAGAGTTCGGAATAGATTTCTGGTCTGGCTTGATCCTTGGGACAAAAAAACCTACAACTCTAATTCCCTCTAGAGGGTATGAGTGGTATTGTATTTGATCTGGGTAGTGATATTGTTTACTGCGCAACTGGGATAGGCGAAGTGTCTCGACATCGAAGTTGTGTATTTATTATATATTCCACGCCCAGATGTTTTTTTTTAAATTGTCTTCTTATTAAATTTAAGACCCCTTATAGGCGAGCCATTGTATTCTGCCACTCACGTATGATAACAGAGTACACAGAGGAAATGAGGACAATATAAATAAGGCACTACAATTTGGCCAGAGTGTCGCAATGGCCAATCTCGCATAAAGAGTGATGGTCTGTGTATATCTTAATTTGTCTGGTCTTTGCGGAGGGCAGGACAGTTGAAAGGAGACACTCTAAACTGTGCCAATAATAAAGGGATAAGTCTATTAAATATATCGTATGTATAAGATATTTTCTGCCGTTGTGTGTAAACGCCTGAGACTGTACGTTAACAGAATGATTGGTCAATATGAGTGCAGATCCAGGCCATCGAAATCCACTATTGACCAAATATTAACATTACGGCAGATCTTGAAAAATACCCAGGAGTTCCAAGTTGATATCCACCACCTATTCATCGACTTACTAATTTATAGAGACGAGTTATACAGCGCCTTGTCTAGTTTTGGCATCCCTGCAAAACTCGTCCGTCTTTGCAGAATGACGATGGAGAATGCCCGATGCTCTGGCAAGGTCGGTAAAGATTGTACCGAGACCTTTGATGTCAGAAAAGCATTTAAACAACGCGACGCTCTGCCATGCGACTTTTTTTATATGCGGAACTAGAATGTCAACACCAGAGGCACGATTTTCCACAAACCTATGCAACTGCTCGCATATGCCGATGGCATTGACATCATCGCAAGAACACAACAGGCTGCGGAGATAAAACGGAGGATCACGTTGGCCAACCGCTGCATTTTCGCACTCAGAAGGCCACTGAGGAATACAGCCATCTCTCGAAGAACCAAGATATCTTTATAAAACACCCTGATAGTCCCAGTCTTGTTGTACGTCGCAGAAGCATGGACACTAACTAAAGCGGACGAGGATATTCTTGGTCGCTTCGAGAGAAAAGTCCTCCGATTTATCTTCGGTCCCGTATGTACGGATGGTGTTTGGAGGAGGAGACTGAACGATGAGCTGTACGGGATGTACAACGACATCGACCTGGTCAAACGATTTCAAATCTCTAGTCTTTCTTTCAAATCTCGGCTAGGTCATGTCGTGCGAATGGACATCAATGCTCCGGCCCGGAGCCACTTCGACGGTGGCGGTGGCGCACGCAGCTGGAAGGGGACTTGCATAAGTTGAACGTGCGTGGCTGGAAGCAACTAGCACAAGACCGGGCTAGATGGAGAAGACTGTTGGCTGAGGTCCAGGTCCATCCCGGACTGTAGCGCCAGCAAAAGAAGAAGAAGAAGAAGGACAGTTGTTCACAATGTACTGACGTGAATTATAGGCTAATCTCATCGAAGAGGAGCTTTTCCCATAAGCCTTGTTTAATTAAAAAAAATACTGCTATCGAAGGGGCGTACCATTAATAAAGTAGACTTTTTCGCCAAAAACCGCTGATAAAGACTGCACTCTTCTCTTCAGTTTACTTTAAAGCCTGTCCCATGAAGGATCTTTAGCTTTGCATCCCAGGCCTCGATGTTCTGATGTTTCACATCAAGAGGCTCACAAGCCGCATCACATGTCCGGTTTGATTTTATGCCTTAACTGGGCTTATTTTGTTCAAATAAATGGATCTGTCCACAAAGACCGACGTCTGAAGTTGTCACTGCTATGAGTTAGCATCTGTTGGCACCAATAAGTCAGAAGTCTTAGTCTAAGACCAGACACAACTTCTACCTTCCTCTCCAGTCTCTTGCTTTTCGGAGTCCTGCAGTTGCACCACATATAAGGACTCTGCCTTGACATCGGAATTTCAGCAAATTGGCTTTCACAGTGACAGTGGCACTACAATGGGTGTGACACAAAAGCGATCTCACTCGATTGCGACCCGCTCGCCGAGAGCAAATCAATTCAGCTTCAGTGTGAAACCGCAAGTTAATGGCCCCAAACTCCGGCCCGAAAGCCCCCCCAAGTCATGACAATATAATTTGGAAAGATATTCGGAAATCAACGGCATCTCGGCTTTTATGGAAAATTCAATGGAAACGAGTTTTGTGTCACAACGGCGCGGCAACAGATACCATCGTGAATAGACTTTCTTCGGTACGTGATTTGCATTTTGTCCCAGCCCAGCAGCTGGCATGCGTTACAACTAAATTATGCACACTCTTACGATGCACAATTGGAATGCCCTTAGACCAGTAGACCACCGGACTGGTGGGCCCACAGTGCGTAGGCTCGTTAAAAACTGTGCGTATAAATATCAACGCACGATGTCACCAAAGTATCACTTCGCTCAGTTTGTTTGGACTATTCAATTCACCTAAGTGGAATACCAAGAACCATGAAGGTAAGTGTGCCCTCACGAGGATTTAATTTGGATTCAATCTAAAAACGCTATTCTTTCGGCAGACCGTCATCTGTTTCCTTGCTTTGGCTGCGGTTGCTAACGCTACCTTCCTGTCTGCCCTGTCCGGTCTGCACGGCGGCGGTGGCTCTAACTCCGGCAACAACGGTGGCAGGAACTACGGACCACCACCTCAACCACAGCCACAGGTGCATCACGTCGTCCAACGGCCACCAACCGTCATCAATGTCTACCATCATGAAGCCCCAGCTGTGGCACCAGTCGCCGCCGTCGGCGGTGGCCAGCTCATCAAGGTCATCCATGAGTCGGCCGGACACGGTGCAGTCTCCCATGGCGGAGTAGCCTATGGTGGAGTGTCTCATGGTGCTGTCGCGGTCAGCGCTCCAGTGGTCCATCATCATGAACCATCGGTTCAAGTGATCAAGGTCATCAAGGAGCACGCCCCAGTGGTGCACCATGCTCCAGTTGTGCATCACGCCCCAATCGTCCATCATGCCCCAGCTCATCAAGTGCAGGTCCTCAAGGTCGTGCACGAACAGGCTGTCCCACACCAACAGCCAGCTGGTTGGTAAGGTGTCAGCGTCAGCGTCAGCGCCAGAGATATCACCATAGAAGTTAGCCACTAAGAGTTTTACGAAGGCCTCCTCACATGCCATGGAGGAGTCCTGAACATCAATAAATAAGCCAAAGTATAAAAGTCGCTGATCGTTTTTTCGTTCTCCCGGTTGCAGGGTATCTTTGATTGCAAACAACTGTCAGCGGTATATCGACGATTGCTTGTGTCCAAGGCTCTCTGGAAGCTGTTTGGCTACTGTGGCGTTGAAAATGGACACGTTCCGATTACGAGTGTGCCATCAACCAGTACACTTCTCAATCGACGCAGTTTACTTATTGTATTCGCCGCTACCTCATCCCACGTTCTTTAGTTGAACCACTTAGCAACAGTGGCTCCCTCTAGCCTCAAATTTTGCAGCGTAATTCCACCAAAAGCGGCTCGAATTCCACGAGCTCGTTCAAAATCGTTTTCTTATTAGCGAGGACTATGAATTTGCAAATACAGTGGTGTCAAGAAGAACACTCGTCTTGAAGTCGCCAAAGTTCTCCTTCACAATTTTCAGCTTTGCGTCGCTTATGTGGCAAGTAGCGGCGCCCTTGTTGGAAGCACAGCTCTGATGTATCGATGTTGTCGAGCTCTGGCCATAGTAGGTCGGTTGTCTTCGCTCTATACTCCAGGCCATTGACGATAACGGTGTGTTTGCAAGGTCGCCGAAGGTCTCTCCGATACTCTATAAACTGAAGGATGTTCCAAATGGGAGCAAAAGCCTTTCAAAATGTTACTCGCTGAGCTACTTAGTCCGATCGACGAGCAAATTTTCGTTGTGCCGATAAACAGCCAGACGGCCATAATGGTCCTGGACTCGAGACGCACGGTTGATATCAAGCGACGTGTCACTGAGAGCACAAGACCTCCATGCACATCGTGGCTCCACAAGCAGCATCAGAGAACCAACAAATCGCTCCTTAGACTCCTTCCTCACAAGTGTCCAATTCCAGGACATTGAGAGAGACAACTGCATCGCTTGGTTTCCAAAAATCCGATTTGTTTTCCTTTTAACAATTTTTATTCACTCACTTTAGACAACAACTTAATTCTAGTTAAACTCCCAACATTCAGCGCACCGCTCGCCAGCCGATGGACGGCTTCTGGATGATCTTGATGATCTTGTATGCTGGAGCCGGTGCCACGATTGGCTGAGACCAGCTGGGCTGGGCCTCGCGGATGACCTTCACAATTTGCACTGGGGCAGGCTGGACCACTTGCACCGGGGCGGGCTGCACCACCTGCACGGGAGACTCAATGATCTTGATGACCTTGCTGACGGGCACCACAGCCGGTCCCGAGGACCATCCACTGGACACAGGCGCTTGCGCAACCGGTCCTCCCAGACCGAGTCCTCCCAGTCCCAGTCCGAGGAATCCAGCGTTCGCTCCAGCAACTATGGCAAGCAGACAGATGACGGCCTGAAAAGGACAGATGAGTACTCCGAGCCGCTTCGATCCGCAAATCCTCCAAAACTTACCTTCATGTTGGTTGTTTTAATTTTTGGTAAAGTCTTTCAAAGGAGGACGCCTTGTTGTGAGTGATGTATCGACCTGTCAGCAACTCGTCTTTTTATACCCGAGACAGCGAGCGCACACTCTTAAGGCCACCCTAACTTGGGCAACTCTCGCCGCTCGCGACATAATCGATTAATTAGATGCTTGATCTGCGAAGACGTGTGCATGCCAAACTGGAGCTCGTTTATGAATTCAATTTTCGCGGAATGCCGCGTTATGCGAGCGATGGGCACTCCCATGCGAAGCGATTGTGTTTCCTGAGATCGAGCTCGAGCGTGTGCGAACGGACGCCCATCTCGGCTTGGCCAAGTCAACCAAATTTGAATGAATATTGAGGAAGCATATTTTCAATGATGCCACTGATCGATTAAGGACAAATGATATCTCTGGCTGTGCCGATTGCATAAGCCTCTGTCACGCATTGAGGGCAGAGCGGAGGCTGGTTGCATGGATCGGTCTAGACTAGGCGGCTCGGGGAAGTTGATTGAACTTAGCATAAGAGTTAGAGTTGCCGTGAGAGTTTAATAGACTGGTACTTAGTACGAAATTGAGAGATGTAAATATTTGGTTAATGTTCAGAGACTGGTTTGAAATAACTTCTCTTTGGAGTCGAACAATCTCTTAATGATAACAACCTGTCTTCAGCATAATTAATTGTCATGTACTTACTCCACGCAATGGACGACGATAGAAGAGAATTCCGTCCTCCCGATCTAGACGAAGTCAAGGTAGCGATATCGAGACTGAAGTCGAACAAAGCTGCTGGAGCGGACGGATTGTCCGCGGAACTGCTTAAAGCAGCTGGAGATGATCTGGTTGGGCGCATGCACCAGCTCATCTGTAGGATATGGTCGGAGGAAAGCATGCCCGACGAGTGGAATCTTAGTATCGTTTGCCCGATCCACAAGAAAGGAGACCCCATTGACTGCGCCAACTATCGGGGGATAAGTCTCCTTAACATCGTCTACAAAATCTTCTCTGCCGTTCTGTGTGAGCGCCTGAAACCATTCGTCAACAACCTGATAGGTCCCTATCAGTGCGGTTTCAGGCCTGGGAAGTCCACTATCGATAAAATTTTCACATTACGGCGGATCCTCGAAAAAACCCAAGAGATGCAGATCGACACCCACCACCTATTTGTCGACTTTAAGGCCGCATATGACGAGCTATACAACGCCATGTCTAGTTTTGACATCCCTGCCAAACTCGTCAGATTGTGCAGGATGACGATGGAGAACTCTCGCTGCTCCATCAAGATCGGGAACGCACTCACCGAGACCTTCAATGTCAAAAAAGGTTTTAGGTAAGGCGACTCGCTGTCATGTGATTTCTTCAACATCGTCCTGGAGAAGATCGTGCGAAACTCACACGCCAACACTAGAGGCACGATCTTCCAGAAGTCCGTGCAATTGTTAGCATACGCCGATGACATTGACGTGATTGGCCGAACTCAGCGAGCCGTCAATGAAGCGTTTGCTTGTATTGAGACGGAGGCGGCAAAAATGGGTTTAGCGGTGAATGAGGGCAAGACCAAGTATATGCTGTCATCAAGAAAGGACACACAACATCGACGACTCCCATAGGTAGCTACAACTTCGAGGTAGAAAAGGACTTCATCTACCTTGGCTCCCAAGTAAATAGTGCGAACGCAACAGTACCGAGATTAAACGCAGAATATCTCTTGCCAACCGCTGTTTCTTTTGGCTCAAGAGGCAATTGAGTAGTAGAGCCCGCTCCCGAAAGACCAAACTCACATTATATAAGACCTTGATCATCGCCGTCCTGCTGGCGCGGCAGCCTGGACTATCTCAAGAGCGGATGAAGACGCACTTGGTCTCTTCGAGAGAAAAGTTCTGCGTTCAATCTTTGGTCCTGTTTGCGTTGAAGGTTCCTGGAGAAGAAGATTCAACCACGAATTGTACGGGCTGTACAGCGACATGAGTCTAGTCAGGCGTCTACGGATTCAACGCCTAAGATGGCTAGGCCATGTTGAGCGCATGGACAACACTGCTCCAGCCCGAAGAGTCTTCGACTCCGAACCAGTGGGACAACGCAATAGAGGACGACCACGAACCGGATGGAGAAGCACTTAAGTGGAGAAGGACCTCAACCAACTTGGAGTGCGAAATTGGAGGCAGCTGGCTAAAGAACGTGCCAGCTGGTGAGGATTGTTGACCGAGGCCCAGGTTCACCCCGGACTGTAGCGCCAAAAAAAGAAGAAGAAGAAATGTTTGTTTAATGTTCAGAGATTGGTTTGAAATTTTTTTTTTGTAATTTGCGCGTGCTCAAGGGGTTATTAATACCCTTAATTGTCCGGGGTCAAGACACAGCACGGGCCGAAGGTATAGAGGGAGAGAGAGAGAGAGAGAGAGAGAGGAGGTACCTGTGCACATTGGTCTTAAACATCTGCGGGTTGTAATCCATGGGAAATATTCGGGTGGGAAGAGCATTTCATATTCGTGTGGTGCGGCTAAAAAACGAGTCTCTAAATTTCACTGTGCGTCCGAAAGTAGGCTTAAGGGTAAACTGATGTGCATTCCTGGCGAGACGTGTATTGCGGGTGAATTCAAGGAGAGGAGGAATGCAGTTGGCTAGCTCACTTGAGCATCGCTTGTTAAAATAACGATAAAACACGGACAAAGAAGACACGGTACGTCGATGTTCAAGCGAGTCTAATGAACCCGCGATATCGTTGTCTCCTGTAAGTTTTGTCGCTTGCTTTTGGATTCTATCTAGTAGGTGCAGGGTGGTCTTGGGGGCACCAGACCAGCTATTAGCGCTGTACTCGAGCTTAGGGCGAATATACGCCTTATAGATTAAAGCCAAATCAGAGGGGGAAGTGTTTCTTGCATCGATTAAAGAAACCTAAACATTTCGCAGCATTTCGCAGCGACCTTGAATATGTTTCAAGTTTCAACTAAGTGTTGTGTTGATGTACATACCGAGGATGGAAAGTTTTCCGGTTTCGTCGATAAGAGCCCATTCATGGATAATGGCTGATTATCAGGGTTTTGCTTTAGAGACACCAGACAGCATTGAGTTTTGGAAGCATTGAATTCCACTCTGTTGTTCTTACCCCAGTTAATTATGCTGTCCAGATCGGAATTCAATGTGCTTGACATACGCTGCCGTTCCAATACTACGTCCGAAGGGCAGGGTCGTGAATTTTGGAACGAATGAAGGCTGAGGGCGCTGTCATCAGCGAAGGAGTGGTAGACAGGAGATCATTTATAAAAATGAGAAAAAGTGTTGGAGACAGAACAGAGCCTTGGGGCACACCAGCATTTATTTTGTGAATATCAAACTTGAACCCATCCAAAACAACTTGGATTGAACGGTTCGAAATGTAGTTTCTAACCCATAGAAGCAGAGATTCATCAACACCATAAGCACGCATTTTCGACAAAAGAGCTTGGTGCCAAACTCTGTCAAATGCTTTAGAAATATCAAGCGCAACTATCTTGCTTTCGCCTGCATTGTGCAAAGATTGGTTCCACTTTTCGGTGAGATAAGCTATCAAATCACCAGTGGACATGTTGCTGCGGAAGCCATACTGTCGGTCATTAAGAAGCTTCCGCGATTCAAGATATTTCATAAGCTGACGATTTATCAGCGTTTCCATGACTTTAGAAAGAAGGGACGTAAGTGCTATGGGTCGGTACGAGGTTGGTGACGAAGATTCGGCCTTTTTAGGGACAGGCTGGACAAATGATTTCACACGTCGTATTATTGCATTGCAGTCGTTCCTGGTCATATCTGGCCCGTTTAAGCTTATTCCGGTTTTCCTCAGTAGGGTTGGCTTTGTATAACCGGAAAGTCAACTCTCTTATTCTGATAGCCTCTTTGCAGCTCGTTAAGCTTAGCGAAACACCTCCACTCACATGTTTTTACAGTTGAGTGCATCATTTCGGAATAAGGAGGGATTAAGGGGACACTTAAAGAAGCTAAGTATATCATTAAATGTAACACCTCACGAATCAGAATAAAATGTTATTAAATTGTTTGCAATCGAATCATCATCTTCTGACCAGCATGATCAATTAAAGTGGTCGCAGGGGTAAAACACGTACTAGAGATCACCAGGCCACTCAATCCCTAACTCATCAGGATCTATGCCAAGGCGCAACCAAGCCAGTTTTGAACTTGGTCCAACAACCTTTGTCTGGGTCTGTCAAGGGATCGCCTTCCTGATGGAATCACATTTAAGGCACCTTTCGGAAGACGTGATGATGGGGACATTCATGCCACGTGTCGAAGCCATCGAAGTATACCCCTGTCCGTTCGGAGAAGTAGCTGCTCGACATTGACTTCTCCCGTGTTTCTCACCATATCCCGTGAAAAAACTGCTACAACAGCATGAACAAATTTCATCTCGGCAGCTTGTATTCACGATCTTATTCTTTCGGTCATTACTAAAATTTCATGACCATAGGTTAGAGCTGGCTCAAATACTGAGTTGAAAACAGCTACCTTGGCCTCTCTAAATACAGTTCTTCCAAACTGTTTCAATACAGACCCAGCTTGGCCTATCCTACAGGGGAGCTTAACATTACTCCTCCCGTCACTCTTGAAAAGAGACCCCGAAATAGTTGAACTTCTTCACTTGCTTCAGCGGGACTCCACTTACATGTAGAGGGCAATCGTTCTTGTAGTTATAATAACCTTTTATTTGTCCACGTTAACCGCTCGGGAGCCAGTCGGGCGTCTCCTGTGCCATTGCGGTGGCGTGGGAAAGGTCACGCCAAGCACCTATCAGTGTGTGCTCAAATTAGCGGGCACCAAACAACTCAAACGAATTAGGATAATAATAATAATAATAATGCGGGTGTTGCTAGGGCCTAGTTTCTCAGCAACCACTCGTGTTGTGCGTGCTATTGTTCTCCAATGAGTAAGGGGGACATAGAGTTTTATGCCAACTCCACGGTTCTTTACTCTGTCTAGGGCTAAGCTAGTCTAGTGACCGCGTAAGGGGTTGCTAGGGATACTCCAAGCTCTGATACCATATTCGAGAGGTTGTCCGCTTTTTCTTGAATGGCAGTATGGCCAGGTACCCAGCACAGAGTCCCGTGTTCGTCAAGGATATCTCACTGATGCTGTGCTGCATAACCCGACAAACTTCGAAGTTGCGAGGCTTTGGCTTCTATTGCCTCTTGGCTGTCGAAAAGGAAGGAGATCGATTTGTTGGTTATATTGAGTGCTGTTTCGTGTATCCCAGCCACTTCGGCTTGGAAGACGTCGCAATTTAGTACCTGCGTCTTTTAGAATTGGTCACAGAACACCCCTGCACCTGTACCCGCACTCGTTTTTGATCCGACAGTATATAGGGAGAGTTTTCCATATGTTGCTGCCATATACTCTACCCATTATTGCGGAAAACAAAGGTTCGACAACACACCTCAGTGTGGAAGCGTCACCATATGGTTTGTCTCTCCAAAGACCCGCCTCTATGAAGAGACCTGAACGATTTAGACCTTGAACAAGTTACCTGAATGATTATGAGCCGTTTACTGAAACTACTAATAGCACTTACACCTTAAGTTCAACTTTGGCTATTCCTTGTTGCTCGTAAATATTTGAGTCAAGCTTAACTATGATCCGCTTTAGGTTAGGTTAGGTTGTAGTGGCTAACTGCTGCAGAGCAGTCACACTTAGGCCAGAATAGGCCCATTGTGATACCACGCGGATTGACTTCTCCTAACGCTGGAACCAGTTGGTGCTGCTGATGAACCGATTTAGTTGGCCAATGCTGGCACTTTTTAGCTCGTTACGATCGCTGAAGTAGTAGGCTCCTAGATGCAGGAACCTACGACTGGCAAGAGCACTGCAGGAGCAGAGAAGGTGATGAGTGTTCTCTTCCTCCTCTTCATCCATGCAGCTTCTGCAAAAATCGTTATATGGTGCACCCATCCTGCGAGCATGAGTGCCAATTACACAGTGCCCGGTTATGACTCCTATAAGGGTCCTTACTGAGGGCTTGCTGAGTCCAAGTAGACTGAGTGACCGTTTTAGGTTAAGTGATGGCCAGATTTCTTTTGTTTTAAGGCAGGTGGTGCCTTCTAGCCATTTGTCATTGGTGGTTTTGATTGTATGAATCTTTAAAAGATGATAGGCTGTAGCGATCGGCATGGAAGGTGGTACCCCTTCTATCGATAGGGATGAGGTTGTACCACACCTAGCGAGTTCGTCGGCTTTGCAGTTTCCTGGTATGTCACAATGTCCCGGCACCCACATGAGGTGAATGTTAAAATGCTCGGCCATCTCGTTAAGAGACAGCCTGCAATTAAGGGATGTTTTAGAGTAGAACATGACATTGTTCAGGGATTTTATGGCGGCCTGACTATCGGAACAAATGGTGATATCCCTTCTTGATATCACATTGTTTTTAAGCCAAGACAGCGCCTCTTTAATGGCTATGGTTTCTGCCTGAAAAACGCTACAGTGATCAGGGAGCTTCACGGAGATAGCAATATTGAGGTCTTGTGAATAGACACCCGCACCCACCCCTTCTTTTGTCTTTGAACCATCCGTGAAGATGCGCAAAGGATCTTTCAGTGTTTGCATATCAGTCATCCAGTCCGATCTGGAGGGAATACTGATTGAGAATTTCTTTTCAAAGATGGCCTGGGATAGTAGGCGGTCGGTGTCGCTAAGTAGGAAGTTAAATTCCTTGAGAATGGTTGAGTGGCCAGTGTTGAGTTCGGACCACAATCGAAGTGTTTTGAGTCTCATGGCTGTACTTGCTGCTGCTTGTTTCCCGAATATTTCCAGAGGTGGGAGGTGGAGGAGAATATTGCGTCTGACGGAGTACTTCTCAGTGCCCCGCTGATACACAGGCAGGCCAGTCTTTGTACTCGGTTGAGTGCATTGCAGTTTATAGCCTTGTTTAGTGCTGTCCACCAAACTGAGACACCATACAAAAGTGTCGGTCTGACAATAGAGGTGTAAATCCAGTGAGCGATGCGAGGTTGTAGGCCCCATTTGCATCCAATGGCCTTTTTGCAGCAAAAAAGTGCAGAAGAGGCTTTTTTTACCCTTTCCTGGATATTGAGCTTCCAGTTTAGCTTGCTGTCGAGAGTGAGACCCAGAAATTTCGCACTGGTGGTTAGCTGTAATGTGGTGCCGCACAGCAGTGGGGGGTCGAATTGGGGGATTTTGTATCTTTTGGTGAAGAGTACGATATCCGTTTTTTGTGGGTTGACGCCAAGTCCGCATGTTTGTGTCCATGCCTCTAGCTTGTCAAAGGCATTCTGCATTATGTCTCTTAGAGTAGAGACGAATTTGCCGGATGCCGCTATGGCAATATCATCCGCATACGCAATAACTTTGCACCCTACCTCTTCCAGTATTAGTAGCAGTTCATTTACCGCTACGTTCCAAAGAAGGGGTGAGAGAACACCTCCTTGTGGGGTGCCCCTATTAACTCCTCTATGATCCGCTTTGCTTGCAAGAAAAGTCTACGACTCCGAACTAGAGGGGGAACGCAATAGATGATGACCACGAAGCCAATGGCGCACGCAAGTGGAGAGAGACCTCCACCAACTTGGCGTGCGAAATTAGACGCAGCTCGCTAAATGCCAGCTGGAGAGGCTTATTGGCTGAGGCGCAGGTTCACCAAGGACAGAAGAAGAAGAACGTCAAGGATACTGATAACTATTGAAGCGCTTAGCGCAATATCACTCATAGCACAGTTCATCAATCGTTTAAATCAATGTACGAATTTGTGTGAGGTGTGTAGCGGTTAGCCATACCGACATGTACACTTAAATGCGTGCGCAAGTGTGTCTTCCTCATGAGCCACTTTATGTTTTGCTTATAAATGAGGTTTTGATACTACACTGGAGGACTCAGACTCAAGACTAGTCCATTGTAATACCAGGCACCAACCTTCGATTACTGTAGTTTCCGCCGGCGCTTCTGTGATGAAGGCGCTACAGAATTCACTCTCACCACATCAGCTGTTATCTTCGCTTAAACCAAGCTCATTTAATTGCTTGACAAAGGTGTAGTGGCCCGTTATTACGCCGGTAAGTCGTCTGCAGTCTTTTCTGTCAGGGGACAACAAGACAACAAGATTTCTTTCAGACGTTTGGGAGCAAACGCTTGGTCTGTCTACATTTAGTAGAGTCATACTGTCTTCGATTGTGCTCTCGAGAGGCCCAACCATCAATGGAAGTCCCAACCATGGCCGCATGTATCCCGAGCAGATACAGGTCTTGAGAAAGTTTCCTCTGATCCTTGTCGAGCAAGCTCATTCGCGATCTCATTTCCAGCGATTCCCTGTTGTTCGGTCTTGTTGGTCAGGGATTTTCATTGCTGAACCATCTTGGCAATGGTTAAAGGGTTGAGTAAGGTCTTAAACATAGCCTGGCTGTCACTACGGACGCCGGTGTACATTTGCCCTCCACGAAAGCACCAGCGCTGGACAATCACTGCCTTTGGAGCCTTCCGTGAAGATACGACTACATTCTTTTCCTGCCTCGAAGTCTTGCCAGGGCCATGCTTGGGTGCAGGGCAAGTCGACAAGAGAATTTCTGATGTCTGGGCACTTCTTTTAAGACGGATGATGGGCTTGAGAGTGTAGGGAGAAAAATTGTCTGCGTCTTGATACATAACACGAACACTCTACATTTATCGCAGACTTGTTTCTGCGTTGAACTTAACCCGTGGAATAAAAACTCGACGAAGATCAACCACCAAAGCACAACCCATCATTCAGTCCGTGTCGTTTCTGTTTCCAGTCTGTTTCAGAGTGTGAACAAGACCGACCTCGATTTGTGATTCACGTGTCACATAATCGCACATTTGCATGGATTGACTTTTTAAGAGCATATGCATTTATGCATGTTTCCGAATATAATTTTGCATTTGCATTCACATATTCATACGGCGGCGGGTATCGCAAGAGCCGTTTGGGCATTCGTACTTTCACTCCATTTCGCCGAAGCTGAGTATAAAAGCAAAATCCAGAGCGGATTCTGCATCAATAAGCCTAAGTTAAGCTAGTCCATCTCAACACATCACACGCAGAAATCGAAAACATGAAGGTACGCAACAACACGGAGCAACTGGACGCATTCAGCCCTCACAGACTCTTCTCTCTTTTAGACCTTCCTGGTGTGCATCCTGGCAGCAGTCATCTCTTCGTCAAACGGATTCATATTCTCGCTCCTGGGGGGTAACGACAATCAGCATTCTGGCCAGCAGGAATACCAACACCACCACCATCACCATGTGCATGAGGTCGTGCACAAGACTGTGCACGCGCCAGTGGAGCAGCACGTCCTGCCAGCGGTGAACTATGAGTCGAGACCAGTTGACCTCCAACCGCAGTACGTGCAGCTTATCCGGGTGATCCATGAAGATGCTCCTCCAGTGCAGCATGGCGTTCAGCTGGATCACGGGCCAGTGCCGGTCTTGACGAAAGTGGTTCAACCCATTGTGAACAAAAACTTCTACCAAAGCCGCCACGAGCACCACTATCACCAGCTCCAGCACGGAGGCCCAGGTCCAGTAGGGCATCCACACCATAAGCAGTGGTAGAGGGGTGACGATTGCGGACTCAGGATCGCAGTCTAAGGGACGTTATTCAGTTTTATGAATCCTTCTTTTTTTAAGAATAAAATGTGTGAAATGAAATGTTTGCTTTTGAATTTTGGATGAGGATGAGGATGAGGATGAGGATGAGGATGAGGATGAGGATGAGGATGAGGATGAGGATGAGGATGAGGATGAGGATGAGGATGAGGATGAGGATGAGGATGAGGATGAGGATGAGGATGAGGATGAGGATGAGGATGAGGATGAGGATGAGGATGAGGATGAGGATGAGGATGAGGATGAGGATGAGGATGAGGATGAGGATGAGGATGAGGATGAGGATGAGGATGAGGATGAGGATGAGGATGAGGATGAGGATGAGGATGAGGATGAGGATGAGGATGAGGATGAGGATGAGGATGAGGATGAGGATGAGGATGAGGATGAGGATGAGGATGAGGATGAGGATGAGGATGAGGATGAGGATGAGGATGAGGATGAGGATGAGGATGAGGATGAGGATGAGGATGAGGATGAGGATGAGGATGAGGATGAGGATGAGGATGAGGATGAGGATGAGGATGAGGATGAGGATGAGGATGAGGATGAGGATGAGGATGAGGATGAGGATGAGGATGAGGATGAGGATGAGGATGAGGATGAGGATGAGGATGAGGATGAGGATGAGAATCAGTCGACTCAGTCGAATCAGTCGAATCAGTCGAATCAGTCGAATCAGTCGAATCAGTCGAATCAGTCGAATCAGTCGAATCAGTCGAATCAGTCGAATCAGTCGAATCAGTCGAATCAGTCGAATCAGTCGAATCAGTCGAATCAGTCGAATCAGTCGAATCAGTCGAATCAGTCGAATCAGTCGAATCAGTCGAATCAGTCGAATCAGTCGAATCAGTCGAATCAGTCGAATCAGTCGAATCAGTCGAATCAGTCGAACCAGTCGCCGGGCCTACTGATCAATCAACTTCAATTCCACTCATTTCTCTTCAGCCTAAAAGCGACCACATTTTTTGTCGTAATCTCGCTTTTTACCAAGATGTTGCTTTGCCTTAAAATCCGTACCCTCTCCGATTGGAATCTTTCATTCACCCAAACGGAGGTCAGCCGAGAGACATGTCCCACAACTGGTTCCCAACTCGTTCCAGTCACTGAGTGACCGTTGAAACGAATCTATCTCCAAACGCATCTCCATCTCGGAATCATTTTCAATTTCAAGCCACTGATTGACAAAAGAGACCCCGTACCGCGAGGCAATTCAACACCAATCGGCACTCAACACCAGTTGCGGCCCGCAGTTACATGAAAGCCAACTCTTCCGACGAGCCATTCATAAATATTCAATAGCACTTTGGACATCGGTCCCCACCTCGCGTCCGACCACAACACGAGCTGGATTAAAGAAAATCCAACAATCGTCTGCGGCCAGCATCGACGCATCTCATTATGGCCCATCATCGTCATTAGATAACTGTTACATCAAAGGTAAATAAATGTCGATTCATCAGGCCAGTTTATCTTGCAAAATCCGAGATACGGGAATGACTATTCATTAGGGTTCGTGGACAATAGGCACGTTGGCCATTGAAAAGTGTGCCTCGGCGTGGCGCGCACACTTGCGCCTGGGACTGTGTTGGTTGCCGCAGCCGAAGACTTACACTTTTCTCAGACGCAGCTGCCGCGACAGACGTGCCCGGGAGTGATTTCCACAGCCGCAGTGGCGTAGGTATATAACCATTTTGGCGCAACGCTTTACAACATTTGGTCAATTGGTCAGCACCGGAGAGAACCAGTTTGCGGCAAATCATGAAGGTAATTGCCACAAGATTCGACGTTTATTTGACGCAGCGTCTCACTAACCGGAATTCATTTGGCCCCCGTCTAGACTCTTCTGTTCGTACTCGCACTTGCAGCCGCGGCGCGGGCAGCTTTCGTGCCGTCGCCAGTCGACGACGGATTCAAGCCGATCACGGCGGAATGGCACACGTCGATCGAGGACGACGACTATGATTACCATCACGGTGAATTTGAGGATCAGCCGAAGACCGTACATGTTCACGAGGATCACGGCCATTATGACCATCATCATTTTGAGGATTTTCACGAGCACCACGCGCCCGCGCATTTGAACTTCCACGAGCATCCCAAGACGGTGCACAAGACGGTGCACATCCACGAGGAGCCCGAAGAAGTTCACGTGGTCAAGGCGCCGCAGACAGTGCACGTTCACGAGCATCATCACCATCACCATCATCACGTGAAAACGCTACCGGTGTCCATCATCAAGAAGACGGTGTACATAAAGCACGGCTAGGGGCGCAGTGCTCGAGGATGAAGTGGCTGGATTCACAAGACTGTTACCGTATTCGTTAAGAGGCTAGTTTGTATTGTATTGCGGCTCGGATGAGATAAACAATTGAGTTGTGTTATGTAATGTGGATGTGTGGTTTTTTTCTGTTTGGTGCTTGTGTGAAGTGTCTGCCGACCAGATTTGTCCAAGTGCTACCGTTGAAGAGCGCCTATCGAGTGGATTCGTTGGCAATATTTCAGAAGTCGTGTGTGTTTCATCTGGGTAATGATTTATGTCCACACGAGTGACACCTGCGACATGAAGCGCATTTTTGGAGGAGTTGTCATTGAGCAGTTGATTAGCGACCTGTAACGAGTATACGAAATATTTAATTACAAGTTTATTTATATAAAAATAAAAAACTTTATTTTTCGGGCAGCGTAACCCCGTACATTCAAACTAAGACTAAAGTACAATATTTCTTATTCTACCTTAAATACTATTCCACATGCTCCAGTCATGCACCCAGCAGCGAGCGCGTTCCCACAGGTATTCTCCGATTTACGTCATACGTACGATGGAATGCACGGCATTGCACAGGGGTCAAATGGTCCAGACGTTGTGTCAGCATTTAGGTTTGGTGAGAACGGAAATTGCTATTGGAGGAATTAAATATTTGCGTTCTTAACTTACGCATTCAAAACGCACCTTAAATTGATAGCGTTCAGTTATCGGTTTATGTTTGTTGGGTGCCATCTGTCAAATTTGCTTAACGAAATGCACAGTATCCGGGAGAAAATGTGTCGCTTGCAAATTACAGGAATCTTTGTTTCTTATCGCACTCAAATCAATTAGATCTAACGATGGTCTCTCTCTCACAACTGTTTGCATTGTTCTAGGAAAACCCTCTTAGCGATGGGCAATTGCGAATAAAAACAATCAAATAATTCGATTGTTCTAGCAATCGCAATTATTCGAATTCGAATTGAGCGGAGTCGATTGTTGAATTTCGATTCTTGTAGGTCCGATTCCAATCGCCAACAAATGTGTGTATTCGCCGATTCTTCAAGTCAGAGAGAGATTGCCAAATTGTGTGTATCCGCCGATTCTTCAAGTCAGAGAGAGATCACTAAATTGTGTATTCGCCGATTCTCGCAATTGCTCATCTAAAACTTTCACTACTAAAACTTAAGCCAGAAATAAAGTACTAGACTCTGGTACTTTATTTCTGACTTAAACTGTACATTTATGAGAGTGAGAGTACAATCCTCTCACTCATTGGGTGAGAAGGAGGAAGAATACAGTCGAACCTCCAAAATTCAAATAGCCACGGAAACCAATATTTTTCAGAAATTTGGTTTAAATTATAGAAATTTCGATTTAAGGATGTTCCAATTACAGAGGTTTGGCTGTATTTCAATTCCCAATGTTCCTATTTTGGTAGGTATAGTTTCTTATTGGAGACAGCCTTACGCTGATTTTTTACTCTGACACCAACATATGAATAAATCGAGGAATTAGTACCCGGCATTCTGTTGGGTGTAGTAGGTACTGTAGTAGGTACTATTCGATTGTTTGCTGATGAGACCGAATAAATCCATAATCGAATTCAAATTTTAACAATTGCCAATTTATTCGATTGTGAATTTCATTCGCAAACGCCCATCGCTAAACCCTCTTATTCGACGATATGAACATACAATTTTTAGTTTTCTAGCATCATATCTGTCCAGTAGTTATAAGTATTATTTAACAACACGTATAGAATATCGTATCAGGCAGCTCAGACTATTGTCGCAAACGCCTTTACCATAGACTGGTGGGGCACATAAGCAAATCGTCCATTTTATTTTGGGGCTAACTAGAAACACAGTTACTGGAGTGGTGTCATTACTTTTGTTAGTCAAAGTACAATATAATACATCGAACAGTACTATACTATTATTATTTGTTCAGCACAAGCCTTCAGAAATAGATTCCATCCAATTAGCTTAAAAACAAAAACATTACAAACTGTTTTCAAACACGTATCAACACACGTGGTCAATTGGTTTGACAGATCGACTCGCGGTGTTTTGTTTTCCCGATAGCGGTATTTTACTTGAAAGCCGTATACTTGTTATTTTGAGTGGTATAAAAAAAATGTATTTATGACATGCTTTGAGATCATGACGTCTTCAAAGACTCCCACTGGTCTGCGGTGCGTTTGGCTGTTGTACCTCAGTGATATTCAACCTTTTAGTATAGAATGACCGAATGGTTTACTATTTCACAATGACGCCTCTCTAAGCATCGGACATCATCGGGTTTGCTGGACTGCCTCGAGTGCTGTTCTTAGACAACATGCCAGTTTTCCCTAACGAACGTTTGCACGTGATCATTTCCTTTCAGATGAGTTTGTTGCACATCCCTTGAGAACATGAATAATCTCCTCTCAAATCTAGAGTTCACTGTTGACTGTTGACTCAGTTAAAAAGTTTCTTTTTGCTTGAAGCCGAAGACCAACCATAACTAGCGCCATCCAGTGGCCCATTGTATACACAGGCTGATTGCGACTGTCCACCACAATAGAAGAGGCAACATAGTGTACTGGACAGCAGATGTTGCTAGGATCGTTCACTCATAACCCAAAATCGACATAATGAAAGCATATTCGAACGTTCCGTCCTCAAGCCATATTTTCAAATGGAATATTCAATCAATGTATACTAGATGAGTTGGCTTCCGGTTAGCATCGAAAATTATACCAATTGTTTCAAATCGACCATTGACATCATTGTGTCAAAATATTAAGTAAGGTTAGCCATTTTGTCAAGCATCGTCACGAGCTTGTCAAACGTCAAGAAATTGACATATTTATTATTAAAATGTTGCTCTAGTTGCAACCTTGACTGACTGGCTCAGTCTGCACGCAATTCGACGCATACTGTAAAGACTTGAGGCTGACTAGACTGTTTTGGACATTAAGCTCTGTTGTTGTATGGTGACATTCATATTTTGGTCGGAGAGAAGTAAGTCATAACGGCTGGATGGCGCAGTTTGTTGCGTGACCTTCCCTTGGGCTATGGAGTACTCGTTAAAACGCCTTGGAATCAGTTCCAGTCGCCATCTGCATTTGGGATCAAATTTAAGACACTATTACTGAAGGTGCCAGTCGGTGGTAGTAGTCGACTATGGGTGTCACAATGAACCAAGAATGCTCGTATTTTTTTGGCAAATTCCATTGGCAGTCCAATAACCTAACCTAACCTAAGAAACCTTATCGGTATCGATGAAGACCCAATTGAAGCATGGTTTGAAGCCCAACAGACTACAGTGTGAGTTATTGGCCGCATATTGAACACAAAATCATCATCTTCTACGAGGCGTATTTTTGAGTCCGCAACTAACCAGCGATGTTAACCAACTTTTTGTGGTCAGAGCACTGACAGCGAAGCTACTCTATAAAAAATGCCACAATAAAGCCACCATCAATTGTACAGCTGACGACGTTGGTGCTCTACTTAAATTTTCTTTTCCATCTTTCTCGTACTGTTTTTTTTCCTAGCCTCAATAACATAAAATCTAAAACATTTTTGAGTCAATCAATCATCTTAATACATTTACGCACCTACAATGCCGATGTTCTTCTTACAGCACCAAATTGATTTTTACATGTCCGAAGGTAAGCCGGATTCAAATTACAGCTTTCTAAGAGGCAATAAATCAACCGCTCAGCATGCTGACTACAAACGTCTCGCAACGCGTGCGATGTCTGACAAGTCCGAACGAATTTTAATGGATACCTGGACACTTTGAACGCGTTGTTTGAATATGTGATGAATACTTCTGGGGGCAACTGTGCGCATTCGCTTGATCGTGTATTCAATGTTGCCGTTGTGGCATTTTAAAGCTCTAACGTATCAGATGTGTCACAGAATTGGTGAAACAAGCCATTTTCAGTTCGCACTCAACGAGCTTGTAAAAACGTTTAAAGATAATTGCCTCAAGTGCGCATATAAACCCATTAACACGTCGTTGCGAATTTTATTTGATTGATTTACAGTTCGTCTGTGTAGCAGCAACAAACTGTTAAATGAGCAAACAACACAAGCTGACAATAATCGCAAGCAGACTGACAGTTGTCAGCTAATCACTCCTTGCTCGTTATTTGCGAATTCAGCAAAACTGCTGAACACTGCACTTTGACAGAAAAGAAACATCAACATTTATTTAATAATTTTTTTTATTAACTTTTCTCTTGTTTTTGTTGAGGGCAAGTATTTGTGGGCAAACCAATGGGGACTTAAGCTATGTATGGCGTGAAAACATCATGCGGGAGAACAGGGACATGGACTTCGGAGGGGAGAAGAAATACAGCCAGAGGAGCGGGAGTATAGGGAAAAGTGGTTGGATGGGATTTACCAGCCAGCCGGAGCTGAGTGTTGGATCAGCGGGGCAGAGTGTTGAACCAATGGCGCTTGCTCGTGCAAGACCTTGACAATCTTCACTTGAGCTGGGGCGTGGTGGACCACGGGAGCATGGTGAACTACTGGAGCGTGGTGCACAACAGGGGCCTGCTCGTGGAGGACCTTAATGATCTTGGTTTCCTGATGGTGGACAGCTGGTGCGTGGTGCACGATTGGAGCCTGTTCGTGGAGCACCTTGATGATCTTGGTCTCTTGGTGGTGGACAGCTGGAGCATGGTGCACGATTGGAGCCTGCTCGTGAAGGACCTTGATGATCTTGGTCTCCTGATGGTGGACAGCTGGTGCGTGGTGCACGATTGGAGCCTGCTCGTGGAGGACCTTGATGATCTTGGTCTCTTGGTGGTGGACAGCTGGAGCGTGGTGAACAACTGGAGCCTGCTCGTGGAGGACCTTCACGATTTGGGCCTCCTGATGGTGAACAGCTGGAGCGTGATGAACAACTGGAGCGTCATGAATCACCTTAACCAAGGATTCACTGTGACCACCGCCATGGCTGTGACCGCCGCCATGACTCAGACCACTGCTGTGACTGAAATCACCACCATAGGTGTAGCCTTCGAAGGAGTGTTCGCTGTGCGGCGGGGCGAGCTGGACCGATGGGGCTGGAGCTGAATGATGGAACAGAGGCTGCTGCGCTGGAGCTTGTTGGAGGAGTCCAGCGCTGACCGTCGTAGCCAGAGCGAGTACACTAATGAGAGCCTGAAATCGAGAAATTAGTCCAAACTCGGAGAAATAGGCGCTCCAGAGTAACTTACGTTCATGTTGATTACAGTTCGGCTTGAGTTAGTTGAACTAGTTCCAATCGAATGATGTGCTTGTCTGGAGTGCATTTGTCTTTTATACACATCTTCAGCTGCAACACTCGTCTGCCTGCAGTCTCCACAGAAATAGTCCAAGTTTAACCTGAACCCAAACGCAGCCAAATGTCTTATCGCTGGCTCTTACGAAATTGGTCGTATGTCAAGACAAGTTTTCGGCGTCTGGCCGGGCTGTTCGATAACTAATGCGCTTGAGTTGCACACGATGGGCCAATGCATTGTTTCTGTATTCAAATGAGCCAAGTCGGTGGGAAGGCATTGGGTCACTCTGACTGCCGCTCTAACTGGTGGTGACTAATGGGCGTCTTTAGGTTGACCGAATTTGGTCTCGAGGAAACTGGTTCAAGAGGGACTTACAACTCGTAATAGGGCAATTTGATGTAATGACGACGTTCGGCTACCATCGTCGATCATCATGTCTGACCTAATCAAGACTAAGTCAATAGATCAACTATGAGATCAAGTAAATTTCAGAGGAGAGACAAATTTTCCTGAGGGACTCTACTAGGGACTGTTCTCAATCGGTGCAGGGCAGAAAAGTATACCTCACGAAAACGATGTCATAGATGTCGCCGTCGTAGTTCCGCAGCTATAGTGTTCTCAAGAAAGGGCGCTCGCTACTCTGTAAAAAACGAAGCAGTACCGTCGTGAAAAGGATATCATTTATAACGATTTATCAATTAAATGACACGAGTGCCAATCCGGGATCTAGTTAATTGCTGATCGACTCCAGCCCTATATCATTGCATTCTGGGGAAGAGGCGGAATACACATTCTTGCCGCCTCTTTGAAAATGCTACATCCCTGAGCATAGAATCGATCGTGACACCCATAGTTTTCATGCCCAGGTGCCAATATTCGCTCTAATTTCACACCTGCTCTTTTCTTCAGTCAATCATTTAACACACAGAATCATAGTCCTGACCCAGGATTTTTTAGTTATATAAAAAATTGCCATCAAACATCCATCTGTGCAGTCGACATTGATGAGACCATGGTATGTCGTAAAATAGATAATCTCTACTTCTTCACGACTTCTCTTCAGGTCCTGATGTCATACCTTTCACTACCGATTCCTACGTCCTTTCGTCTTTCCTCCGTAATCTACGTTCCACTCAGCATGTTTAAATACATTCATCTTCCTCAAACACAGGAAAGCCGCAAAGATTGATATTTCGAATTGCAGACAATGTACATAGCAGAACTATTTTCTATCCCCAAAAGATTTGAATCCATCCTGTATCAAAAGCACTCTAGCATGGGTTTTTAAAAGAAAGATCTACCACAACTAGCGTTATATTATTTGTCTCCAAAGCCCTTTCAACATTGGAGCAAGGATGCGGAGTGAACATAGTTACCACTGACTTCAGCACAGCCTTTGATAAAATCAACCACTAAAAAGCCACTTCAAACTAAAGGCCCTTGGTGTCCCACCGCATATGATTGCATGGCTCAAATCGTACCTTGAATATCGCTTGTACAGTTTCTTCTACAGACACTCAATTACCGACACCAATTTCCGAGTCTCATTGGGCGTTCCGCAAGGGAGTCACCTTGGGCCCTTGATGTGTATTCATTTTATGTCATTAAAAACTCTATCAATTGATGCAGATGACACAAAAATAAGCAAGATATTGTTTACCTTAAAAATTACTCTCCTAAGCTTTAAATGGGAGAGTTAATGGGTAAATGCCAGTCCTTCACCTTTTCTCGTAAAAGGTCTACCCGTCCTCCTAGAACATAGTTTCACCATAACGAGCCAGTACCCATAGTCTCTTTTATTCGCGACCTAATTGATGTGGGCTCAATTTCCATATCCATTCCCACATTATCAATATGATCCTACGAGCCAACCCCTCCTTTGGCTTCATAAAACGCTGGTCCAACGAATTCTCAAAACGTTTCGTTACTTACTCCCTTTACATCACTTATGTCAAACCCCTGCTAGAATATCGCAGTGAAATCTAGTCTCTACACTGAGATTCATCACTCACAGTGTGAATGAAGCTGTCCACCGTAGATTCCTACGCTTTGCTTTATGTGGTCTTCCATGGTCTTGCTTTACAACCCTGTCTAGACCGCCTATGTAGGCGGTTCGCCTTGATTAACCTAAAGAAACGCCGTTAATTAGATGACATCTTATTTCGATACGAAGTCTTAATTGGAACAATTGACTCACTCGCCCTTCTGGAAGTGATTCCACAAAACTCCATTCCCCGTCGCCTTAGGTTCGAACAAGAACAGCCTGAAATGCCTTCAATTACCGTCAAATAAAAACCCAATTACGTAACTCTCATTAAATTATGTAGTCAGAGCTTGAGCGTATCCTTTTATTACATGAATGTTGACGAGAGCAGTTTTACATTTAAAGCTTTGACTTATCAAACGAAATCTGTAACCAAAAATGCGGGCTTGGGACACTGCAGCACCCAGAGTATAAATGTCTAGAAAAAGTTTCTCAAATGTCATCATTCGGAGTCGGCATGTTAACTGCATGTTCCTTCCACTCGTTAGAGAAACAAATTGTGGATAACGCGAGTGATTGTTGTCGATACTATGATCAAGTGACGATGACTATCCACCTTGTCTTGGTATCGGAGCTTAAGTAGGCCCAATTATAATAGAATCACATCCAATTGAGGACCGGCAACTAAAGTGTTAGTAGTGAAAACGAATGTCTGTGGTGGAATGAGAAGAGGATAAGTTGTAGACAGTAAAAGGTAGAGTGTCCAACCAACTATGACAAGCTCCATAGAAGGTCCATGGTGGTGATCTGTTTTATACAGTCCTACTTGTTTAAAGGCTCCGTGTACGTGCACAATGCACGATCGACTGTGACGAAAGAAGCTACGAGAACAGAAGATCGACAGGAGGAAATCAAAAGCATCGTGAACCCAAAGGAGTCCTCGAGAAGAAGTTTGGTTGCCCTCGATTTCAAGGGCAACTAAGGTTATAAAGATATAGGGCATTGCTCCTGTTGGCGAGAGCTCGAGGAATACGGCTTGAATTCCCCAAAACGACGAAAGATAAGAGGAAGTCCAATATTGGAATCCAACAGACATTTGCTGAGGACAATATTCCAGAATCATGAAGGACCTTGAGCCTGACCTTGAGTTGCTGACCAAGAAGCGCCATGGTTCGGCAGAATAAGATGAAGAAATTACACACCATTTTCTACTAATAATTTCGAACTTAGACTAAAGAAGAAAAGCAACACATTGCCGCAGGGTTAGATAGCAAAATATTTTAGCCATGGTCTGATCATAGACTTATGCCATTATAGAGGGTCTTGTGACATTTTTACAAATATGGGGTATCTATGGCGTCCGACAAATTTCCTGACAGATTATTATCTATTACAGTTGCACGATCATAACGTTGCACTAGTTGTGTAGGATTAAATTGGAAGAAGCAGCCACAGCACGAAATGATGTCCATTTCAAGTCAGTCAGAGAAAGAAACAACTGACAGTGACATAAGCGCTAGTGAACTGAAAAATAAGCAGTGCAGGATAGTTTGCTGCGGGCACAGTCTACAGTCAGTAGATTAGAAAATATCTCCATTTACTTCGTCAACATTTTTAGCTTTATTTGCGAAAAAAGTGAATGGAAGAGAAAAGAACAGCCTACCTTTTTTGATCCACATACATAGTTCTGCGTGTGGAAAAAATATGCAGACCTTGTCTTAAGACCCTCCTGGGAGTATACATCGCATTTCCGTTCCCTCGTTGAGGCGTGTTAGCACTTTAACATCATACTGCTGAGCAACGTCACAGCTCCACCTGACACCCATATTTTCGGACACTTTACCACAATTGGTAGGCACACACCGTGGTGGTGGCCAGTGGCGTTGTGGGTATGTGCGTCAACCCCAACCTCGACGTCGTAGGTTCGATTCCAGCTCTGAGCGATAAAAATAATTTTCACGACCCCACCTCTTTCGAGTCACTGACAATGCTCAAGGAGTATTTCCTGTCTAGAAAAAGCTTCTCAAACTTGGCCGTTCGGAGTCGGCGCAAAACTGTAGGTCCCTTCCACTCGTAAGAGAACAATAGCACGCGCAACACGAGTGTTTGCTGAGATGCTAGGCCCTGGCCCTCTATGGGCTGTAGCGCCACCTACATTTTAAGGCACACACCATCTCTTGCCCATCAGTCTTATGTATTTATTTGAATGCTATTTCTTGTCCCTTGCCCACGATCTACTCAACACGTCCGTCCTTCCGAAGTAAAGACCCCCATGTCTGAGCTGAAATCCTACAAAGCAGCTGGAGTCCACGATTGGAGAAAGGCGTGTGCTATGAATGGAAGCTTAGCATTGTTTGTCCGATTCACAAAAAATGCGATCCTCTAAATTGCGAGGCAGTCTTCTAAACATCGCGTACAACATCTCTAAGATCAGAGAATTGTCGCAAGGTCGATCAAGACCTAACCCAGCCTTTTGATGTCAAAAAAGATTTATTCAAAGCTCGAAAGCTGACACTATAGGAAATCTGCCTTTGTGGGTATTGCCACAGAAGCAACGGAGATGGGCATTTACCGCTTAAACGAGCGCAAGACCAAGTATATGCTGTCAACGCGGAAGGACACCTAACACCGACTTCTCGGAACAGGAGTAGAACGATATAACTTTGAGGTAGTCAAAGACTTTGTCTACCTAGCAATCGCTCTAAATTAAGACAACTACATCGGATCTTGCCAATTGCTGCTTCTTTGGTCTGAAAAACATTTGATAAGCTAAGCCATCTCTCGGACGACAAAAATAACGCTCTATAAAATACTAATCGTCCCTGTCCTGCTAAAGTGGATGTGGGATGTGCGAAACTCCACTCCGAAGTGTAGCGCCACCAAAAGTATGTAAGTCCATGATGTAATAACCAACAATCCTCTTCTGTTGGTTCCACTTACCAAGTTGTTGTGCGGTCCACCGCTCTCGTATGCGCACCACTAATCACTGTACGTCATCTTCCATTACCCTACAGCCCAGGTGGGGGCAAAGTTGTGCTTTACATCACCTAGGAGACGTAGAGAAAATTGACATCACAGCAATCAGTCTCGGGGCTCTTCCACAAAACAAATCTGTACCTCGGCACCGATCAGAGATGGGTTTGCGTCTACCCCGCATATTAAAAAAGAAATTCAAAAACTGCCGAACTGATCTCATCTCGCACTGAAGACGATCACCCACTCGACGTCCAACGCCCCACGTCCACAAGAAACCACTCCGACTCAAACGACAAATGAGTTTATTTGTTTACGCGTAACATGTGTGTGTTTATAAATAACTTGACTAAAATGAATGACATATTTTTGGCTAATAACAAACTCCTCCGCTGAGGATAACAAAAGCGCACTTGGCCGGCGCACAGTGCTCACCACTTGCCGGCGAACAGGCTGCTCAGACCGCCGAGAGCACCGCCAAGACCGCCGAAGCCATGGCCGCCGCTGCTGGCCTGTCGGTTTTGTCCATTCTGCCGATCGACTTTCATCACCTGCAGGTGTCCCTTCTCGACGACACGTCCGCCGCGCAGATAATCACCGCTGTTGCCGCCTTTGGTAATTGTGGCACGTCCGCTGTTGCCGTACACGTTGATCAGCTGCTGGCGGTACGCGGAGCCGTCGTCTTCGTTGATGAGCTGGAGAATTTGCGGAAGAATCGACTCGAGCGAGGTCTTGTAGTTTGTCGATGAGTGGCCCGAGGCGTAGCGGCCTTGGGAGGGTGCTTGCTCGTGGATGATCTTGATGATCTGCGGCTGGGCGTGGGAAGCGCCGGAGTATCCACTGGACGAGGGCGCGCTGTATGCGTATCCACCGCCGTTGCCGCTGGCGTAACCGCCACCACCGCCGTTGCCGAGATTCTGGATCTTGATGATCTTCACTTGTTGCTGTGGCGCGGATTGCACGTGCTGCACGGGCGCTGACTCCACATGGTGCAGCTGCTGTGGTTGAACCTGAACTTGGTTCACACTGGCGCCTCCTTGGCCCCCGAGGAATCCAGCATTGCAGGCGGCAATTGTGGCCATTAAGCAGATAAAAACCTGAAAGCGAACAGAATCCGGTGGTAATCCTTGGCTGAGTCCGTGCCGACGAGCGCGTCGCGTCCTTACCTTCATAGTGATCCTTTGGCGGCTTATTCCGATTTCAAATGACAAGACGAAGTGACAAACTGATACCACCACCAACGGATCGGTTTTCTTTTATACCAGGCCACGGGTCTACCACCACTGGCGCAGTAGTGGGCTAGCGTTACACCACTCCACGCGAGATCCGGAATTCCGAAAAACTCACAAAACGAAACACACAAAAATACACGCGACGATACTATGTGTCCACGCTGTCGTTAGATGCCGTGCATCGATGCGTTGTTGTCGGCGTCGTTGTGCTGGTGGCGGTGCTTGTGGCCGTGGTGGTGGTTGTCGTTACAAGCAGCGCCACCAATTGATAAACGACAAGACCAATGAGCTACGGGGGCACTGTTGGTGGACCGTTTCTTAATCAATGCAAAGCAGCAGCGGCCCAAGCCCGTGTGTCGCACACAAACAGTGAAAGCTGCCGTAGTGTGGGGTATCTGCTGCCAAAAAGTATCTGCAACGGCGCAAGTGTCCGTCGCATTAATTCGTACCGGCTGACATAATCGGCGACGCGCCACGGTGCTGAGCAGCGATGTTCAGAAGTAACCGGGAAGGTCGGGGTAAACTTGAAAACGCGGCGCTGAAGCCGCAGCGCCGTGCGTTGCGTTGTCAGCGTTTGATGATGATTTGAAATTTGCATATCGTCGCTTGAGAGCGTGCCGTATGTTTCCGATGGATACTGTCGCCTGTTGCGGCTGTGTCGCTCGGGCTGCGACTGCGCGATTGCGTTACATAAGAACAAGCGATTACCGTTCGCATGGGAATCTCTCCTAAACGCGTTGCGTCTGGAATTTGTTGACCAATCGATTGATGGGCGGTTATGTGACGCGATTGTCGGCCGAGATTGATGGGTGGGGTCGCGCCGTGGGTCAGAGAGTGAGCTAAGAAGTGTGGGAGAAATTCCAATTACCCACTTCTATGCTGGGCAGCTGCAATTGAATGTGGGCCATACGCATTCACACCGGACTGCGTGCCCCGCGGGCGGGGAGTAATTTCCTTTTTTTAACGATTAGCTCGTGGCTAGATTTTATGGTCATGAGTTGTAATGGCTTTTCGTGCGCTGGTCTCGCCTGTGGTCTGTGGGTTAAGATGACTGCTTTTTTTTTCACCTTGAGTCGTGAGTGCAATTAGCTTGTCAGCCAGGTAGCCGCATTCGGGTTACAACTTCCTTCAGCTAGTTAAGTGCGTTGGAGGCGGGAACTGAGTGCTTAAATGAAATGTGCGTTGTTTTGGGAGGAAGGGAAGATTTTTAATTGTAAATTTACAGTCTGACTTGACGTATTTTCAAAAGGGGACCCCAATTGACAGATAGGCGTTTTCAACATTGTCATCTTGGGCGGTGGATGTTGGTTGCCTTTGACAGCCATCGCTGTGAATCCACCTTTTTCACTTACTTGTGAAGGCATACAAATCTATGCAATTTATGTGAATTTTGTTTACAAATTGAATGTCTCCAGCGTCAAAATAATTGGTTTCTCTCATTTTAACGACCCATTGTCTATGGCGTGGACTTGGAGAGCGGTTTCAAATGAGACACATAACGACGTGAATAACTTACGAGCTGAATTTGTGTATTTCTTGATGAATGGATGCATGAAGCAGACTTTGTTCAAGTTTTCTCAAATGTACATGTTATTGTCGTTGCATAGACTTTGTAAGCATTTAATTTCTAACATAATTTAGAATAGTTCAAGTAGATAACCTTAGGGATATTTTTTTTCGATTTTTTAAGATCTGGTCAATGCATGTGAACTGTTTTGGGGATCTACTGGAATCCATTTGCGCGTCTTATCATTTTTGTTGCTGACTCCTGAAAGGTCCGAGTTTAGGTAGGTTGGTAGCAATTGCTTTGAAGGTGAGGTTTTTTTATCTCTACGCCGCAAGAGCCCACCACCTCTGTGAACTTGTGTTTACTTTACTCTATTTATTTTTCTTTGCATTCGTAGAGCTGATGTTGGATGGATTTTATTTCTTTCTCATCTCCGCAGCTCCTGCAAAAGTCGTTGTGTGGTATGTCGTGGTCCATGCGTGCCTATGATACATTGTCTAGTGATGACCCTATAAGTGTACTACAACTGATCAGTGATTTCGATAATTTTCCATTCAGCGTCGGCCACAGGGCCCTTGCTATTGATTCAGATTGTGTCAGTGTTTAACAACCAACAAATATGTTAACCCTTTGTTAATTAATAGGCCTGGCCAGACCTCTTCCATTTTCGAAATTTTCATCTTTACCAAATTTTCTGACCTTGTCAGTGTATATATTGTTATTGCCTACAACTAATTGAAGAAACTTGTTCTACAACAACTTCTAGAGTCAATTGAATATGCGTGACGAAGCCTACTTGTTGACAGGATAATGCCAGTGAATGCAGGTACATATATATTTTTTTCCGGAAAATAACAAAACAGTGTACAGATCGTTATATTGCCGACAAGGAAATAGATTGAGGCAACCTTATCAGCTGTAGAAAATTGAAGTTAAATACATAATGGTCCCAATGTATTACCCGCGGCACACCTTGCAGACATTTTGACGGGAATAAGGGACTAGCTGAATTTAAACACAAAATCGATGACTCTTTCAACACCTGGTGGAAAAAGCTTTAAAATTGCTGCGTTGGAGGTGTAGAATCACAGTCATTTTACCAAACACTTTGATTTCCTTACTTTATTGAGCTTAGTCGGCTTTTCATATTCGTTCCAAAATTCACGAATCAGCCATTATCCTTCGGACGTAATATTGGAACGGCAGCGTATGTCAAGCACATTGAATTCCAATCTGAACAGCATAATTAACTGCAGAACAACAGACTGGAATTCAATGCTTCCAAAACTCAATGCTGTCTGCTGTCTCTAAAGCGAACCCCTGATAATCAGCCATTATCCATGAATGGCGCTTGTATCGACGAAACCGGAAAACTTTCCATCCTCGGTATGTACATCAACACGATCACATATTCGAGGTCGCCAAAAATGCTGCGAAATGTTTAGGTTTCCTTAATCGATGCAAGAAACACTTCCCCCTCTGATTTGGCTTTAATCTATAAGGCGTATATTCGCCCTAAGCTCGAGTACAGCGCTCATATCTGGTCTGGTGCCCCCAAGACCACCCTGCACCTACTAGATAGAATCCAAAAGCGAGAGATAAAATTTATAGGAGACAACGATATCGCGGGCTCATTAGACTCGCTTGAACATCGACGTACCGTGTCTTCTTTGTTCGTTTTTTATCGTTACTTGAACAAACGATGCTCAAGTGAGCTAGCCAACTACATTCCTTCTCTACTTGAATTCACCCGCAATACACGTCTCGCCAGGAATGCCCATCAGTTTACCTTTAAGCCAGCTTTCGGACGCACAGTGAAATTTAGAGACTCGTTTTTTAGCCGCACCACACGAATATGGAATGCTCTTCCCAGCTCCCAATATTCCCCATAGATTACAATCCCCAGATGTTTAAGACCAATGTGCACAGGTACCTCCTCTCTCTCTCTCCCTCTATACCTTCGGCCCGTGCTGTGTCTTGACCCCGGACAATTAAGGGTATTTATAACCCCTTGAGCACGCGCAATTTATAAACAAAAGCTTGGAATTCAGATAATAGTGTTCTTAAAATCATCGTCATCTTCTAACCCTCATTCGTGGAGGCAAACTCGTACTGGAGATCTTCAAGCCTTTCTATCCTCTGCCAGCGACTCTAAATCATCAGGATTCATGCGCAGCCGCTTGGTCCAACCACACCGTCCGGGTCTGCCAAGGGATCGCCTTCCTGATGGAGTCGCATTTAAGACACGCATCGAAGGGCTTGATGATGAGGACATTCGTGCCACGTGTTCATAGTTATTTCCGTTCGAAGAAGTAGGTAGTTGACATTGAGTTCCTCGCGTACTACCGTGTTTCTCACCCTATCCCGACGAGTAACTGTCACAACTGTACGAACGAATCTCATCTTGGCAGCTTGTGTTCGCGATCTTATTCTTTTGGTCACTACCCAAATTTCGTGACCATTGGTAAGAGTTGGAATAAATACTGATTTGAAAATCGCTAGCTTGACTTTGTCACCAAGCTCGTCCTCTGATTACAGATCTTCCAAGCTGTTTCAATGCTGACCCTGCTTGGCCAATCCTACCGGAGAGCTCAACATTACTCCGCCCATCACTCGTACAAAATACCCCGAGATACTTAAACGTCTTCACCTGATTCAATAGGACTCACATGTAGAGTGTCTGTCCACCTTATTCTTCATCCCCGTATCTACAAATACGGTCACAAGCCTATCGAATGCGCGCTGGATTTCCGCCTGTGAGGATGTGAGGATAAGCAAATCATCTGCAGAGAGTACATGACCTACCCTCAACTCACCTCGGCTACGCTGCAACATCCAATCGATATATATAATGAAAGAAGAGATGACAAGAGGCACCCTTGGCGAAGTCCGACGCCCACGGTGAAAGGTGTTGATTTAGCATCGTTACCGAAAGGCCATCAAAAGAGGCCTGCAAAACACTCCACAGCTACCTCAAGACACTCGGTCGTATGCCATCTCCAAATCTACAAAACAGCTGTAGATTGGTTTGGCATAGTCCCAAGCCTTTTCGAGTACCATTCTTGGAGTGAAAAGCTGGTCAGTTGTGCTTCTGCCCGGGCGAATGTGACACCGTTCATCCCCCATCCTGGATTCGCCCACAGCTAAGCCCTGTTTGCCAATCGCTAGGTGTCTTAGGCCTTAACACGAGAGAGACACTCTTTCTTTACCCTTTGCATTAACACTTCTGGCCGAAATTCGTCCACACCAGCGGATTTTCCAACTTTTAGCGATTCAATCGCCAAAATGACTTTCTGCACCCTAATCAAGACCATGGGTCCTGTTCGGGATTGAGCGGATCCGAAAAGTGCTTGCTCCGTCTGCGTAAAACATCCCCCTCATAGGAAAGCAGCACACTATCTTTGGACTTGACTCCTTCGATGGTGTTGAATTTCTAACCCATGAGTCGGCGAATAGTTTGGCAGAATACTTTTTCGCAGATCTGTGGTCGCTTTGCAGCTTCTCGCTGAACTTCCTCCAAGACTGCTCTTTACCTGCATTTCTATTCTCACAATCAGCCGCCACTCCAAACCGCCTCACTCCACAAACATCCCGTGCTGAGGTAATGACAGCTGTTGAAAGCAGTCGCCATTCTTCCTCTTCATGCGATGGAACAGTTGGAGTTCGATTAAACTTTCCGATGTATGCCCTGCCAAGTATTGGCTCTCCTCACTGTTCTGTAGTTTCTCCCGCCGGATGTGTGGTTTGCGCTGTGGCAAAAGAAGTTCTCTATCAGTGAGGTTCATCGTACACAACACCAGGTGAGGATCAATTGACAGCTCAGCACCTCTCATCAAAGGATCACAAACCACATTCGGGTATGAAGCACCCGAAGGTTCCACAAAGAGATCTATCAACGACCAAGTGTACCTATGGATGCCTTTGTGTGGAAAGTGTTCAATATGGACATGCCATTTGCACATGATGGGGATCAGCGCACACCGTGACGTCAACCACACTCAACCATGCCGTGTGAGCATTAAAGTCACCTATGATCTGAAAAGACTAGATGGCCCACCCTGTATATTATGGAAAAAATTTGCGTCGCAGATCGAAAAAATGAAAATTCGGGACTGTCTCGCAAATGTGGGACACTTTTTAATTAAATTCCGGAATTCAGTCTGTCGCTAGACTGTTGCTTTCACAGCACTTTCCACGCTCATTTGCGATATTTCCAGTTTTTTTTATTATTTCCCATCGGATGCTCTGCTCAAGCTTTCCACGGAAGAATGCTATGAAATGGTACAAGATCGATTTAATGGGAAGGAATTTGAGTCAGCTATTCGACAGACGATTGCAGCAATGAGTCATTGATTTGTGTCTGTGTGGTCACAAGTCATACCGTGTTGAAGTCTTGCCTGCATGCCTGTCACCTACGATCCCTAGACGTTGTGCTAAAGAATGACCTTGAGAGCTGCTTATGGATTCAACACGCGGCCGGTCAACGCATGGAAGGAGATGAGCATCATCGATCTTCTTCCTCTTACTTTGCGAATGTCAATGTCACAATGACATAATGTAAAAGGAAAGCGACTTCCGATTGGGTGATGACAGTGACATTAGTCACACCTTCTGTGTGACTGTGTTTATGTTGATGGCAGATATATCTTGAAAGTTATTGAATTGACCTAGTTTTCGGCGATTATTTTAATTGATTTCAGTTCAAAGCACCCAATTAACCGCACCGAGCGAACTGAGTTAAATCTCTGCAAGCACTTTGTCATTCGCAGAAGTGACAAGGGAATTGGGGTCTAGGCATCTGCTTTGAATTGGTCTCTGAGGGGTATGTTCAGAGCATGTCTATTATGTTTGTTTTTGTGAAACTTCCCTGCTTTTGGAACTTGTAGCTCATAAGACTTGGATGGGTGGACAAATTAGTATGAGAGCAACATTTTTCCAAGAATCAATGCTTGACTGCATCTGACATCAGGTGTCCTTTTTGCTCCGAAATTGGTTCCAAGATGGCAACAAAAACATTTGCCACACGATTGTTTTTACGAACAGCCCCACTTTAAATGACAACCAAATGACAACAAAGCTGCCAATTTCGAGCGTACACATGTGATAACCGCCTTTACATAATGTCAACATTTTTCTTTCCAAAAACACACACAAACATACCCAGAGAAAGAGAGAAAGAGAAGAAATGCAAAGAAATGAAGAAGAATATGCAAAACTCTCAGGTGAATCAACAAACTCGACATAACTCTTTTTTACACCACGCGGAGGGGCTTTAAAAGCCCCCCTAGATGCCTTAAAGATACCCGATAGTCGGGCATAAGCATTCCTCCAGCGCGACCACGCGATGGGCATCGATCCGATAAATTTCGTATGCAAGTGCCATCGATGCTGGAATAAGAGACGTAGTATCGATAAAATAGTGTTCCGTACGAATTAACATATTCGGACCTGGTTTGGCATCACTGATTTAATTGATGCGGAAATTGCACGTAAATTGGGACTGAGATTCGCTGTTTGTGTTACACACAAAGCGGCGAGCAGGGTGATGCGCAGTAAAATTGGGCTAGATGTCAGTTAATGTTCACGCAATGCGCCGATGACAGCAGCTGGAGAAAGTAGGCTTATGGCATTTCCAATAACAAGCCGCTGCTTTTAACTGTCAAATCATGCAAAGCTGACGGAGGGGCTCTTTGGCGATGAGCGACGATGGCGATGGCTTATATCATTTGAACTTGATATGCGCATAGATGATGAATGCTCTGTCACTCTTTGGCAGATGCGAGTGAAGGAGCAGAAGTGGATAGAGTTTAGCATGGGTGTGGAGAGCTAGTTAAGCGGTTAGTCTGTGCAAATGCTGAACGCTTCCAAGGCGGCGGTGGTGGGTGATGAAGATGTGATCTTGCGGATCTTCAGGGCGCTTGGAGAAAATCAAAAAGAAACGACAGTTTGCGTGTGATAAGGGGGACGTATACTTGCCATTTGAAAACTTTTTTCTTGGCTTGGAGAGAGATCTTAAATTTTAAAGTTACAAAGTTAAAGTTCGTCATACCGAACCTGGGGCTTCGACGTTGCCACATTGTGTCCTTTCAAGAAGACATTGATTTTACTTTGTTCTTTGAGTGACTTCAATTGCAGGCAGTGAGGGATCCCGTTGTACGAACGCCCGACGTACAAGATGCAGGAAGTATTCTCATTGCCACTCGGTTGCTCCAGTCTGAGCAAATCACACCAGGATTTAAGGCTAGTTCAAGTTCTCTTAAAATGAACAGCAGTCTAATGGACTAGGTCGCTAGGATCACAGGAGGACCTGAACCTGCACTAGCACCATCTGCGTCCTTGGTTAGAATTTCTATCAATAGTTGGCACGATAGAGAAAACAAGAGAATGTCGATAGAAGACGCCCATGTTCAACAACCATCCCGGACATGCAGCATGGATTCCGGCAAAAACATTCGACGCTACGTTGCCTTATGAAGTTTCACTACGCTATTGTAGCTGATCAGAACAAAAACGTGGTCAGTCACCGTTGCCTGCTTCCTGGACTAAAAAGGATCTTCTACACTGTTTGGGCTTCATTTAAGAGCTGAATTAGATGCGATTCACCCTAAGTCTACAGCTTTCTGCGTTCCAGGAGATTATATGTCCATGCGGATGGCAGGCAATCAACATCATTCACGGCAGATCAACCGCCTCCAACCAACACATTGAACTGGTGTCTTTTTGCTGATGAATCACTGCCAGCCCGAAGTCACCAATAACAGCCAAGAAAGTAGTCGACTACTTCACCAAATGGGTTAATCACATAAATGCTGGTAAATCGGTACTCATGTGTTGGACGAGGTGGATGTAGGTCAACAGCCAAATATCGGAGTATAAAGATTGGTCTCCCAAACAGTACAGAGATATCATTGGGCATTCAGGCGAAGGATCGGGGCGTTAACATCATGGAAAGGTGGAAGTCCAACAGTCATTCGAAACTGACCGTGAAAGGGGCCAACCTAGGCTTCCATCGAATCTATCATTTGATGCATAAGCAAAAATAGCTTAAGCCAGAGGATGCTGCTCTACAGCTTGTGCTGCCGATTTTAACGTATGGCTTTCCAATATGGAGAATCTCTAATAGACCAAGAGCCCACAGCAAATTTTTGGCGTGAAATAACAATGAGTGATACATGAATGGAAAGCTCTTCCAGAAGTAAACTTCGTCGAAGTCTGGCAGTGACTAATTGCAGCCGAGGTTAGTAATAGTAGGTTAAAATCGTGTTTTTTCCAAAATCTGACTTTTTTGTATAACCGCTTGGGAGAGGTATCAAATGAAAGATCAGACCCTCCTGATCACAAAAATCTAGGTCCCAGACGTTTTACATACAGCCAGACCCTTGCTGCTGGCCCGTGGCGTTGTGGGTATGTGCGTCGACCCCAACCTCAACGTCGTAGGTTCGATTCCAGCTCTGAGCGACAAGAATAATTTTCACGACTCCACCGCTTTCGAGTCACTGACAATGCTCCAGGAGTATTTCCTGTCTAGAAAAGGCTTCTCAAACTTGGCCGTTCGGAGTCGGCATAAAACTGTAGGTCCCTTCCACTCGTGTGAGAACAATAGCACGTTCAACACGAGTGATTGCTGAGAAGCTAGGCCCTGGCCCTCTATGGGCTGTGGCGCCACTCATATTATTATTATTATTGTAGACCCTTGCCAGACGTACTAATAATGTGCAAAGGCAACAGTCACAACGGTGACAACGCTCGAGTGGTTGCTGAGAAGCTAGGCTTTGGCGCTGTACGGGCTCTAGCGCAGCCCATCTCTAAGACTAGCGTAGAGAAGCACGGAATACTGCGAATACGTACCGGTCACACATTTGGAATGGACCGACAGCAACGAGAAGCTCTAGGACGAAGCACGCATTATTACCTTGCAGCCGTGCATGGTGGCACTGTTCAGAAAACAGCTGCTAGACATCATCGATAATCTCAACACGGTAATTAAGAACACTATCTCAGCCCGCTAAATCAGCTTAATGAGCAAAACTTCTCATCGACGACCAACAACAAGCTACATGGCTTCTACCAGAGCAGTGATAGCAACCACCATTGAGGCTAAATTAGCTACCACATCATCACCACAAAGCCGCGACACTCTTGTTATTTTTTGACAGAAAAAAACTGCAGACGACTTATCGGCGACTACTGACGGGCCTCCAGACGCTTCTTCAAACACCCAAATCTGCCTGGCCGAAGCGAAAGAACACTATGCTACGCCAGTGGAGAGGACGACAACACTGCAGCACTCGTATTTTGTCACGCTTTTGCATGGATCATGTGCCAGTTATTCGCCATTTATTCGGAAGTGCCTTCGAAATCTTCGATTAAAGAAAGTATGACTGTCATTTCCCAAGATCTACTTAATAACACGTTTCTTTCACCAAAACCCACAGTCTAAGCATGTAGGACTTGAAGAATGCCATGGGTGAGAACAGGGTTTTTAAGGAACATTAAGAAAAGATGCCAGGATGCTGCTTCCTGCGTAATGTCATCACCTACATGACTCGTAAGTACGTGTCAGTAGATCTACAAAAATGCTGACCACCCAATCCGTTGTCATGATCCTAAGCCCGTGACTGAGTCAAACGCATTTCACGATTATTTGTCTTCAATTTACACAGCCAATGAATGGGGAACACTGCCAACAAAAGCAGTGGAGTCATGCGCAGTAGTTCACCGATTGCATCGCGAGATAAGTACATATGATTATTTATGTGGCAACTCCGACTTAGCGCCACTGGAGTATGTCTTGTGGGAATTTTCTCTTCTGGTCATTGAATTCCCTCCAAACCTTACGCGGTGTCGGTAACCAACACCTTATCTTCTTGTACGCCTGACCCAAATCGCTAAACAGTACGATTGACCCACAATCGGTGGGTCTTATGAGAAAAACCACCGAGTGCACAAAATTAGGTATGTACTTGCCACAAAACAAAATTTGAAAATATCCAATTATGCAAAGAGACTGCATATTCATGGCACTCTTGGAAAAAAAATGTTGACTTCATAGAAACTCCACTTCATTCATCATCACAGGCCGTAGATGGGGCAATGAATTGATTTGTAACTGAGTTGCGTTCATCGAAAGTGAATTTTTGTTTACATAATTCGATGGGCTTGCATTTCCACAAGTGCATTTGTCTCTTGTCCGCTTGCATCTGTCATGCGGCCAGAGAAATGGCTGGGAGTATAAATCACTTCAAAGGTACCACAGTGTCAGTTGTCGCTTCAGTAGATTCATATGCAAACGGCTGTGCGGAGCACCGCTGGTAGTGGCGGTTTGATGCACATTGTGTGCCAGAAACTGTGGTCTGCTTTTCAATTTATGTCAAATGCAGATCTAGTCAGACAGTTCGGTTGTGAGTCACAGCTGACAAGATGAATTAATTACAAAAAGTGGTAACTTGGAGTGACTGGCGATGGGTTGGCGAACGAAAGTGGTGACTTGGCGACAGTGTCAGTTGGCTCAATTTTCTTTGTGCTGCGCTGTAGTCCACAAGTGGCTCAAGTCGTAACTCAAACGGAAAACCCAGTCGTGGCATAATTGGCATCGAGTTACGAGAAGAGGATGGAGTCTACCAATTTGTGGAACGATGCAAAAAGAAAATCATTAGGTGTGCGTTTACACAGGAGATGTACACAAGCACGGTGGAGGAATATGGACATCCTAGCTCAACAAAATGCAAACTGGCCCGGAGATCGGTGATGACTTTGCTGTTATATCTTTGTTCTGGTGAACTTCTCAATGGCACGTCAAGTCTAGACCTATATTCACTGACGCGTAATTAGTTATAAATTGAAGAATACTTGACTGCAACTCTTACAATAGGCGGGGGTGTCATTTTAAATTACACGTTAGTGCCGAGCATTTAATTACCACTTTCATGTTGAATAAATAACTCTAGAGCACTAGATAGCTATTCAATATGGATCAAGTGGTTTCGTTTGCCTCTGGGAGGACTGTGTCTCTCTGAATCGATTTTGAGTGTGGAGGAACTATAATGCGCGTATAAAATGCAGATGATGTGTATGTAAAAAAAACTTATAATTAATCGGATGGCTGAGGTAGTACCGCAGTTTATCTACCTCGACGCAAACGTTAACTCCACAAATGACATCGCAATGGAGATTCGACGTAAAACCACCCTTGGCAGCCGATCTTACTTCTGTCAAAACTCCTGACTCGAAGGACCAAAATGCTTTACAAGACACTTGTTTTGCCAGTCCTGCTTTTTGGAGCAGGAAGAAAAATTAAACATCTTATATATGGTCTCGTCTGTGAAGAAGGTGAATACAAGAGAAGACAAAATAGTGAACTCTATGAGCTTTACCACGATGTGGATGTAGTCGATAAGGCAAAAATGCGTCGACTGAAGTGGCTCGGCCATATCGAGCACATGGACAACAACACTCCAGCAAAGAGGGTCGATCCGAGTCTCTTTGTTCGAGAAGGAGAAGAAGACTGAACCTCTGGTATAGAGATTAAGTCATCTCTGTTAAAGACAACTTGGTGTTGATGACTAGAAGCAGCGTGCCCGGGACCATCAGCGAAATAATATATAATATGGGTGGCGCTACAGCCCGTAAGGGGCCACAGCCTAACTTCTCAGCAACCACTCGTGTTGTGTGTGCAGTTTGTTCTCTCACGAGTGGAAGGGACCTACAGTTTAATGCCAAATCCGAACGGCTTTGTTTGAGAAGCTTTCTTTAGACAGGGTATACTCTTTAAGCATTGTCAGTAACTCGAGAGTGGTTGGGGTCGTGAAAATTGTTTTCGGCGCACAGAGCAGGAATCGAACCTACAACGCCGTGGTTGGGGTCGACGCACATACCCACAACGCCACGAGCCACCACGACCTTCAGCGATGGAAGGCAGCAATTACTTAGGCTCGGACCCTCCATGTCTCGCCGTGATAAGTAAGCAAGTAATATGGGTGACGCTCAAGCCCGTACTGGGCTAGAGCCTAGCTTCTCAGTAATCCCTCTTGTTGTGCGTGATATTGTTCTCTCACATGTGGATGGCACCTACTGGCACCGACTCCGAACGTCCAAGTTTGAGAAGATCTTTATAAAAAGTTATACTCTTTGAGTATTGTCAGCAACTCGAAAGAGGTAATGAAAATTGAAAAGTGGAAATTATTTTTTTCGAACAGATCAGGTCTTGAACCTAGACGTCTAGGTTCAACTGCATGTAGTTCGACGCGCATACCCACAACTCCACGGTCCACCACAAAAAAAAGCTTTTTCTTCTTTGATTGGCGCTACAGTCCGGGTTGGACCTGGGCCTCAATCAACATGCCTCTCCAGCCAGCACGATCTTTCGCCAGCTGCCTCCAGTTGCGCACACCAAGTTGGTTGAGGTCCTTTTCCACTTGTGTGCGCCATCTAGCGCGAGGACGTCCTCTGTTGCGCCGCCCCAATGGCTCGGTGTCGAAGAAAAGCTTGGTCCGTGTATATTGATGATCCTATACGTCAATTGTATGGCGTCCTTATGCTCAATCCTGATGAAAGTCAAAGTCATGCCACTTCGAAAGAAAATTGTCCCTGAAACCCTCAAAAAGTTTAGAGGCATTACTCAAATTCTAGATTAACCAGCAGACAACGCACACTTGCCGAATTTTAATACTAGCTGAAGGTGCTTGCTTTTTATTAGTTTGGCGTCAAATGCATCACACAAGGTCTAACACTTGCGCAATGGCTTCGTGATCCAGCATTAGTTGCCATTGAAGAAAATGTTTATGGGGTTCTTGAAGGGTTTGTACAGTTTATGTGCTTAAATCACATTGAGGCGTTTATCTGGACAGAAGTCGTGGCAGAAGAAGGCCCATCATTCCTCTGGCCCTTATTGAACAGCATTGCAGTATACTGACAAGCGACTAATAAAAAAACATCTTAACTTAAAAACTGGACAGCTTCAATTCGTCGATCGTTATCCGCGCACTTGGCATATTTGAGAGAGAAGTTTATGACAAAGGGATCCGACATTTCCTTCGATCAGCGTTTGGCTGAAACGCGCTTTTTAATGGCAAGTGCAGAGCGCGGTCTACTTATGATGTTGTCAAAGTGGAAACGAAAGCTGAACTCACATCACAGAATACGCATAAGTCGCGTACAAATCGGGCTGAGGGTTAGGACAGTTGCAGAGAAGATATTGGTTGCTATTCAAGTTTGCGAGAGCGTGTTAGGGATTGGCACTAACCTTAACTTGAAGGCAACAAAAAGAAAAATATTTAGGTCCGCTGTACGGAGGGATGGTTGAGATGAATGAAACAACCTTATATTAACATGATACTCATATCATCGGCGTAATAGTTTTGTATTGAATATTAAATACTTAATACGTCTTTTTGAATACCGGCTGTGTTGTTTACACAAGCTTTAAGTTATATAAAGGGCCACACACAAGTGCAACAAAATGAACATACTCATATTAACAAATCTGCAACGCCCACAGCTGCTTCCGTTCCGCCGAAGTTTGATTCTGGCTTTCTGTCAAAATTTCGGGTGATAAACAGCTGTGAACCTGGGACTCAGCTAGCAAGTCTCTCCAGCTGGCACGATCCTTAGCCAGCTGCCTCCAATTTCGCACACCAAGTTGGTTGAGGTGCTTCTCCACTTGAGTGCGCCATCGGCTTCGTGGTCGGCCTCTATTGCGATGTCCGACTGGTTCGGAGTAGAATACTCCATGTGCTCTACCTGGCCTAGCCATCTTAGGCGTTCAATACGTAGACCAGGCGTCCAGGCGCCAAACTCATGTCGTTGTACAGTTCGTACAGTGCGAGTGCCCAGAAATCTTCATCGCAAACAGGACCAAAGATTGAACGCAGAACTTTTCTCTCAAAGAGAGCAAGGACTTCTTCATCCGCTCTTGAGATAGCCAAGGCTTCGGCGCCATAGAGCAGGACAGGGACAATCAGGGTCTTATATAATGTTAGCTGGGTCGTCCGAGAGAGGGCTCTACTACTCAGTTGCCTCTTGAGCCCAAAGAAACTGCGATGGGCACTGTTAGCTGTTCGCACTATTAACTTGGGAGCCAAGGTAGATGAAGTCCTTTACTACCTCGAAGTTGTAGCTACCTATGGTGACGTTCTGACCGAGTCGTACATGTTGTGTGTCCTTTCTTGATGAAAGCATGTACTTCGCTTTGACTTCATTCACCGCTAAAACCATTTTGGCCGTCTCCGTTTCATTACCGGCAAACGCTTAATTGACGGCTTGCTGTGTTCGACCAATCACGTCAATGTCGTCCGCGTAGGCTAGCAATTGCACGGATTATTTGAGGATAGTACCTCTTGTGTCGGCGAGTGAGTTTTGCACGAACCACTTGACAGCGCGTCAGCTTAGGTTAGGTTAGGTTGTAGTGGCTGACTACTGCGGAGCAGTCACACTTAGGCCAGAGTAGGTCCATTGTGATACCACGCGGATTGACTTCTCCTAACGCTGGAACCAGTTGGTGCCGCTGATGAACCGATTTAGTTGGCCAATGCTGGCACTTTTTAGCTCGTTTCGGCTGCTGAAGTAGTAGGACCCTAGGTGCAGGAACCTACGACTGGCAAGAGCCTCTCCAGGGGCGTCACCTTGCCTTAAACCATTTTTGACATTGAAGGTGTCAATGAGTTCGTTACCGAAATTGATCGAGCAGCGAGAGTCCTGCATCGGCATCATGTAAGTTCATCGGCTGCACGTGGTCTGTTACGGGACCTCACATTCCACGCGTAGAGCCGAAAATCGTTGCCCATGTTTCGTTGTAAATTGTCGTCAGTAGTATGGTCATCCATATCCGAGGCTTGTTGTTGTCTCAGGACCTAAGGTCGTTTTAGATGGTGGGGACGCGAAAACTCCACGCGAAATCTCCGAAATTAAAGCACCGGGTCCTGGCGTAAGCCCCTGGACAAGCGACCGCTGTATACATTGGCTCACCTCTTAGCGGCTGCAGTAAAGGCTATCCTGAGCGCGCCACGAGGAGGCTGTATGACATGACCTGTGCATTTACAGGGATCGTGGATAGTATCTCGGCAATTTGAGAGCAATCAACAACATTGTCCTGGATCCCATGCCCTCCGTTAAAATAACGTACGATTAAAATAAAAACTTTAGATGGCCCACCCTGTGTAATGGCGGCTAAGAAACTTGTAAGATTAGATCTTCAGATTCCTATATCTCACGATGATTAATGCCAGGTCCGCGTAGGATCGAGCCCAATCCCTCATCCTCATTCGTTCATTCTTCTCTCACTAATGGGCGCTTATCGCGTCTCCATTCCCCGCACACTCAAAATAAATACATCATCCCCTTCAGATATGCATCAACAGTGAAATAAAAAAGCCTTATCAATAAAATACGTACCAACAGCAACCGAAAGAAAACAACCTCCATCGACCGCAGATAAGCCGAATTGTTGAGTCCCGTCTCGCCCGCCAGTTGGCTTATCAGTATTATTGAATCATCAACATATTTTTGTGGTTAATAAATTAATAACGACCGATAGCGTATGCCGCTTCACAGCCACTCGACCGTGACAGCGTATCAACCCCGTCCCGGTGGGCGCTTCAAAACAAAAAGCACTTGCCAAGTGCGCTACGTAGAGTGGCTGTGAATGTGTGCTGTTGATGGCGTCATAGACTCGCTGTGCTGGTGAAGGTGACCCAAAACGTGACTGGAGGAGATCAGGATTTTATTTTAAGACAAAGCATAGTATGGGCACCCATCGACCATCGTCTAGGGGTGGCCTTTTCAAAGGCTTTACCAGTTGCGAGGGACAACGGCAGATGGTGAGCTTTTTTTACTTCTCCACTCCGTATCTCACTATAAGATCCCATGTTCCGTGTAAGAAGCCAACTGCCTCCCACTGAATCTGTTCCATTTCTCAAGCCCTTCGTCCGCATTCCGCGCGACAACTGAATTTCCTACAATCGTAAAAATTCACTTAACCGCGCATCTATTTATAAACCCACCCCGTCGCCACCTCACTGTGCTGGGCAATCAGTCGACTATCACCAGCACCATGGCCCCCTGCGCACAGCAAAGATATTCATTTATCTCACAATTGTACGAGACAAGTACAGTGCACCAATGAAATTCTCTCCCTCTAATCACGATCAATTGATGGCGGCCACTTAGCCCACAGCAGCGTCGTCCCCGTTGATATGATTGAAAAACCAGTCCGAGCGGCCAGACGCGACTAGTCTCAGTTTGGTTCTCGAGTAGGCAACCGCAGCTGATTCGCCGAATTCCAGACAAGAACTACGCACCGAGAATGGTTTGCACCGTGTGCTCAGCCCTGTTGCCGCTGGGGCTTGCGGGAGTAGCCGTGGCACTGGTTTACGTGTTCCTCACTTGGAACTTCGACTACTGGCGGAAGCGCGGTGTGAAGGGGCCCAAGCCCACTCCGTTCTACGGCAACCTACCGGGGATGATCACGCAGAAGCGTAACGCTTGCTACGACATGCAGGACATCTACAAGTACAGCACTTGGTGGCAAGGTCTTCGAACGGGAATACAATCAGCTCGCTCTTTGCAGGCAGTTCCATCATGACGAGGATTTCGTGGGCATCTACAACGTTCGGACACCGCAGCTGTTGGTCACCAGTCCGGAGGTGGCGCGCAAGATTTACGTGACGGACTTCAAGCACTTCCACGACAACGAGGCCTCCACTTGGGTAAGTTTGCGTCCGTCTACCCGTCGAGTCTCTCTGAGTGCCGCGTGCTTTTCAGTTCGACAAGAAGGCCGACAAGATCCTGGCCCAAAACCCGTTTATGCTGCGCGGTGAGGAGTGGAAGGAGCGTCGCCAGGAAATCACCCCCGGACTCTCGCTGAACAGGGTAAGTTGCCGGGTCGATGGATAAGTGAAATCTGACGTGTGCTGCTGTCCACAGATCAAGGCTGTCTATCCGGTGACGCAGAGTGTGTGCGAGCGGCTGGTCGCCTACATAAGGGAGCACTGCTTGAAAGTGGACGCCAACGGAGTGGATGCCAAGGATGTAAGGATCTCAGTCAATTCCACCAGCTTCCGTTGATGGAAAACCTCTTTAATCCTCAGCTCAGCTTGCGGTTTACCTCGGATGTTGTGTCTGACTGCGTCCTGGGAGTGAAGGCTGACAGCCTGTCAAACAACCCCACCCAGGTCCTCGCACAGACGAAGAAACTCTTCGAGATATCGTCAATCTTCATGTTCTACGCCTTCCTGGGCGGACTCTGGCCAACCATCAGAAAGTTCTACAAGGCGAGTTTCTTTCAAAAAGATTGCGTGAACTTCTTCTACGCCCTCACGGAGTCCGCCTTTGAAATGCGACGCAAGCAGAAGGTGGACCGCACTGACTTCCTGAACTACGCTCTGCAGCTGCAGGAGAAGAAGAACTTGACAAACGACGACCTCGCCTCGCATACGATGACGTTCCTCTTGGATGGCTTTGAGACGTCAGCCTCTGTGATCGCCCATTGCCTCTATCAGGTGAGTTCAGTGCGCACTTCATCGGTCTTGAGTGACAGCAGCAAGGTCTCATTTTCGTTTAGCTTGCCAAGAAACCAAGCACACAGGACAAGCTGCTCGAGGAGATCCTCGCGAACTTGAACGACAGCGGCGAACTGGACTTTGAAACACTCAACGACCTGCCCTACCTCGATCAGTGTCTTAACGGTAAGTTCAAGGTACAGTGATCCACAGGGACCACCGAATAATTTAACCTTTTCAGAGAGCATCCGTGTCATACCACCGCTGCTGTACTCGACCAAGCTCTGCACGGAGGAGTACACATTCACCGCCAGGAATGGCACCGAGGTGACTCTGCATCCCGATGACGTCATTCAAATACCCGTTCAATCATTCCACCACGACGAGCAGTATTTCCCGAATCCGATGGAATTCCTTCCGGAGCGCTTCAATCCGGAGAACGGCGGCATCAAGAAGTACAGAGACATGGCCGTCTTCTATCCCTTCGGCGACGGGCCGAGGATCTGTCTGGGCATGAAGTTCGCCCTCACTCAGACTAAGGCCAGCATCGCGGCGATCGTGAGGAACTTCCGAGTGAAGCTGAATCCGAAGTCCCGGACGGACAACCTTATAAATCGAACGTATTTCATTGGATCGCTCGAGGGCGGTGTCTGGCTGAATTTCGAGGAGAGGAAGTAGGATTAGATCTTGTTGTTGGTTGAATATAAATAAAAATTGAAATTTGATGGTAAACTGTTAAGACATGTCACAGAATTGGTCTGGGTGCAGACCTTCGCTCCTCATCATTGCTGAGTGAGGACATACAGGGTCGTTAATGAAGCTTAAAGATCTGGGCATCAGCTAAAGCAGTGAATCAAGGCAAGCAAGCAGTATTTACCCAATCGAGCAGTATATCCCGAATGGACTCAACACGTTGGCCTACGTGAGGTGGGGTAATACACTTAAGACCTTAGGCTGCCCTAATTTATGTGCTTGCGTAGAATATTCTGGTCCAACCAATGTTCTACACTCATTGTAGAGTAGGTCTGCGTGTTCCACAGAAGGCGCAATGCCCCGTGTTACGCTGACAAGAGTCATTAGAGTGGGCCCGCTCTGGACATGTGTTAATTTAGGGTTATGGGTATGATATGGTGGAAAGCGCTGGAGAAGAAATATCTCGTAAGGCAGATCACAGAAATACAAAGAAAGGCTTGCCTAGGTAGGTATAACAAGCTGTCTCAGAACAAGCGACACTCGAAGCCATCATATCCCCTCGACTAATTCTGGCGGGTCTTTGTAGAGTCAAACCATATGGTCACGCTGCCATACTCAGGTGTTGGTCAGCAGTACAGCCCAATAGCCAAACTGACTACCTTCCTCCGGCACTAGCTTCGAAAAAGACCTTTCACCGCCGTTTTCCGGATCGGAAATAATGGGTAGAGCAAATGGCAGCAACAGAGAACTCTCCCCGTATACCGACGGCTCAAAAGAGTGCTAGTACAGGCGCAGAGGGCCTCTATGACGAATTCGAAAAATTCACCAGTCCTAAGAAACGACTGCAGTGTCTTTCAAGCTGAAGTGGCTGAGATATACAAAGCAGCACTCGCGCTACAAGAACGCAATATAACCAACAAATCGATTCCCGTCTTCTTCGACCAGCAATAAAAGCCACAGAATCGGACATCTTGCCTTCGAAGCTTGTCGGGCTAAGCAGACAAAGCGTGGTTCAAGGCAAAGAAAATGAAGACATTCCGAAGATGGGATCAGAGCTTGGAGTATATTCAGCGATCCCTTACGCGCTCACGTCACGTAGCTCTAACTAAAACATGAAGCCCTTCTTCTTCTTCTTGATTGGCGCTACAGTCCGCGGTGGACCTGGGCCTCAACCAACATGCCTCTCCAGCCAGCACGATCTTTCGCCAGCTGCCTCCGGTTGCGCACACCAAGTTGGTTGAGGTCCTTTTCCACTTGTGTGCGCCATCTAGTGCGAGGACGTCCTCTGTTGCGCTGTTCCAATGGATCGGTGTCGAAGACTCTTCGGGCCGGAGCTGTGGTGTCCATCCGCTCTACATGACCTAGCCACCTTAAGCGTTGGATCCGAAGACGCTTAACTAGGTGCATGCCGCTGTACAGCCCGTACAGTTCGTGGTTTAACCTTCTCCTCCAAACGCCATCAACGCAAACAAGACCAAAGATCGTACGCAGAACTTTTCTCTAAAAACAACCAAGAGCTTCTTCATCCGCTTTCAATAGCGTCCATGTCTCTGCGCCATAGAGCAGCATTGGGATGTTCAGAGTTTTATACAAAGTCAACTTGGTGCTTCGAGAGATGGCTCTGTTACTCAATTGCCTCTTGAGCCCGAAGAAACAGCGGTTGACAAGTGTAATTCTGCGCTTGATCTCGGTACTGGTGTTGTTGTCCCCATTTACTCCAGAGCCTAGGTAGACGAAGTCCTTGACTACCTCAAAGTTTCTGCTGCCCAATATGACGCTCTGTCCGAGACGTCGATGTTGTGCGTCCGTTTAACAGGCTACAGAAATGATTTTTCCAAATTCTCAGCATCGACTGCGATTCTACTACTAGCTGTCCATTTTCGTCCCTGCAGGCTTCGGTCCGGGGTCTATATCTTCCTGATACTTGTTTCACCTTTTGGTAAAACGTTCGGACCTCCTTCCTGTCGTAACACCTCTCCATCTCCACGAGCACGCGCTTCTCATGCTCTTTCTTTTTCTTTCTGAGAAGCCGGTGCTCTTCCCTTCTCTTCTGTTCGTAGAGCTCACGAACAGCTCTCGTTGTTCGATGCAGCGTTGCCTTGTAGGCCTCCTGCTTGGCTGCATGTACCTGCCTGCACTCGTCGTCAAACCATGGGTTCCTTCTGGGTGGTGTCGTGAAACCCAGCACATCAGTGGCAGCTTCTTTGATGGCTTCTTGACAACGTTTCCATTCTTCCTCTATTGAATGTGCAGGCAGCGTCGAACTTTCAGAGAGTTTCAGGGAGACTCGGTCGGCAAAGTTCCTAGCGGTCAGTTGCGATTGTAGCTTTCCGACGTCAAACCGTAGTGTTCGTTCTCGACTCCGTACTTCTCTCGATATCCTCATCCTTACCTTGGCTACAACAAGGAAATGGTCCGAGTCGATGTTGGCTCCTCGGAACAGGCGGACATCGAGAATATTGAAGGAGTGTCTGACGTCGATCGCAATGTGATCAATCTGGTTGACGGTTGATTGATCAGGAGACCGCCAGGCCCCCTTTCTTTCGGACCTGGGTGCAGTCAGCAACTTTGCCCTGTGTACATAAGCCCATGCCCCCAAAACATGAAGCCCTAGACAGAGTAAAACGAGCAGACCGAGGCAACGAGTTTTAGACAGAGTAAAAGTCGTTGCCTCGGTCTGCAAACTGGAGGAAGACGCTAAATAAAAAAAGATGGAAATCACTGATCAGTTTTAGTCGTAATGAGTTGCGAACACTGATAGTTCATCTCCCTAGCAGTCCTAGCAAAGAGAAGGAAGCAGTGCTCGGGCAAACACTTCTTTGCAGAGCTGGTGGACTTGGGCGGTGAACAGTTGAACAACCTCATAAAGTCTTCAAACGGAGTAGGATTTAGTTTACACAGAATCATGGGCACAATGAACCTAACTAGTTGGTCTAAGTGAGTGCCGGCCGCAAGGGCACAACTTATGGGAGTAGACCATCATCATTTCGTAATGCACCTGGCATCCGCCATCCTCTTCTATGTATGGTATGAAGTTGTCCATCAGTGCTAGTAGTGTAACTATGAGTATCATAATCGACCAACACTGGTCTAAGTCTGTAGCCGACTAACATAACCTAAGCTACGAGGTATGGATGGTGGAGCTGAAGGAGCTAGGTCATTCCTAACAGCGAATGTTACATGCTGACATCCACAGCCCTGAGATGATGCTTAAGCACTCAATCTCAAGTCGCAAAGTGATAAACTCACCAGTGTGCATGCACCACATCTTTTCAACTCTTCTTTTCTGTTTAGTTGTAACTAGTGATGGGGATAATCGAATGATTTTAAGAATCGAGACTTTAGTAAGAGAGATATTTTGATAATCGAATGATCATTCGAATGACTACTAACTAATTAGAAACTACTATATAAAAATAATAATAATGTAATATGGGTGGCGCTACAGCCCGTAGGGGGCCAGGGCCTAGCTTCTCAGCAACCACTCCTGTTGTGCGTGCTATTGTTCTCTCACGAATGGAAGGGACCTACAGTTTAATGCCGAATTCGAACGGCTTTCTTTGAGAAGCTTTTTCTGGACAGGCATTGTCAGTGACTCGAAAGAGGTGGGTTCGTGAAAATAGTTTTCGTCGCTCAGAGCAAGAATCGATCCTACGACGTCGAGGTTGCGGTCGACGCACATACCCACAACGCCACGGGCCACCACAAACTACTAACACAAGATAACTCGATAATTACCTGACTTCAGCGCAAGAACAAGTAACACATAGTTCTCGTCGATAAATACTCATCAGGAACGTAGAATGAACATCAGAATGAAAGAAAAACGCAAGGGAAAATAACTCAAATTTTACCCCACTACTCGGTGCATTAATAAAAACATCAACAACAACAGTGGGTCCAGAAGTGATGCTTTCCAAGCTGTTTTATTTGTTTACCATCTCACCGAATCGTTTAAAAACAACTTGTCGCAAATCACTTTCATTCTCCTCGAAATTCTTGCAGATCGAGATGGAGACGGACAAGAAATGACTTCTACCTAGAAGAACTTAAGAAAATGAATGTCCTTGTAAGAAGGGGTTAGAAACCATTTTTTGCAGGGACTAGACAAAGGCGGCAAACCGTTTTGGAATATCGTGCGGATTATAAAAAAAAAGAAAACTTTTATTCCTCCCCTTAAGATTGGCAGATCTGTACTCCTTACATGCTGTGAAAAAGCAAATGCCCTAGCAGCCAGCTTCTTCAAAAACCATTCGACTGCAGGTATAACAGACACGAATATTGAATCTACCGTCCAACAGTCAGTACACCTAGTAGACTCATATTCCTCGCACGAAGACAATTATCCTGTTGCCTATGGTGAAGTTAAGGATATTATTTGCAGTCTTCAAAAATCTTTCCGCCTTTTCTCCAAAAATCCTGGCTGAGATCTTTAACAATTGTCTTAGATTGGGATACTTCCCTAATAAATGGAAAGTTGCTATGAGTTGCATTCTAAAACTTAGTAAAGCTCCTGACCTGCCTTGTAGCTACAGGCCGGTAAGCTTAGTAAGTGCTTGGAAAAAATCATCAAGAAGAGAGTCATCTCTTTCATTGATAGAAATTCGATATTGCTACCACAACAATTTGGTTTCAGACCATATCATAGCACTTCGCACCAAGTTCATCGTTTTGCAAGAGACATTAAAAATGACGTCAAATTGGGCAAAAGCACAGGGATGGTAGTCCTTGATATTGAAAAAGCTTTCGACACTGTCTGGCACGAAGGCCTGATACACAAGCTAGTCAACTTCAAATTTCCTAAATATCTAGTCAAGATTATACAATCGTTCCTTACGTCTCGAAGCTTTAAGGTGTTTATTAATGAAACATTCTCAGGCAGCCAATCAATCACAGCTGGTGTGCCTCAAGGATCTCTTCTGGCGCCAGTCCTACCTTCTGATTTCCCCAACTTGAGAAACTGTAATATTGCCTTATTTGCTGACGATACTTGCATTTATTCTTCAGATTCAGGTGGTTTTAATGTTGAAACTAGTCTTCACTCTGGATTAAATGATATTCTAGTGTATTGTCACAATTGGAAAATTAACATTAATGCTTCAAAGACTCAAGCTATCTTTTTCACTCGTAAAAGAAAAGCTTGCTTTCTTCCAAGCAACTTCTTCCTGATCAGTAGCTCTCAACAAGAATTTTTTGTTGCTCGCTCTCGCGCTGTTGATACATCAATCGAGTTCTCTTGTGTTAGTAGTTAGAAGCCATGCGAGTGGGGAGTTAGAAGCTCGAGAGATTAATAGTCATTCGAGTGATTGATTGAGAATGGAGGTGTTGTAACAATCGATTATCACTCGAGATATCATTCGAATGCGCCCATCACTAGTTGTAACCTATTTATCCGAATATCGAATGATCCGATCGTTACAATCTCACCATCGCAAATATCACACAAATAACACAACACGGTTCACATTTCTGTGCAAACAACTGGACGTCTGGTAACACTATCTACACACCCTAAGAGTATGCACCACAAAAAAGTTGTCAACAGCGTCCCAAACTGTGCGATGTGAAGTGACAGCCTCCTGGGTGTGCAGGTTTTAAATTCGCTAATTGATTGAAGAATGGAAATCTAATCTTCAAGGCAGTCCAGAAAGACATTAAGGACAGACTGTGTACAACAAAAACACAATAAAATAACTAATTATTGAGGGATAATAATTCCATTTCGTGAAGAGCACTAAAGGCCCATTCATATGAGGTTGCCGCGAATTGCGAACTTCGCAAACGTTGACGTTTCGTTCATATGGAGGTTTTTCATTCGCAGAGATCTACGGATGCAAACTGACACTTCACTGCGAATTTTTTGTTCGTGAGTTTGTGGATCGCGTTTTCGTCTTTGGATTGCGTTTGTGTATCACGAATTCAGTTTGACAGTTCGCGGAGAGAACGATTGATTCGCTGTGAAAAACTTTAAATCATTAATTAGTATACATAAAGTAACTTTTATTGCGATTCTTGTCGATGAAAAAACTCGATAATTCAGTTACAATCTTTTTGCATACCAAGAAGTTTAACTTTTTGTTCATATTTGCTGGAAAAGAGCTGTTTCTGAAAATTCGCGTTCGCAGTTCGCCGCTCATATGAAAGGGCCTCAAGACTAATTCTGGCTTCAAAATTGTATCGTATCTAACGTGCAAATGGTTCTTGGTGAAGAAGCAGCTATTTCCTCGAGAAAATTGAATGATCAAGAATCAGCTAGACTCAATCAGCTTACAGTGAGTAACGATGAAGTGTGTGTCCCAAAATTCCACCTAAAATTCAAGATGTTGCGTGCTTTAAAGAATTCACCAAAGAAGCACCGGGACCCATCTGCGAACCCATTTTGCCGTCCGATTGTTTAAATTGTGTACGCAATGAGGGTCTGCAGGGTCTGCGCAGTCGACAGATCTCTTGAAGCTCGTGCATAACTGCTTACAAGCCGTATGCGTATCTATTTACTCGTATTAAAATATAAAAAGCGCCTAAGTGCACACTTTGTTTTTAGCATAAAGAGCACAAATGGTGTACCTCTCAAGGCCAAGGCCGTTGTTTGTTGAGCTGCCTCGATCAAGCAATTAAATCACGGCGCTTAGCAAAGGGGTGATTTTATTGCACAAAGTTAGTGAAATTCTGCCTTTACAAATGTTTAACCTATTTATATATGCATATAGCCACAAGCAAGTCCATAGCTGGAGACTACATATTTCTGACGACCGTTTGGGAGCGTCTAGGTTATTTCTCGTAAGCATAGCATGTCAAAGAAGTTTTAATGCATACATATCTAGCAAGCGTCACACCGCATCTAGCTTACATCATATACATAAGTTATTCCCATCAACATCGAATCAGCGACAACATGTGCACTAATTCGCCAGTCATGAAGTCATGAAGTCAACAAAGTCTCACAACTAACTGTCAAATCAATCACTGCAGAGATTACACGATCTAATCGTGGCATATTAATTGCACATGTGCATACAATAACAGATAATTAAGCAATCTTTATGAATTCGGTTCAAGTAACGCATGCAAGTCATGCTAAATAGAAAATACGTGACGTGCTTGAGAATCGAGGTATGAATGGGCTAAGCACATGTGCTGATCTGCTTTTTTGTAAGCCAGTAAGCAAGTCTGAACAACGGACGTTGCCAGAGACTCATTGTGCAATAAGGCATCCGGAGAAGCAGTGGCTAATGTTCCTAATATATACAAGAGCCATAGAAGTAGGCGACAACAAGCACTTGTAATTAATAAATGAAGTGACGTATTTGGTCCGATGAATAATATCGTGTGTAAGCCAATAACTTTATTGTTACTGAATATTTCTAGAATTTCTTCTTCTTGGGTTGCCGCTACAGTCCGGGGTGGACCTGGGCCTCAACGAACATGCATCTCCAGCCAGCACGATCTTTCGCCAGCTGCCTCCAGCTGCGCACACCAAGTTGGTTGAGGTCCTTTTCCACTTGTGTGCCCCATCTTGTGCGAGGACGTCCTCTGTTGCGCTGTCCCAATGGCTCGGTATCGAAGACTCTTCGGGCTGGAGCTGTGGTGTCGATCCGCTCTACATGACCTAGCCATCTTAAGCGTTGGATCCGAAGACGCTTAACTAGGTGCATGCCGCTGTACAGTTCGTGGTTGAACCTTCTCCTCCAGACGCCATCAACACAAACAAGACCAAAGATCGTACGCAGAACTTTTCTCTCAAAACAACCAAGAGCTACGTCATCACTTTTAATGCCGTCCATGTCTCTGCGTCATAGAGCAGAACTGGGATGATCAATGTTTTATACAAAGTCAACTTGGTGCTTCGAGAGATGGCTTTGTTACTCAATTGCCTCTTGAGCCCAAAGAAACAGCGATTGACAAGAGTAATTCTGAGCTTGATCTCGGTACTGGTGTTGTTGTCCCCATTTACTCCAGAGCCTAGGAAGACGAAGTCCTTGACTACCTCAAAGTTTCTGCTGTCCAATATGACGCTCTGTCCGAGACGTCGATGTTGTGCGTCCTTCCGTGATGATAGCATGTACTTTGTTTTGCTCTGGTTCAATGCTAGACCCATTTTATCCGCTTCCGCTTCAATGCCAGCAAACGCCTCATTGACGGCTCGCTGTGTTCGTCCAATCACGTCAATGTCGTCCGCCTAAGCAAGCAGTTGAACGGACTTTTGGAAGATCGTGCCTCGGGTGTTTACGTTAGAGTTTCGCACGATCTTCTCAAGTATGATGTTAAAGAAGTCACATGACAGCGTGTCGCCTTGCCTAAAACCTTTTTTGACATTGAAGGTCTCGGTGAATTCGTTACCGACCTTGATGGAGCAGCGAGAGTTCTCCATCGTCATCCTGCACAACCTGACGAGTTTGGCAGGAATATCAAAACTAGACATGGCGCTGTACAGCTCGTCTCTATGCACGCTGCCATATGCGGCCTTGAAATCGACAAATAGGTCGTGGGTGTCGATATGCATCTCTTGAGTCTTTTCCAGGATCTGCCGAAGTGTAAATATTCGGTCAATGGTAGACCGCACTGATAGGAACCTATCAGGTTGTTGACAAAGGGTTTCAGGCGTTCACACAAAACGGCAGAGAGTATTTTGTACGCGATGTTAAGGAGGCTGATCCCTCGATAGTTGGCGCAGTCAAAGGGGTCTCCTTGTCTTCTAGAACACACAGTTGTTAAGATCCTCTCCTGTTCATCCATCCATGCAGTACAATTCCCTCGAGAACAAATTCTACCCATCTCACGCTTATGTCTGGGATGGACATAGTCCTCTACATCAATCTAACTACTCAGCTCGCTTTGTTGTTACATGCATCGATGGTAGGCTTGGTCATTGGATCTTTGCATGCCTGTCCATTTAACTCAACGTTCAATATTCTACCGTGTTGTTTCACATCGCGTTCATTTTTATTGACGCCATTTTGATTTGGATAGTGTGTCGTTAATGTAGTCAAACGTCGCCAGTTGAATTGCCAATTTTACATTGACCACCTTTAAAACAGCTGATATTAAATTGAAAGCTACACCTCGTGACACACCACCAGGATAATAAGGAAATAAGAAAATAAAATTAAATGTCAGAATGTCCCGACTATGAAGTTCCCTTCAATTGCCATTTCCCATCAGTTGAGATCAACAACACGAGAACCGATCAACAACTCGAAAATTCATACATGAATGTGTATGCAAATGGATCGCAGATAAGCATAGGCGCGTGCAATTTCCTGAACATAAACAAAAAATAAAGCATATGATGAATCTGATTGTGAATTATACACTCATAATAAAAAAACAGCCTTATTGAAGAAGAACGATCTTGATTAGTATGCACAGTATGCACATACTACCGTCGACATGTGGTGTCGTCAACGAGACGACTAAGCAAGACTATCCCACATACCATAAACGCAAACAGGACCACAGATTGTACATAAGCCTTACTCGCGAAGAACTTCTTCATCAACTTTTTCATCCCATTCGAATTTAACACAGCAGGAGCAAATTCAATACTTTACATAAACTCAGTCCTGTAACTAGGGGGAGGCCTCTATTATTCATGTCAAAAGAAATAACGATTGGCAAGGGTTACTCTACGTTTAATCTCGGTACTCGGTATTGATGTTATTTGCATTTTTGTTGCGGATTAGAGGTAGACTATGTCCCTGACCACCTCGAGATGTCGATTTTGTTTGTCATTTATTGAGGACAGCATGTACTTTGAATTGCCCTCATTCACCGCAAGATATATTTTAACCGCTTCTGTGTCATCAAATGCGTTCCTACAAAACTCAGGAGAAGGGTCTTAAGAGAGCCCGTGAAGCTTCTTCTTCTTTGTGTGGCGCTACAGTCCGGGGTGGACCGGGGTCTCAACCAACATGCCTCTACAACTAGGGCGATCCCTGAATAGCTGTCTCCAGTTTCGCGCACCAAGTTGGTTGAGGTCCTTCTCCACTTGGGTGCGCCACCTTAAACGCGGGCGTCTTCTGATGCGTTGCCCGACAGGCTCGTATTCCCAGATTCCATCCGCTCAACATGATCTAGCCACCGTAGGTATTGGATCCGTAGACGCTTAACTAGGCTCATGTCGCTGTACAGCCCGTACAGTTCGTGATTGAATCTTCTGGTCCAGAACCCGTCAACACAAACAGGACCAAGGATCGCACGTAGAACTTTTCTCTCAAAGAGACCAAGGACTTCTTCATCCGCTTTCGAGATTGTCCATGCCTCCGCGCCGTATAGCAGGACTGGGATGATCAGTGTCTTATATATGTAGAGTGAACTTGGTTCTTCGAGAGATGGCTCTATTACTCTATTGCCTCTTGAGCCTATAGGAACAGCGGTTGGCAAGAGTTATCCTACGCTTGATCTCGATGTTCTTCGTACAGTTTACTCCGGAGCTGACTACCTCGAAGTTATAGCTGCCCATTGTGACGCTCTGTCCAAGACGTCGATGTTGTATGCCTTTTTTTACGGACAGTATATACTTCGTTTTGCCCTCATTCACCGCCAGACCCATTTTAGCCGCTTCCGTCTCAATGTTAGCAGAAGCCTCACTGACGGCTCGCTGAGTTCTGCCAATCACGTCAATGTCATCGGCGTATGCAACAATTGCACGGACTTCTGGAAGATCGTGCCTCTAATGTTGGCGTGTGAGTTTCGCACGTTCTTCTCCAGGACGATGTTAAAGAGATCACACGATAGCGCGTCGCCTTGTCTAAAACCTTTTTTGACATTGAAGGTCTCTGTGAGTTCGTTACCGACCTTGATGGAGCAGCGAGAGTTCTCCATCGTCATCCTGCACAGACGGACGAGTTTGGCAAGAATGTCAAAACTAGACATGGCGTTGTATAGCTCGTCTCTATGCACGCTGCCATATGCGGCCTTGAAATCGACAAATAGGTGGTGGGTGTCGATCTGCATTTCTTGGGTCTGTTCCAGGATCTGCCGTAGTGTAAAGATTTGGTCTGTTGTGGACTTTCCTGGCCTGAAGCCGCACTGATATGGACCTATCAGATTATTAATGAACGCCTTCAGGCGGGTACACAAAACGGCAGAGAAGATCTTATACGCGATGTTAAGAAGACTGATCCCTCGATAGTTGGTGATGTTGAAGGGGTCTCCTTTCTTGTGGATCGCGCAAACGATACTGAGATTCCACTCGTTGGGCATGCTTTCCTTAGCCCATATCTTGCAGATGAGGTGGTGCATGGGCCCTACCAGATCATCTCCCGCTGCCTTAAATATTTCAGCGAGCAAACCGTCCGCTCCAGCAGCTTGTTAGACTTCAGTCTTGATATTGCTACCTTGACCTCGCCTAAGTATGGGGGACGGTATTCGCGTCTGTCATCGTCCAGATTTAGTGGAACATTCTGCCTGACAGCGGTATTTTGGTCCTCATCGCCGTTTAACAGTCTGCAGAAATGATCTTTCCAGATTCTCAGTATCGACTGCGACATCCCGACAGGCTTCTGTCCGAGTTTTATATCCATTGTATAATTGTTTTACCCTTTGATAAAACTTTCGGACGTCATTTCTGCCATAACACCTCTCCATCTCCTCGACCGCGCGCTTCTCGTGCTCTTTCTTTTTTCTTGTAGGCCTCCTGTTTGGCTGCATGTGCCTGCCTGCACTCGTCGTCAAGCCATGGGTTCCTTCTGGGTGGTGTCGTAAAACCCAGCACATCAGTGGCAGCTTCTGAAGCTGCTTTCGTAAAAAATCATCGCCAACACACTCCCCATTCATGGCTTGCGGCGTTCAGCCAAACACGTCTATGTCACCGCGTATGTTACCATCTCAATGGGCACCTGGAAGATAGTGTCTCTATTGATGGCCTGCGGCCTTTGCACGATATGCTCTAGAAGGATGTTAAAGAAGTCACATGACGGTGCGGTGCTTCATCTAAATATTTGTTTTTAGATCTCGGTGAGTTTGGTACCAAGTTAGACTTGGAAGTACATAGTTTTTTTTCTGAAGCACATCCTATCACTCCTTCAGCCCCGTGAACCAGCATCGAATACAGTCTTGGAAGTTAACACAACCCGTGTTGTTGGCAAAACCTCATCTACACCCCTGGGTGCATAAAATATACAATAATATAATAATATGTGTGGCGCTGCAGCCCGTAGAGGGCCAGGGCCTAGCCTCTCAGCAACCATTCGTGTTGTGCGTGCTATTGTTCTCTCACTAGAGGAAGGGACCTTCAATTTTATACCGACTCCAAACGGCCAAGTTTGAGAAGATTTTTCTAGACAGGAAATCCTCTTTGAGCATTGTCAGTGACTCGAAAGAGGTGCGGCCGTTGTCGCCCAGAGCAGGAATCGAACGAGCGAAGTCGTGGTTGGAGCCGACGCACATACCCACAACGCCACGGGCCACCACTTGGGTGCTTTAAAGTGACTCGAAATTGGAAATTCCGTACAGACTCCTTAAAGGCGGGATCCACCTTTTCAAGAAATACCCTCAAAAACGTTGGCAGCCAGTGGTTATTCAACTTAAATAGATCAGTTGTAGCTTTAGAACTTACAAGAAATTTCATCCAAAGGGCGTGATCCACCTAATCAACGAAAGGGGACTTCAACCTTATATCGAATATATTATCTTACCACGAACTAGTATCACTGGTCACCATCATCATCATCATCTTCTCGGCCACTTGATCATCTGCCATCGAATCGGACTCCCCATGAGGTATGCCCATGCGAAACCAGGGAAGTTCTTGGTCTTGGTCCAACCAACCTCTTGGTCGGCCAAGAGGTATCGTATTGGATGAAGTAGCATTCAAGAGACACCTTCAAAGTCGTGAGGATGGCACCATTCCTCCCACGTGAGCAAACCATGGAAGCATAGCTCTTTCCGTTCCAAGAAGTAAAAGCTTAACACTCAGTTCCTCTCGTACTGCCTTGTTTCTCAACCAATCCCAGCGAGTAACTCCCGCAACTGTACGAAGAAATATCATATCGACCTGTATTGGAGTCCTCATTAATTCGGTCGTTACTCAAATTGTATGACCACATGAGAAACTTGAAGATAATACTTACATACTTACTTATCAGGCCGACGAGCTGACAGCTGAGATATGATTGCAAATGGCCGTACGAATCCAACATCAGTCGTAAATAACCCTTGTCCACTACTTACTTAAGGGGGCTCAGATTCCTCCTTGCTGGAGCATTGTTGTCCATTCCCAGCCAGCTTAGTCGACGGATTTTTGCCTTCCGCACTACATCCACATCTTTGTACAGCTCGTAGAGTTCGCGGTTGTGTCTTCTCCTCCATTCGCCTTCCTCGTAGACGGGACGGGATATAACCGACGTCGAAATTGTCTTTCGAAGGCACCAAGAATCAGCTCTGCAGTCTTGCTTAGTGTCCAGCTTTCGGTTCCATAAATTAGGACTGGCAGGATAAGGGTTTTGTAGAGCATGACTTTGGTCCTTCGAGTCAGGAGTTTCGAGTCCAGTTGCTTTGCCAGACCGAAGTAGCATCGGTTGCCAAGGGCGATTCTACGTCGGGCCTCCACTACGATGTCATTCGTGGAGTTTACGTTTGCCCCGAGGTAGACAAGCTCCTTTACTACCTCGAAATCGTAGCTGTCGATTGTAACGTTTTGGCCTAGGTGGTGTGCGGCGGATCGTTGCTTTTGCTCGACAGCATATATTTTTCTTGTCCTCGTTGACCTTGGAAACTTGGAGCAAATTCTTACTTAAAACCGACTCGGCCACTCACTGATTACTGAGCCTCCGATTGACCCAGCTTCACCATTCGTTCAGATTAGCTTAGGTGCTTAAATTTCTGCATCTGATTCAATCGGACTCCACTAGGGTGAAGATTCTGGAAATGACCTTAACCTCTAAATTGTCCACACAAAATGATGCAATTTTAATCGAATTTGCATATTTTTTGAGCTGAGTCACTGTATGTTGTTTAGAATACATGTTCAAGTCATCCAAGCTAATTCAAGGAACACGAGAGGTGTTCAAGAGGAAAATCCTGTGTCATCATTGTTGTCAAAAAACCGCACCCACTGCCGTTCCCCTTAAAACAACGTTCATCCAGCAGAAGACCACGCAGAGTTACCCAATGCAAAACCTCTTAAAAAAAATTGTTCCGAAACACGCCAGCAAATTGCTTCCAAAACTAATGCCGTCCTGCTCCAACAAAGACAGAGACACCACCAACGTCCTTCGTCAAGCTCCCAGCCTTAGTCATACTTCACTCGTTTCCATGTCAAAAGCGAGCTTGTCAAATTTGTGTTAATTTTTTTTTTTTCAAAATTTCCTCTAAAAATGGAGACCTACAAGTGTGCTTACAGAGGTAAACCCTTCCGCGTTCTTCAACCACGAAACCACTGCATTCTGTTTTTCTTTTTCCGCCAACAGATCCACATTCTCCCCTCACACCGCTGACGCCGATCTGTGATAACTCCTTGCGGCGAACGTTGCGCGATCACTCGCCCAGCTTGATGCCGATTCCAAAGATCATCCTCGCCGACTGCCCACCACCGAAGCGACGTCGCTCGGAAACGGCATCGATGAAGAAGAATTTCGGCATCGCCACGCCAGCGAATAGCCCGTGCAACGTGAACATTTACGTGTCGTCCGAACGAACGCCCCCGGGACAGGTGGAGATCGGCAGGTCCAGCTACTTGCAGCATTTGCGGCGAATGCTCACGCCCACCTCGAGGCAGCGGCGAAAGTCAATGGACTTTGCACCCACATGTGCCAGTGTGTCGCCGGTGAAGAAGAAAACGTCAAAGTTCACGTGCTTCCCGAAGTCTCCGCGCCTCTCGCAGCTGCCCATGAGTCCGAGGGTTCTGCGGATCCTTCAGGACATCGGCCAGGAGAAGTACACCGATCTGTTTCGCAAGGAGGAGATCGATCTGGAGGTCTTCAAGATCCTGTCGAGATCGGATCTCCTGAAGTTGGGCATCAAAGAGGAACGCGATCTGCCGGATATTCTCAATGCGATTCAGTTGGTTAAGAACTGGTGATCTTGGGGATCTTGGCGATCCTGGTGATCCTGCGTGTGTATGTCTGTCTTCGTTCTTGATTTTATTTTTTATTGATTTTGTTTGTTTCAATTGTGTATCATTGGCAATATATGTATTTGTTTTATCACCCGGAGTGGCTGTGCACTTATTTATTTCTCTGCTTATGTTGATGTGAATGAATGAGAAATCAGGGGCAGAGTGTTGAGAGAGTTTCGCTATGCTGTTGTGGCTTATCTGAATCATCTCAGCAGTAGATGGCAATGAGTTCGACGAGTTTGAAGTCAGCTTGCTAAAACAGTAATTGTTTCAAGGGCTACACAGCTGTTGTCTACTGCACTCCTTCAGACAACTGGAGCTTATATGAACCATTGCACAAAAATGCAAAGGATGGTTGAAGTTGTGTCCAACAAGAGGTGTTTTTCAACTCCACCCATTGTCTCAATGGCGACATTTAACTGTCATTGCAAAGTCCTTGAATTTGTTACATGTGGAACCTAATATACTGAAATGGTGCAAACAGACAACAGTCTATTCCAAGCACATTTTTGGTGAATTTAAAAGCCTATTCATATGATGTCGCCACGAATTGCGAACTTCGCAAACTCTGACACATCATCCATATTCGGAGAGGACTACGGGTGCAAACTGACATTTCACTGCGAATTTTTTTGGTCGTGGAGGTTGTGGATTGCGTTTGTGTATTGCGTTCTCAGCTTGACAGTTCGCAAAGAGAAAGATTGATTCGTAGAGAAAAACCTTTAAATCATAAATTAGGATACTTAAACTAATTTTTGTTGAGATTTTTGTCGATGAAAAAAGTCGATAATTCAGTTCCAATCTTTTTGCATACCAAGAAATATAACTTATTATTCATATTTGCTGGGAAAGGGTTGTTTCCGAAAGTTCGCGTTCGCAGTTCGCCGTTCAAATTAACTCTGGTGCTATAATCTGATGTCAAATTGGGTCTAGCTTCAACATTTCGTATTGTGCACGTTGGAATTTTAATCTAAATGGAATCGAAAGTTGGACGTAATCAAAACTGCAAAGTTGACTCTTGGTCCCTTCGAACGAAAAATTCTATATTGGATATGTGGTCCCTTCTGCTAGGAAGGTGAACAGCTCTACCTAGATGCGGATGTAGTGCGGAATGCAGAAAACTATCGACTGCACCTGTTCGGTTGGGCATAAATGCTCCAGCGAAGAGGGTTTGCGAATTAGAGGGTGCTGAATGGAAGACCGAGAGCCCCGCACAATTTGTGTGTCACAGAAAGACAGCTTGTGTTCACCTATTTGTAAACACATTGCATACATTTGTTGGGAGCCGGTCGGAATTTTGTCTGTGTACTTTTTTTTTTCTTCAGCCATTCGTATGAATGCATACATCGAACCTGTACCATGTACGACAGATCGCACACCGATTTTAATACTTCAAGCGACGTCACTCTTAGACAGGTTAAGACTTCCTGAAATAACATACATACTTCAACAAGCATTGATTCAATGGTGGCCGATCAATTTTTTTCTAATCTTTCTGTATAGATTAGCACATCTACTATTTCCTCGATATGACTAAGATCAAGCGCCTTTCTGACATCAGAGATGAACAGGTGATCTTCAATTCAAATCTTCAAAATGTTGTTACCAGAGCCTAGCTTGTCAGCAACCACTGGTGTTGTGCGTGCTATTGTTCTCTCACAAGTGGAAGGGATCTAAAGTTTTATGCCGACTCCGAACGGCCAAGTTTGAGAAGCTTTTTCTAGACAGGAAATACTCTTTGAGCATTGTCAGTGACTCGAAAGAGGGAGGGCCGTGAAAACCATTTTTTTTGTCGCACAGAGCAGAAATCGAACCCACGACGTCAAGGTAGGGGTCGACGCACATGTACATATACAACGCCACGGGCCACCATCAACTATTTCTTTTAACAGAAGGAAACAACTTCTCAGAATCGCAAGAAGTGAGGTTCGTGTGACCAAAGGACCAAAGGTTTAATGCAAGATGACAACTGCAGAATGTGGAACGAGGACGAAGAAACTTCAGATCACATACTGTGTCACTGTAACTGCCTAGTCAGGATACGTCATCGACACCCAGGTGGGTACTATTTTGAAGTGGACAAAAGTGCCGCATATGCTAGTTGCTAGTTGGCTTCCCAAGTGAACTCTCAGTAGTCCTATATGAGGCCGCAGTGTTTGTTGTCTTGCTCTGGCAAGGGCCGGGCAACTGCATATGAAATCTTTTAAGGTCTCACTGTCGAGAGTGTGAGTTGGGTAGCATACCTAGTTTGCGGAATGAGCTTTCAACGATCAGCAAGCCTCCAACAAAAGCGAGTTCGCCGAAGGAGTCAGTTATACTCAGGCACAGTTAGTCAGTTGCATAGATATTTATTTGCCTTGACTACTTGTCTTAGGATCTGTACTTCCTTCAAGTTCCTCTTCAAGCGAACAATCAATGTCAGATGCTCGCCGTGCCAGTTCATTGGTCAAGGCGACAAGATTAACGCATTAACGCAAATTGCAGTCTATAGGCTTTTGAAATGTTTAGCAATTCTGAGAACACAATTCCATCTTGGAGCCGTTAGTGTTAAAATCCATGCACACTTGCCCGCCACTTGCCCTTCTGTTCTTTCGGAGATAAGATTCTCGAAGCCATTTGATAATTTAAGTTTAGGGACGTTGTAGTGTGTAAAGGATCAAACGAGATCCCTCAGTTGAAGACCTAGCACGCATTACCGTCAGACCGTCAGTTGGTGTTGACCGAAGAGCGCCTGTGGGGCTGACATAGTGGTTAAGTACATCGTTGGGATCAGAAAAGAGAGAGTAGATGTACCGACAATAGTTTCTTGTCGCTGTTCATTGAAGCAGTTTCTGTACCAGGCCTTGTGCCTGGTCATACTGAGTATGCGTTTAAGATCGACAATGTGTCGTAATTGTGATGAGTCAATTAATGAGCTCGTTTTATCACGTTCCTCAGCTAGACCATTTTCTGGAATGTCAAAGCTTCCCGACATTACATAAGCTGTGTGCTAAAATATTTGCCATCTCGTTGAGAGCAATTCAGGAAGATTTTTGAATGTAACCTTACTTACTTACTTACTTAAGGTGGCGCTACAGTCCAGGGTGGACCTGGGCCTCAACCAAGAAGCGTCTCCAGCCAGCTCGATCTTTAGCTAGCTGTCTCCAGTTTCGCACGCATAGTTGGTTGAGGTCCCTTTCCACTTGCGTGCGCCACCTGAGTCGCGGTCTTCCTCTACTGCGCCGTCCCTCGGGGGTGGATTCGAAGACTTTTCGGGCCGGAGCATTGGTTTCCATCCGCTCTACATGACCTAGCCATCTCAATCGTTGGATCTTCACTCTTCTGGCTAAGTCGATGTCGCTAAACAGCCCGTATAGCTCGTCGTTGTATCTCCTCCTCCACTCATCATCTATGCAGACGGGACCGAAAATCACCAGAGAATTTTCCTCTCGAAGCAACCAAGAGCTGCTTCATCCGCTTTTGACAGAGTCCATGCCTCCGCGCCATATAGCAGGACTGGGACGATTAAGGTCTTGTAGAGCGTTACCTTGGTTTTTCGAGAGAGGGCTTTGTTCACCAATTGCTTTCTTAGCCCAAAGAAGCACCGATTGGCAAGAGTTATTCGTCGTTTGATTTCAGCGCTGATGTCATTGTCTGTGTTGATAGCGGTTCCTAGGTAGACGAATTTTTAACTACCTCAAAGTTATATCTGTCTGCCGTGACGTTCTGACCGAGACGTCGGTGTTGGGTGTCCTTTCTAGTTGACAGCATATATTTGGTCTTACCCTCGTTTATCGCTAAACCCATCTTCGCGGCCTCCGTTGCAATACTCACATAAGCGCCTTTGACATCACGCAGCGTTCTTCCGATAATGTCAATATCGTCGGCATATGCGAGTAGTTGGACGGACTTCTGAAAGATCGTTCCTCTGGTGTTGGCGTTCGAGTTTTGAACATTTCTTTCAAGAACGATGTTGAAATAGCCTCATGACAGCGCGTCGCCTTGTCTGAATCCTTTTTTGACATCAAAGGTCTCGGTTAGGCCTTTACCGACCTTGATGGAGCAGCGTGCATTCTCCATCGTCATCCTACACAAACGGACGAGTTTGGTAGGGATGCCAAAACTAGACATTGCTCTGTATAGCTCGTCTCTATAAATGCTGTCATACGTGGCCTTAAAATCGATGAACAGGTGGTGGGTGTCGATTTGTTGCTCCTGAGTTTTCTCCAAAATCTGCGGTAGTGCGAATATTTGGTTGATGGTGGAGTTTCCTGGCCTAAAGCCACACTGGTATGGAGTGACCAAGTTGTTGACGAATGGCTTTAGGCGTTCACACAGTACGGCAGATAAGATCTTATAGGCGATGTTAAGGAGACTTATCCCCCGATAGTTGGCGCAGTCAAAGGGGTCTCCTTTCTTGTAGATCGGGCAAACAATGCTGAGGTTCCATTCATCGGGCATGTTTTCCTTCGACCATGTTTTACAGATGAGTTGGTGCATGCTCCTTACCAAATCATCGCCTGCGGCTTTAAAAAGCTCGGCGGGTAGGCCGTCAGCTCCAGCAGCCTTGTTGGATTTCAGTTTAGATTTAGCAATCCTCACTTCATCCAGGTCGGGTGGACGGAATTGTTAATCGTCATCGTTCATCGGTTGAATGGTTCGTTCTGCCTGACAGCGGAATCTGGTTCTTCGTCGCCGTTATACAGTCTGCAGAAATGGTTTCTCCATATCCTCAGCATCGACTGTGGCTCTACTACGATGTTCCCTTGATCATCCTTACAGGCTTCGGTTCGGAGTTTATAACCTTGACTGGTTGACTTTACGCTTTGGTAAAACTTCCTTACCTCATTCCTGCAGTAGTATCCCTCTATTTTGCCGATCGCGCGCTTCTCATGCTCCTTCTTTTTTCTCCTGAGAAGCCGGTGTTCGTCTCTCCTCTTCTGCTCGTAGAGCTCCCGAGCAGCTCTTGTCCTTCTTTGCAGTGCCGCTTTGTATGCTTCTTGCTTGGCTGCATTCGCCTGCCGACACTCATTGGCAAACCAGGGGTTTCGTTGTGGTGGCGGATTGAGACCCAGCACATCGGAGGCGGCATCTCTGATGGCTTTTTGGCAATGCTGCCACTGGTCTTTAATACTTGATCTTGGCGGCGTAGGATTTCTTAAGAGGTTGAGGGAGACACGATCGGAAAAGGATTTTGCAATCTCTTGCGATTGTAGCCGGCCGACGTTGAACTTCCTCACAGTATTTCTTTGTCTTGGCGGTGTTCGGGATATCCGCAACCTTACCTTGGCTACTACAAGGTGGTGGTCCGAGTCAATGTTGGCACCTTGGAACGTTCGGACATCTATAATACTGGAGGAGTGCCTTGCGTCGATCGCAATGTGATCAATCTGATTGATGGTTGATTGATCAGGAGATCGCCATTTTTGAATGTAACCGCACTGAGAATTTTGATTGCTGGCTGGTTACCAGAAAAGATGGCGATAGCTGTGAGAGTCGATTCAAATGTTTATTGGAACATTACAGTTTAGTAAAATATAATTATTTAATAAATAATAAGCGAACAAATTATAGCTCAACTCAACTTGGTCGCTGTTCATTTGCGCCGAAAAGGTAATTGAATGCTTCAAGGCAGATCCACTCTTACGACTATCATCTCATTCGAGACGCTGACAAAGCTTGCTGTAGTCTTCTACCTCACATTTTTGCATTACAAACAATTAGAGTACTTTTTCATCAGAAGTTGCGTCCACAAAACCACTTCGAGAACCTATGTAGTTTAAAGTGCACTTCGCGCTGCAGGTGATCATCACCCTCACTAAACTCGCACTGGTTGATATCAAACATTTCACAATTGAGCCATGTTCATTCTCATCGTGAAATTCTTCCCACAAGTCCAAGTTCACTTGAACCACTTAAAATAGATTCCAAATACACAACCCCCACATCGGTATCGCAATCGAATTGTTTTACGACGCCGCCTAGTCCGGAGAGACGCCAGCATGTGCGCTGTGTAGACAGTACCCCGCTTGTGGTAGTGGGCACGCGAACGTCTGACAACAAAACGTCATCATCTGTTTGTATCTGACGACCAGATAGGCGTATCTCGCTACGCAAAGCTACTTCCCATTAGAATAAAATCGTGCAAACTACAAGCAAATGCCATTAGATCATCGCGGTCGATTAGTCGCGCATTTGTTGCTTGCGAATGGGTGGTGTTTTGATACATTTGCTTCAGTTAATCAGTGTCTAGTGGCCTCTTATCAAGCAACAAGCTCCGTGTTGATAAACACTAATTTAAGGCAGTTGGCCAGCAGAGCATTCAGTTCACAAGAGTCTTTCTTCCGAAACGGAGCGACTGGGAAGCAGTAGGTGTTCGATATGATTTGTGGTGTTCTAGTCGCGCTGGGACTCATTGCGGTCCTCGTCTATGTATTCCTGAAAAGTGGGCTTGATCAATGGACTAAGCGTGGCGTCAAGGGTCCAAAGCCACAGTTGCTAATTGGAAACTTTCCATCACTGATCACGCAGAAACGCCATCTGGTGGAGGAGATAGACGACGTGTACAGGTAAGTGATCGGAGATGACTGCGATTCTCTCACAAACCCCCACTCCATACACTACTCAGGCAATACAAGGAAGATGAAGACTTCGTTGGAGCGTTCGGCATGAGAACGCCTCAGCTGATCGTTCTCAATCCGGAAATTGCGCGGAGGGTGTACGTAAACGACTTCAAGAACTTCCGCGACAACGAAGCTAGTCTTTGGGTAAGTGCGCCGCTCAGCATCCACGTATATCTTGTAACGAAATTCCTTTCCAGGTGGATGGATCCAGTGACAAGCTAATAGGAAACAATCCCTTCATGCTGCGCGGGGAGTCATGGAAGGAGAGGCGACAGGAGATTACTCCCGCCTTCACACCAAACAGGGTAATCCCACCGACCATTGTAAAGTGATTCTTACTCACCCTCCGCTCTCCTCCCGCAGATCAAAGCTGTCTTCCCGATCACCAACGAGGTTTGCGACCGACTCGTGCAGTACATCAGAGAAAAATGCGTCAAGCCCGGTCCCGACGGAATCGACGCCAAGGATGTGAGTTCCCCTACCAAGATCCCACCACGTTTTCCAAACCATTTCTCGCCCTCAGCTCAGCCTCCGGTACACGTGCGATGTCGTGGGTGACTGCGTCCTCGGTCTGAAGGCTCATAGTCTGACGGACAACCCGACCCCAATCCTGGGCAAGGCCACGGACCTTTTCAAATTGCGCCCTGGCCTCCTGATGTTCATGGTTGTGGCCAGTCTTTTCCCGAGCATCCGCAACTACTACCGCACCAACTTCTTTACAAATAAGATGCAGAATTTCTTCGTAGACCTTTTGGCGTCTGCCTTTAAACTGCGAAGGGAAAACCCCGTCGATCGCACCGACTTCATGAACTACATCCTCCACCTGCAGGAGAATAAGAACATGTCTGATGAGCAGGCAGTCTCGCACACGATGACCTTCCTGTTGGACGGCTTAGAGACATCGGCATCCGTCATCGCTAACTGCTTGCTGCAGGTAAGCCCACCAACGCAGCTCAGCGAACTTGGTAAAGACTTCCTCCATGACCATTTTAGCTCGGTAGAGACCCCATTCGCCAGGAGAAGCTTCGTCAAGAAATCCTATCGAATCTGAACGAGGACAACCGCATCGACTTCGAGAAGCTCCAAAGCCTGCCGTATCTCGATCAGTGCCTCCACGGTGAGTCATCAACAGACCAAGGTGCCGCACGGAATTCAACCCCTTTTCCTTTCCAGAGAGCATTCGTCTCATCTCACCCCTCTTGGTGTCCAGCAAACTGTGCACCGAACCGTGCGAGTGGGTGAACAAGAACGGAACCAAAGTCCAGATCAAGGTCAACGACATGGTCTCGATCCCGGTCTTCTCGCTGCACTACGACGAGCAGTTCTACCCGGAGCCACAGAAATTCATTCCAGAACGCTTCGATCCCGAGCAGGGCGGCACCAAGAAGTTCCGTGACATGGGCGTCTTCTATCCCTTCGGCGACGGGCCGCGCATCTGCTTGGGCATGAGGTTCGCCCTGACGCAGACCAAGTCGGCCATAGTCGAGATTGTGCGCAACTTCAATGTGAAGGTGAATCCAAAGACCAGGACGGACAACAAGCTGAACCCGGTCGCATTCATTGGCGAGCTGAGCGGTGGCGTCTGGCTGGACTTTGAGGAGAGGAAGTCGATGTAGTATGAAGTGTGTAATGAACAAAAGTATCAATAAATTGTAGCAGTTTTAGATTAAAAAATTTAAGAAGAATTTTGATATTTTAAGAGGGATGTGTTCGTAGAGTTAATTTGAAAGTCAGCTGGCATTTGAGGCATGTTGTAGACTGCAAGGTTTACTGGAAGCTCGATGAACACACGCCATATTGGTCAGCAACAGCGGCACCCGACAACCACTCGTATTATATTCAGATTATTCAACAATCACAACGTCTTAAAGTATGCAGCACTTCATAAGAGTTGTGAACACTTATAAGAGGTCTACTGGTCTACATCGTGGTGGCCCGTGGCGATGTGAGTATGTGCGTCGACAGTCAGTTCGACTCCTGCTCTGTGCGACAAAAATAATTTTCACGGCCCCACCTCCTTCGAGTCGCTGACAATGCTCAAAGAGTACTTCTGTCTAGAAAGAGCTTCTCAAACTTGGCCGTTCGGAGTCGGCATAAAACTGTAGCTCCCTTCCATTCGTGAGGAAATAATACAACAAGAGTAGCTAAGGCCCCGGCCCTCTTCGGGCTGTAGCTCCACCTATATTATTATATGTAATTCCTTTAAAATTGAGGAGAATTCTCCCCTTTTTACGGACAGGCTAGACAAATGCCTGGAGAGTAGAACAGATTAGTAGCACTAGTATTGTGGGAATACTATCCGTGCCCGCAGAGTTGTGCACGCCGAAATCTTTAAGTACTCTTGCAACTGTAAGAGTGCTAAAGTGGACTTATACCGTGGCGAAACCAACGCTTTCTCGAGAATATACAGAGCGAGTTAGTGACATTGATCAGGATTTTTATAACACACGTATAACAGAATGAGTATAACAATATATCATATGTCAATGAGATCATGCATGTTTGAGAGTATAATTGTCCATAATTATAGGAAGTTGAGTGTAGACTTGCATTAAGTGTAATTATGTGTGTGTATGTGGGAGCATGCAGGGTGACACGATGGTTTAATGTATTTTTAATTAGTAGCAATAAATTATATGCTTACGAAGTTGACACAAGTTTGAGTCTGACATTGTTGAGCTGGAAAATGCGCCCCAAGCAGATTGACTATGTCTCCAGAGCTGGCAGCTGAGATATGATTGCAAATGGCCGTACGAATCCAACATCAGTCGTAAATAACCCTTGTCCACTACTTACTTACTTACTTATCAGGCAGACGACTCATGAAGTGTCCGAGCCTGAGCAATTGCTGCCTTCGGTTGGTGACGGTCCTGGGCACGCTGCTTCCAGTCATCAAGGCCAAGCTGTCTTTCATCCGCGATGACTTGGTATTTGTACCGGAGGTTCTGTCTTCCTCTCCTTCTCGAACCAGGAGGAGATTTTCTTTGCTGGAGCATTGTTGCCCATTCCCAGCCAGTGTAGTCGACGGACTTTTGCCTTCCGGACTACATCCACATCCTTGTACACCTCGTAGAGTCCGCGGGTTGTGTCTTCTCCTCCATTCGCCTTCCTCGCAGACGGGACCATATATCCGAAGTAGAATTTTTCTTTCGAAGGCACCAAGAGTCAGCTCTGCAGTCTTGCTTAGTGTCCAGCTTTCGGCTCCATAGAGCAGGACTGGCAGGATAAGAGTTTTGTAAAGCATGACTTTGGTCCGTCGAGTCAGGAGTTTCGAGGCCAGTTGTTTTGACAGACCGAAGTAGCATCGGTTGCCAAGGGCGATTCTACGTCGAGCCTCCACTACGATGGCATTCGTGGAGTTTACGTTTGCCCCGAGGTAGATAAACTCCTTTACTACCTCGAAATCGTAGCTGTCGATTGTAACGTTTTGGCCTAGGTGGTGTGCGACGGATCGTTGCTTTTGCTCGACAGCATATATTTGGTTTTTCCCTCGTTGACCTTTAGACCAGCTCGTTTCGCCTTTCCTCAATTGCCGTGAATGCTTCCACTACGGCGCGTACCCTTGTCCACTACCCCAAAAAGATATTAAGTGAGGAAATTGCCTTGTATTTCACACAGTTACTTACGGTGGCGATACAGTACGGGGTGCACATTGACCTTGGATCTCCAGCCAGCTCGAACTTAAGTCAATTATGCCTTCAATTACGCACGCATAGGTGGTTGGGCTCCCTTCCCATCTGCGTGCGCCACCTGAGTCGCGGTATTCCTCTACTGCGTCGTCCCTCGAAGGTGAATTCGAAGACTTTCCGAGAGCATTGGAAATGGGTGCATTGAAGCGATCTGCTTGAATGCGTGCCCTGGTATGTGTCTTAATTAGGGTCTGCAAATGGCTACTCGGGGCCGGCACTGGGCTGTACCCGAAAAAAACCATTTGGGGGTTCCTCTGGCTAAGTCGATGTTATTATAGTTATATCTTCTCTTCCATTCACCATTCACGTTCCGAATTTTCCTCTCAAAGCACGGAGCAACTTTGTCCGCTTATGAGGAAGTCCATGACTCTACGCCATATAGCAGGATTGGGATCATTAAGGTCTTATAGAGCATTAGTTTGGTAGTTCGAGTGAGGGCTTTGTTCTTCAACTGCTTTCTTAGCCCAACGAAGCAGCGGTTGATTTCAAGGCTAAGACAAACGTTTTGGCTACCTTTGCCACATTGGTGTGGACCCATTGTTTGCGATTGCCCTTGCGTTCACATAGCACTGCAGATAGGATCCTACACTTCTTCTTTGTGTGGCGCTACAGTCCGGGGTGGACCTGGGCCTCAACCAACATGCCTCTCCAACTAGCGCGATCCCTGGCTAGCTGTCTCCAGTTTCGCACACCAAGTTGGTTGAGGTCCTTCTCCACTTGGGTGCGCCACCTTAAACGCGGGCGTCCTCTGTTGCGTTGCCCGACAGGTTCGGTTTCGAAGATTCTTCGGGCCGGAGCTGTGGTGTCCATACGCTCTACATGACCTAGCCACCGTAGGCGTTGGATTAGGATCCTATACGCGATGTTTAAAATACTGATGCCTCTAATGCAAGTTGAGAGGGTCTCATTTTTGTGGATTTGATGATACATTGGGGATGCTTTCCTCCGACCATATAATAGCCTGCCGCCCTAAAAAGCCAGCTATATGCGATGAATCTGAACGATAGGACTCCTTGCATAAGTGTGCATTTAAAGACGAATCTACATCCAAACAAGCGTTGCTTTTAGCAACAACCGTAGTAAATATCACATCTTTTCATCGTCTGCTTTTCAAAATGCATAGATCTGCTTGCCCCGATGAGAGGTTGAAGCTGTTCACGTTGAAGTCAAGGGGCAAGGGCGGTAGAAGTTGGACATAGCCTTGCTCCCTTTTTGCTGGCACGCTCTGTGGAAGCTATCACAATACGATCACCCACATACTTGGGTACAATGTACATTACTGATGTTATATTGAGGATCGAAATGTGTCATGTGAGATGTAGACCAGAAATAATAATAATATGGGTGGCGCTACAGTCCGTACTGGGCCAGGGCCTAGCTTCTCAGTAACCAGTCGTGTTGTGCGTGCTATTGTTCTCTCACTAGTGGAACGGGCCTACAGTTGTAAGCCGACTCGGCCAAGTTTGAGAAGCTTTTTCTGGACAGGCATTGTCAGTGACTCGAAAGAGGTGGGGTCGTGAAAATTATTTGTGTAGCTCAGAGCAGGAATCGATCCTACGACGTCGAGTTTGGGGTCGACGCACATACCCACAGGCCACCAATTCTTTAGAATTAGAAGAATAATAATAAGCTACCAAGCTACCAATCGAGTTGTTAGGGACAAGTTCTGATTTGATTAATGCTCGTGTCCTCCAAGGCACTGTTCTGTCTCAGACACTCCTCTTAATTTTTACGATCCTCCTCTTCGCTCGTGGAATTGGTACAGTAGCGTATGTATAGCCCTTTGAATACCGCTCTTGACAGCAAATGCAATTTAATGCTTCCATATCCTAAGCTGTATACTCCCACTTAAGCAAATGACCTGTACCCTTGAATAGAAATTCGAGGTCACCACATCTGGATTCTCTCAATCGATGCACAAATCATTTTACCCCGCTCCGATTTCGCTACTGCGCATAGTATCCAATCAAAGCGTGGGTAGAAGCTTCACAGGTGGTCTAGTGGGGCCTCTCTAAGTGCACAGAATGCCTAAAGCAGCGTCTCGTCTATGTAGACTTTGTCAGTTCACCATCATGTCTCCTCCCACGAGTATTTTTCAGTCCAACATCTTCCGATGATTACAATCCACAGACATTTTGAGATCCACTACTTTCCACTTTGGCCAGTCTCCAATGTCTCTTCCGCGGACACTTTAGAGTCCCAAAACAAAAAAAAAAAAACATTTCACAACCGACCCCTCTTCAGTCACATCGAGAAAACTCTTCCCACAAGTCCAAGTTCACTGGAGCCACTGAAAATAGATTCCAACCACACAGCGCCCATATCTTGCCATGCATTTAATAAACCTACCATGTCGCACCGCTCCTCACCACCTATTCCAGAGAGACGCCAAAATGTTTTGCCCGAAACTGTGTATGAGTGTGCACGCGAGCGACTCACAATCTGACTGTACTGAAATCCAACATCCAGATGTGCGTATTTCATGCCGCGCAGAAGTTCTTCACTTCAGAATAAAAGCAGAAAACAAACAAACAGAGCAAGAAGCAAGAAAATGCCATTAGATCATCGTGGTCGTTCAGTCACGAATTTTTTGCTCAGGAATCGGTTGTGTTTTGGTCAGCAGCAGCGCGCCGGCAAAGCCAGTGTGTACTGGCCTCTTATCAATCAACAAGCGCCGTGTTGATAAACAAAAATTTAAGGCGTGGCTGCAAGTAGTCAGTGCACAAGCGTCGTTCTCGCGAAACGGATCGTGTGTGCTCGATATGATTTGCTGTGTTCTCCTGGCGCTTGGCGTCATAGCAGCCCTAGTCTACGCGTGGTTGCAGTGCGGCCTTAATTACTGGACCAAGCGTGGAGTGAAGGGTCCAAGGGCAGAGATGTTGGTCGGAAACTTCCCATCACTGGTCATGCAGGATCGCCATCTGGTGGAGGAGATGGACGAAGTGTACAGGTAAGTGATCGCAGACGCCCGCTTGGTGTCTGTCCCTTCACTCTCGAGCACACTTCTCAGGAAATACAGGAACGTTGAGGACTTCGTTGGAGTGTTCAGCATGCGAACGCCACAGTTGCTCGTTCTCAACCCCGAATTGGCGCGCAGGGTGTTTGTGGATGACTTCACGAACTTCCACGACAACGAAGCGAGTCTCTTGGTAAGTGCACTGCACATTATCCACGCATTCCTTGTGAAAAAGAATCCCTTGCCAGGTGGATGCAACCCGTGACAAGCTAACAGGGAACAATCCGTTCTTGCTGCGTGGAGAATCATGGAAGGAGAGGCGCCAGGAGGTGACTCCCGCCTTCACACCAAACAGGGTAATCCCACCGATCATAGTAAAGTGATTCTTACACACCCTCCACTCTCCTCCCGCAGATCAAAGCAGTCTTCCCGATCACCAACGAGGTCTGCGACAGACTCGTGCAGTACATCAGAGAAAAATGCGTCAAACCCGGCCCCGACGGAATCGACGCCAAAGACGTGAGTTCCCCTAGCAAATTCCCACCACATTTTCCAATCCATTTCTTGCCTCCAGCTAAGCCTCCGGTACACGTGCGATGTCGTGGGTGACTGCGTGCTCGGTCTGAAGGCTCAGAGTCTGACGGACAACCCGTCACCAATCCTGGACATGGCCACGAACATCTTTGAATTGCGGCCAGCTCTCGTGGTTTACATGGCTGTGGCCAGTCTTTTCCCGAGCATCCGCAATCATTACCGCACCAAGTTATTTTCAACAAAAGTCGAGCATTTCTTCATAGATCTGATGACAAGTGCCCTTAAACTGCGAAAGGAGAACCCCGTCGACCGTACGGATTTCATGAACTACATCATCCAACTGCAGGAGCAGAAGAAACTGACCGACGAGGACGCAGTCTCGCACACGATGACCTTTCTCTTGGACGGCTTCGAGACATCGGCATCCGTCATCGCTCACTGTTTGCTCCAGGTAAGACTACCGACACCCATCAGAGAACGTCTTCTTTCCACGACTCCTTTAGCTCGCTAGGGAACCCACCTGCCAGGAGAAGCTTCGTCAAGAAATTGAATCTAACCTGAACGAGGACAACCGCATCGACTTCGAGAAGCTCCACAGCCTGCCGTATCTCGATCAGTGTCTCCACGGTGAGTCATCAACAGACCAAGGTGTGCTCCCAAATGACTACTTTCCTTTCCAGAGAGCATTCGTCTCATCTCACCCCTCTTGGTGTCCAGCAAACTCTGCACCGAACCGTGCGAGTGGGTGAACAAGAACGGAACCAAAGTCCAGCTCAAGGTCAACGACATGGTCTCGATCCCGGTCTTCTCGCTGCACTACGACGAGCAGTTCTACCCGGAGCCACAGAAATTCATTCCAGAACGCTTCGATCCCGAGCAGGGTGGCACCAAGAAGTTCCGCGACATGGGCGTCTTCTATCCCTTCGGCGACGGGCCGCGCATCTGCTTGGGCATGAGGTTCGCCCTGACGCAGACCAAGTCGGCCATAGTCGAGATTGTGCGCAACTTCAATGTGAAGGTGAATCCAAAGACCAGGACGGACAACACTCTTAACCCGGCGGCACTCATTGGCGAGTTGAGCGGTGGCGTCTGGCTGGACTTTGAGGAGCTGACTTCTGAGAAGTCTTATGAAGTTGGTAGCGAAGAAGAGTAACAATAAAGTGATGTCGTCATTAGACGAAGATGAGGATATTATTTTGTAAAAGCTATGTGCTCTGTGTGATTTTGAATTGTGTTATGGTCCTAAATAGCTGCCATTCTTCGAATTTGGGATGAGAGATGGGCCTCGGTATATACAGGGAAGATCAAGGACTTATCTGGAATAAGGGCAAAAACAACACACCAAAGAGAGTGGGCTGATTAACTAGACTAGGTGACGTTGTAGGACTAGCCTGCAAAACAGTTTGAAACTAAATTTTCTAAATGTTCTACATAACTAACTGTAGACGACTATGCAAATAAAGTCGTACAAACGAAGGCCAGACTTCATGTTTATTTTATTTTATTTCATTTCACTTATATGATACACAAGATGCTTAAAACTAGGTTAACTAACTTACCTAACGTTGCTACATCTATACCACTGACCCTTCATGTATATGTAAGATACTCTAAGCTAATAGAATCTTAATTTCACTGTGCCTTTCGTTTAATTGTATGTTTTATAGTTTCTTTATTGTGAGCAAGAAAATCCTACTTAAGCTATATTAAACTTACATAAAACTTAGTGAGGTACATGTGATGTGACACTTGTCTACTCAAAAGGCCGTAAATGAAGCCTCCTTACTTTATCTTTATTAAGGTAGTGAACCACATAATATATATTTTTGTCCTGAATCGAATGAAATTATTTCCATAAGCTACTTTTCTTATTCTTCTTCTTTGACTGGCGCAGCAGTCCGCGCTGGACCTGGGCCTCAACCAACATGCCTCTCCAGCCAGCACGATCTTTCGCCAGCTGCCTTCAGTTGCGCACACCAAGTTGGTTGAGGTCCTTTTCCACTTGTGTGCGCCATCTAGTGCGACGATGTCCTGTGTTGCGCTGTCCCAATGGCTCGGTGTCGAAGACTCTTCGGGCCGGAGCTGTGGTGTCCATCCGCTCTACATGACCTAGCCATCTTAAGCGTTGGATCCGAAGACGCTTAACTAGGTGCATGCCGCTGGACAGCCCGTATAGTTCGTGGTTGAACCTTCTCCTCCAAACGCCGTCAACGCAAACAGGATCAAAGATCGCACGCAAAACTTTTCTCTCAAAACAACCAAGCGCTTCTTCATCCGCTTTCAATAGCGTCCATGTCTCAGCGCCATAGAGCAGCGTTGGGATGATCAGGGTTACAAGGTCAATTTGGTGTTTCGAGAGATGGCTCTGTTACTCAATTGCCTCTTGAGCCCAAAGAAACATCGATTGGCAAGAGTAATTCTGCGCTTGATCTCGGTACCGGTGTTGTTGTCCCCATTTACTCCAGAGCCTAGGAAGACGAAGTCCTTGACTAGCTCAAAGTTTCTGCTGCCCAATATGATGTTCTGTCCGAGACGTCGATGTTGTGCGTCCTTTCGTGATGACAGCATGTACTTTGTTTTGCCCTGGTTTACCGCTAGACCCATTTTAGCCGCTTCCGCTTCAATACCAGCAAACGCCTCATTGCCGGCTTGCTGTGTTCGTCCAATCACGTCAATGTCGTCCGCGTAAGCAAGCAGTTGATCGGACTTTTGGAAGATCGTGCCTCGAGTGTTTACGTTTGAGTTTCGCACGATCTTCTCAAGTATGATGTTAAAGAAGTTACATGACAGCGTGTCGCCTTGCCTAAAACCTTTTTTGACATTGAAGAGCTCGGTGAGCTCGTTACCGACCTTGATGGAGCAGCGAGAGTTCTCCATCGTCATCCTGCACAGCCTGACGAGTTTGGCAGGAATGTCAAAACTAGACATGGCGTTGTATAGCTCGTCTCTATGCACACTGTCGTATGCGGCCTTAAAGTCGACAAATAGGTGGTGGGTGTCGATCTGCATCTCTTGAGTCTTTTCCAGGATCTGCCGAAGTGTGAAGATTTGGTCTGCTGTGGACTTTCCTGGCCTGAAACCGCACTGATAAGGACCTATCAGGTTGTTGACAAAGGGTTTCAGGCGTTCACACAACACGGCAGAGAGTATCTTGTACGTGATGTTAAGGAGGCTGATCCCTCGATAGTTGGCGCAGTCAAAGGGGTCTCCTTTCTTGTGAACCCGACAAACGACGCTGAGATTCCACTGATCGCGCATGCTTTCCTCCGACCATATCTTACAGATGAGCTGGTGCATGCGCCCAACCAGGTCCCAGCTGCTTTAAGCACCTACCCTTCCGCTTATTAGCTATTCTGTCCCACTGTGCGGCTCCGTTGTTGCACATTCGACTATGTTGAGTTTTGGTTATGTCCATAGTTATTGTGCTTTAGGTTAGGTTTGGTTGCATGAGGAATTGAATGCTGCACTTAGGCCAAAGTAGGCCCATTCCATTGCCACGTGCGTTGGGTGGGCGGGATTTATTCCCCTCTTCTTCATCTAGGCAGCTACTGTCGAAATCGCTTGCGAACATTAGTATTCTTTGTGCACGTAGGCCTAAAAGGCAGTGTCCGAAAATTAAACAGACTCCAGCGTTGATTTTGGATCTCTTTAGGGAAAGTAGGGAAAGTTGTAGTTTAACTTATCCATTTAGGTCAAAATAAGACTTGATTTACTTGGAGGTTTGGCATGTGGATCCGTTTTTCCATCCGGGATTGACTTCTTCTTTGCTCAACCTTCTGAGCTGTAACTTAAAGGTGGCACATATGTCACAAGAGATGCATATGTCATCTCTCAGTTTTGTGGGGTTTTTTGCGAGTTTGTCAGCTTTACAGTTTCACGGGATCCATCTATGGTTTGGTACTGTTCGAGTGGATATATGCGCGGCAGCTTACGACTGCTTTAGAGGTTAAAAAAGGGATTAGGGTTAGGGATTTAATTAGGCTGTAAAGCTTAAAAGTTCTCCCCTTATGGCTAAGTCAATGTTAAAGGGAAAAATTAAAAACAAGTGACGACGGATAATGAACGAAGTCATTCCCCCGCCTGAGGAGACAATGGCTTGAATGACACTCGATTTGTATTGAAATGGTCGAAGTAGCTCCGGTGCTTGGGATTTGGTCCAATTGTGATATGAACTGCTTCCTTATGTACCATTTTAGAGTTGCTTCTGTGCTATTGCTTTTAGTTCTTCTTCTGACAACGACTGGATGGCGCAGTTGGTTGAATGCATGCCTTTGGTTATCGGGGTATCCTCTTCGAATTCCATGGAAAGCTACGTTAATACGCCTTAACTGGTTCTACATCTTCATATCTAACTTCTCCGACTACTCTAGAGGAAGAAGCTTTCCTTTTTTTAAAGAAATTACTTTGAAATCTTAGTGAATCGTATGATGATGTACTGATGTCAATGGACTCGGTTTCTTTGATACAAGGCAGTAACAACCAAAGAATGAAATTAGAGACTGATGCATAATCAAAAGCGAATTGAGACCTGAAGGTCATATAAAATTCAATAAACGCATTTCCTGGTGATCTCTCGAACTGTGTCTAACTTTGCACGCATGACAATTTAGTTCTTCTTCTGATGTCTCTAGTTTCCGTAATGGGCTTTGGCTTCAGACAAAAAGTCGCTTTAACTGGAGCTGCTTTCAAATTTGCACGTCACGTTGGCTGAAGTCCTCGTTTTGTGTGAGTCGTTATTCTCGTGGGCATTGTCTAGATGAAGTCCTCGATTATCTCAAAAGCATATCCGCCAATAGTGACATTGCCAAGTCCAAGTCTTCGATAGCGTATCTGTCCTTCCTTGAAGACCTTCACCGTTTAAACACATTTTGGCTGCCTACTATTCAGCGCCAGCAAGCCCTAAGACGCGTTGTGTTTGGCCTATCACGAAAATGTTGTCGACATCGACAGTTGAGATTTAAAGGCACTATCACTGAAGACTGATCATCCCTGTCCTGCTCTATGGCGCGGAGGCCTGGATTTTTTCAAGAGCGGATGAAGACGCACTTAGTCTCTTCGAGAGAAAAGTTCTGCGTGCGATCCTTGATCCTGTTTGTGTTGACGGGTTCTGGAGGAGAAGATTCAACTACGAACTGTACGGGATGTACAGCGACATGAGTCTAGTTAGGCGTCTACGGATTCAACGCCTAAGGTGGCTAGGCCATGTAGACCGCATGGACTGTACTGCTCCAGCCCGAAGAGTCTTCGACTCCGAACCAGTGGGACAACGCAATAGAGGACGACCACGAAGCCGATGGCGCACTGAAGTGGAAAAGGACCTTAACCAACTTGGCAGCTGGCTAATGATCGTGCCAGCTGGAGAGGCTTATTGGCTGTGGCCAAGGGTCACCTCGGACTGCAGCGCCAGAAGAAGAAGAAGAATCATTTAAGTTGGCGATCGCCGGTAGTAAGTGTCACAATGGCCCAACATTGGTCTAAGTGTGGTGACAATTTGGCTGGAAGCCGACAAAGCCAATCTAAACTAACTTTCCTCATCAGACGATCAGTTGTATACTCCTCCACTCGCTTAATTAATGTTGGTCTTGTATGGATTCAAGTGAGATCCCCACCAAATAAACGCTGCTGTTCCTTAGGATTCTGTTCTGCCTTCAATGTTCGGAATCACAATCTCTGGTGTTTTTTGTTCATTGTGGCGTGCTACAGTCCGGTGTGGATCTGGCCATAGTCCAGAAGCAGCACTAGCTAGAGCGATCTGTTGATTGTTCCCTCCAGTTACGCATTTGTTGAGGTCCTCATCCACTTGTATGCAACATCTTTGACACGACCTTGAACTTGAAGCCCGTCCCCTGCTTCTGATCTAATTGACTTCTCCTCTCCTTAGCCGCTCCTAAGCAATTTCCAAGAATTCAATGTTTCTCCGTCACCCTTCAGTGTCTTCAACGAACCCTTATTAATCAGTCATTATTCAAGAATGGCATCTATCTTCATTAGGTGTGTGTAGCACATTTGCGGCTATTTCACACACTCTCTCCGAGACTGCCCGCAGACGAAAAATGTCACCTGTCCCACCGCCATCCGCTCAGAGTCAGTATTGCCACACCCTCCGGGCTCCCTTCACTTTTCCATTTGCATGATTAATTTCGCAAACCCATTAAATCAATCAATCTTGCGACACACTGCCCGCATCCGATGATGGTCCGTCGCCAGCACAAGCGATGCGACCTTTTTGTCAGCACGTCATCAATCGTGGGATAACTCACATATGCACGCGCATGCAGATGGCCCCCGTGTTGTGCCACCGTCCGACCTTGAGACTTTCAACTCGCGCGCCGTTCAAGGCCACGCAGCAGCGCTCACAACAACAACTCGATCTCTCAGAAATCGATGATCATCCAGATCAGCGAGCGCTATCGGCGATGGCCCAACCATCTGCTGTGTGGAACAGCCGATAACAGCCGACCGAGGCGTACCGTTTCGTCAGCAGCCAGCACGCTGAATACATTACCGCTAGTCGTCGGCGTCGTCGTCGACCGGTTACAGATTCCCAGGCGGACTAATTAATTACCGATTCAGTTGGCCAACGTTGATTAATGTCCCGCACCGCATTTGGGTCAGCAGATGGATTCTGTGGGCCCGTGAGCGGTGGCATTTTGCAACCCAAAATCAAAAGCAGATGAGTTCATTTGTCGCGATCGTTTCGCAGTTTATTTTTCTCATGCAAATTGGCACGCATTTGTCAACAACAATAAAGTAGAAATGAATGAGCTTAAAATACAACAACTGGTGGTGTCCTAATGACGGGTGTACATCGGGTACGTTTGTACGCATGGGCAGATGGTTCTTAACTAGGGTAAGTCTTAGGTATTTGAAGAGGGAGCTGCAGGCGCGCGGCTAGTGGCTCCTCAGCTCGTTCTGGGAGTTGCGCAGGACGCGGACGAGGGTCTCCTTCGCCTTGGGCGGGGGCAGATAGGCGTTGGTGGTGGGCAGGGTCACCTCCTTGTGATCGGCGAAGATCTTCACGGTCTGGTGGAAGCCGCCCGGGTGGGGGCCTTGGCTGATGATGCGGATCACCTTGTGCTCGCCCATGGGGTCCTCGCCGGCGTGGCCAAGGATCTTGATGGTCTTGACGCCCTTGTGGTCGGCCGTCTCGAGGACGCGGAACGTCTTGGCGGTGTTGGCGTGGTTGTCGATGATCTGCACCGTCCGGATGCGGCCGCGCAGCTGGGCCATCAGCTCGGGCGCGTCCAGCTCGTTGTTGGAGAGGTCGAGCAGGGCGTCGAGCGGGAAGATGGTGTTGTCCTTGGGCATGATCTTGGCCAGGTTGCGCTTGGCTTCTTCGTTGAGCTGGAGGCCAAGGGGCTGGGAGCTGTCCTGATCGTCCTCAGATGGCGGTGGGTTCTCGACCGGAGGCAGGTAGGCGGCCGGGGTGAACGTCGAGAAGGGGGCGTTGTTGGGCACCCTGTAGGCCATGCCAGGCGCGTACGCCTTGATCGCCGCCGGGTTGCTGTACATGGGCGGGGCGGTGCCGGCTGGAGGCGGTGGGTTGCCCTTCTCGGGCTGCGGCGGCTGCTGGTAGTGCGAGGAGCCGTACCTGTCGCTCGGGTGGACGCCCTTCATGTAGGTCTTCAGGCTGGTGATCTGGTTCTGGTTGTCGGGAGGCAGGTACCCGCGGACGATGCTCTCTTGGTGGTACGTCTGACGCTGCTTCTGCTGCTGCTGCTGGTGATGGTGGTGGTGGTGGTCCTGCGCCTGGTGGCTGTGTTGGTGGTGGTGATCCTCTTCCTGGTGGTGATGGTGGTGATCCTGGGCCTGTTGGCTGTGCTGGTGGTGGTGATCTTCTTCCTCGTGGTGATGGTGGTGATCCTGCGCCTCGTGGCTGTGCTGGTGATCTTGCACCGGTGGGAGGTAGCCCCTTCCTTGGTAGCTGCTGGGATTCACTCCCCGATTGGGTGTCGACTCGTGGCTGACGCTCTGATCGTGGCTTTGGTGATCTTGCGACTGATCGCGGGGAGGCAGGTACTGGCGATTGTCATTGCTCTGCTGCACAAAGTTGACGTGTGTGTTGAGAGTCTGCTGGGCCGACGCGTAGTTGTTGTTGCTCTCATGTTGCTGGGCACGCAGTTGGTTCAGGGATTGATAGTGGTTCATTGTCTGCACCGAGGGAGTGATCACGATGTTTGAGGACGTGTGCTGTTGCTTCTTCTTCTGCAGGAGGAACGCACGGGTGTACTCGGGCGAAGTGATACGCTGCGCAGGCCTTGCCTGGGTCGGCTCAGGAGCGATGATGCCGGGGATGTTGAGCGCTGGCCTGAGGCTCTCGGTCTGGGACTTGGTCAGGCTGGGGAGCTTGGAGACTATGCCAGGAATGAAGAAGTAGCCGACTTGGGGGATTGGAAGGGGCACGTTGATGTGGCCTTTCTCTTGCTGTCCGTGGCTGGCTGACTGTTCGGATTGAATGTCAAGCTGTGGAGGCGGCACCAGTTGCAGGGCACCTGGGGAGCTTGTTGGCGGAAGGTAGTTCTGGTTGTGCAGTGCCGGCGAAGATTGGGTTGGCTGAAGGTGACCTGAGTGATGGACGTGGTTCGGCTGAGCTGGCGGCAGGTAGTCCTGCTCGAGGGTGTTTGTGTTGAGGACCTGGTTGGCTTGTGGCTGGTGCTGGTGGTGATGGTGATGATGTGAGTGCGATCCAGCGTGGTTCTCTTGGCTGGGAGGTAGGTAGCCGCGGTTTAAGTGACCGTGCTGGTGGGTCTGAACTGGCGGAAGGTAGTCCTGGTGACCGAGATTCGATTGCACTGGCGACTGGTAGTCTTGTTGCGCTCCGTGGTGGCTGTGATGTCCACTCGACTGAACTGGGGGCAGGTAGCCTCTCTCTCGTTCCAGCTGCTCAAGGTTCGACTGCACTGGTGGCAGGTAGTCCTGCTGAGACCCTTCGGGGTGATGTTCGCCTGACTGGTGGTGTGCCCCATGGCTCGACTGAACTGGTGTCTCATAATCCTGCTGTGAGCCTTCGTGGCCATGGCCTAGAGACTGTTGGTGCGTCGACTGAACTGGGGGCAGGTAGCCTCGCTCGCGTTCCAGCTGCTCAAGGTTCGACTGCACTGGTGGCAGGTAGTCCTGCTGAGACCCTTCGTTGTTGTAATCTTGATTGTTGTGTCCTGCGTGATTGCTCACTTGAGACTGATGGCTTGCCGGTGGTGGCAGGTAGCCTCTTTGTGGACCTGCCTCTCCGTGTTCGTGTTCCTCCTCCTCCCCAGCACTGTTGGGCTCCGAATGATCACTGCTCGCTCCCGGGTTCTGGTTGGAATACAGGAAATCCGCGGACTTTGTCGGCCTCGGGTAGTCGTAGCCACCGTGAGGAGCCTTCGTCAAGGTGAACGGAGCTGGGCTGCTGAGCGGTGCTGCGTTGTGGTGGTAGTGCACCAGCGATATACTGTGCGCCTCGCCGCGCTGCCCTTGCCTATGTCCATTGTGCGAGTTCACTTGCGACTCGCCGTTCGGCGAGTAGTATCCTTGGACGGGGAAATTCGACGGGAAAATCGGCTCCAGCTGTTGGTGGTCGATGTCCACGTGATCCTCGTGATCATCTTCGTCGTGTCCTCCGTGAGCCTGATCCTCGGCCCCCTGTCCCTGCGCCTGCTGGACACCGAACTCCTCCTGGAACGACACCTCGACGTGGTGGTCGTAGTTATTCTCGTACCGTCCTCGCGCCTGTCCACCTTGATACGGCGGCAGGTATCCCTCCTCGTTGTGCACCGCCCCATTCGGCGGATGCGAATCTATCCCATTGTAATCCTGATCAACGGGTAGATCCTGAATGGGCGGCGGCAGGTAGTGATTGTGGCCGGGCTTTGCCAAGTGCGACACATCAGCCAGTCCATTGCGAATGATTAATCCAATGACAAGTAATCCAATTGAGCTCTGAAAAGAATAGTAATCGCGATCGATTTTTAAGAACTGCACCGCACCTCGACCGGACAACTCACCTTCATCGTTACGCTTGCTTAACTAAGGGCTACAGCGTCCAAGTAGCTCGAGCAGCAGCAAATGTCCAACAGTAAATGATTAAGAGTGAAACCAGCTCTTCACGTTTTATACCAAAAATTTGAATTGTTACCACAAGATCTTCGTTATCATACAGTTGCGCATCATCGGCCGGTGCCCGTCGCCGATGTGAAAGGTCCAGCGCTCTGGTGTATTGTCTCGTTGACCTCCAGCCGATGAGATGATCGATGCAGAGGCAATACTTTCATTTGACGCGCTATCGCGGCCCCCAGTTGCTTATGGCACCCAGATGTCTGCGCAAATCCGTCCGCAAGAGTGACACGCAGCCCTCCGACGGACGGTCACATAAGACTAATTACTCCACTTTCCATATGAATACGATTAGCGAGCGAAAGAAGAGCGCTTGCGCAGCACGATGGTTTGGGACCTGGGACAACGGCTCATTAGAGGGTGCCGAGTGCTGCTGTGAGAATGGCTTGATGATCTAATGAGAGCCGCTCGTGGAGACGGGCAGCACATCCAACGTAATACGCGAGGCTGGCTCCACTTTCGTTTCCCCTCGGTGAGATGCAGCGCAGGTGATTAATTGACGGCAGCGGATGCGCGAAGATCCGCAGAGCCGCTGTTATTCGCCGGAAACATCCGCCCAAGGTCAGCCACGTCGATGGGCACACAGTGTGCACCCGGGTGGGTGACTATTGGCGGCGATGGGAATCCGATTTTGGCTTGGTCTCCCATTTAATTAACAAGCCGTATTCATCACCACTTCCGATCCGAGTTTGAATGCAAATTTGACGTGCTGCCGCCGCCGGGGAAAGCATTGTGTAACGCCGCGCCGGCTCAGCGGTAAGAATTCCTGTGGCCATTGTCTCAGGGGGCATTTGACAAGTCCCATTTGTCATTCCGACGAATGACATAAAAGTGCTCACGTAAGTCGGGCAGCTCGATGGGAATATAACGCGCGGGGAACGGGCGCAGATCGGATGTAAGTTATCGCGTGCATGGAAATCAGAGCAGCTTGCCACCCAGCTGGGGACAGTTTCATTGATGGACCTTTCTAAGTGACGGCCCCGGTGTCAGTTGTTAACGGATCGTCGACGGCGGCTGTAAATTTGTTGTGTTGGTGGACAGAGAATCGAAAGTTGGGGTTGGGAGATGCGGAGCGGCTTGTTAGAGATGATGAACGTTTTCTTGTTCGATCACAAATCAGGCTGATCAGATTCTGCTCTTCCATCACATGATGGTGCGTGGATCGGTGGTCCAACTGGTCCACTTTTAAGGCTGTTAAGGCGATTTGCAGGATTTCCCACGAAGAAGGAGCTAGACAACCTCCTAGGATTGAGATCATTTGGATGCAAGGCAGTCTATATAAAGCACACTCACCACCCCCAGCCTGGCGTCAATAGAAGTCGCATTCTTCAATCCCAAATTGTCGCAAGAAAGAGTTTCTGTCTATCGCACTGACCTTATGGGCGAAGAAAGGAAGTTCGTTGAATGCATAGGTCATGGCAACTTGTTGACAAGGATGACAGACTATCGTTCAATTTTAGCATGCAATTGGCTGGTATCTGAATGAATCTCTGGCTCATTTGCCAGTTGCTCTTCTTGGTGTTGGTCTGTACTCTGGTTAAACCAACAATGCTCTCCAGCTAACACGATATCAAGCTTTGTCTGCTCTAGTCTAGGTCGTTCTTCACTTGTGTCATAAGCTGTTTTCCCAGAGGTTCGCATTTTACATAGTAAACCATTTATATCTGTGGCTTTATTGTTCTGCAGCCTTGTAATAGTAAGGTAGTAAAGGAGCTTGTCTACCTCGGGGCAAACGTAAGCTCCACTAATGACATCGTAGTGAATATCCGACGTTTATCAAAACATCTGGGCTCGAAACTCCTGACTCGAAGGAACAAAGTCATGCTCTACAAAACTCTTATTCTGCCAGTCCTGCTCTATGGAGCCGAAAGCTGGACACTAAGCAAGACTGCAGAGCTGACTCGTGGTGCCTTCGAAAGAAAAATTCGAGTCTTATGTATGGTCCCGTCTGCGAGGAAGGCGAATGGAGGAGAAGACACAAACGCGAACTCTACGAACTGTACAAGGATGTAGATGTAGTCCGAATGGCAAAAATCCGTCGACTACACTGGCTCGGCCACATCGAGCAAATGGACAACAACGATCCACCAATGAGGGTTTTCAAATCCGAGCCTCCTGGATCGAGAAGGAGAAGAAGACCAAACCTCCGGTACAAAGACCATCGCGGATGAAAGCAGAGTGGCCCTTATGACTGGAAGCAGCGTGCCCACTACTGTCACCGATAAAAGACAGCAATTGCTCCGGTCCTTCATGGGTCGTCTGGCTGATAAGTAAGGGAGTAAGCCTCGTAATGGGTAAATTGCGATTTATTCCAAGCTTGGTGGAGTTGATTTTTTTTCCTGATTCTCTATCACTCTCTCCTGGTCATGCTCATTAACCAGCTGTTGGAAAACACCTTTAAATGCATCCACCATTGCCTGCCCTTCAGTAACACCCTTAAAAATTCTAAGAGCCTGAGTTCTCTTTTCCTAAGGGCTTAAGCCAGGCTTTTAGCTTTGCTCCTAGACTCTTCAAAATCTTTAGCTCGGACGTTGGTGGAAACCTTTTCTTCGGGTGTAGATGCTTCTTTTCTTGCCGTCGTCCGCTCTTCTTGCGCTGATCTGCTTTTTCGTTGTAGCGTCTTTTGGTATGCCTCACCGGTTGCACATTTCTTTTGCTCACAATCGTCAGTATACCATGGTTTGGCGGTGTGGTTGGTAGAATAATGTGGTTTCCGATGCTGTTCAACGTAGGCATACCGGAGAGTCTCTCACTCTTCGAAGGCTCAGGCAATGTCCGGTGTCCTCAATTGTCTAAAGTCAAAACTCCTTCTAGTCAGCTGGTTCAGCTGTCTGAATCTCCACTTTTGGAGCTCTGGCGATTTCCCCCCTGAATATTCTCACATGCAGGATGTTTGACGCATGACTTACGTGAAATAAACCATGGTAGCCAGTATGCTGTGTGGAATCTTTCGCGAGGAGACCATTATTCCCACATTACGTTCTGTGGCAAACGTGGATGTTATCCCGTCGTGGAGGCTTGTCTTTCTGTCTTTCTTACCGATTTTGGCAATGAAGTCTTCAAGCACAATTTTTACATCGTACTCCGAACAGACTCTGATTGAACCCTCTAAGAGGTCGTAGTAGTCCTCTTTGATAGCCGTCAGCCTAGTCGGTAGAGTATCTACCTCTCGATGAACTTCGTAACCGTAACCATTTTCCTACAAAGAATCCACACCCCAATATATGCGCGTTATTAAAATGTAAATGTTTGCTAAGACTACATGTGATAGGGCTCATTCGAAAGGTCCAATTTTGGCCGACTCGTTCTAATATAGCGACGGGTATCTAATGAATGAAACGAGTAATGTTCGTGGCGTTGTGGGTATGTGCATCGATCCCAACCTCGACGTCGTAGGTTCGATTCCTGCTCTCTGTGCGATAAAAATAATGTTCACGGCCCACCTCGTTCGAGTCACTAACAACGCTCAAAGAATGCTCTCTAACTTGGCCGTTTGGAGTCGGCATAAGGCTTTCGGTCCCCTCCACTCGTGGGAGAACAATAGCACGCGCAACACGAGTGGTTGCTGAGAAGCTAGGCCCTTGCCCTCTACGGGCTGTAGAGCCACCCATATTATTATGTTATATTAATGTTGGCTTCCAAAGCGTCAATCGTATCTGGCTTACTCCCGAAGTCCTGAGACTTTACATAGCCCCAGAGAATATTGTCAAAAGATGTGATATCGAACGATCTAGGCAGCCAATCGACCGTAGCTAAAAGTGAAATCGAGTGCGTACCAAAATGATTTCTCAACAAGTCCATTGTACGCGCAGTATGGCGCGTACATGCGTCTTGTTGAAACAGAGAGCTTACAGAGCATCATCTTCTCTCTGTGGGGCTACAGTCCGGGGTGGACCTGGGCCTCAACCAACATGCCTCTTCAACTAGCGCGATCTCTGGCTAGCTGTCTCCAGTTTCGCACACCAAGTTGGTTGAGGTCCTTCTCCACTTGGGTGCGCCACCTTAAACGCGGGCGTCCTCTGTTGCGTTGCCCGACAGGTTCGGATTCGAAGATTCTTCGGGCCGGAGCTGTGGTGTCCATCCGCTCTACATGATCTAGCCACCGTAGGTGTTGGATCCGTAGACGACTAACTAGACTCATGTCGTTGTACAGCCCGTTCAGTATGTGGTTGAATCTTCTCCTCCAGAACCCGTCAACACAAACAGGACCAAGGATCGCACGTAGAACTTTTCTCTCAAAGAGACCAAGGGCTTCATCATCCGCTTTCGAGATTGTGTATGCCTCTGCGCCGTATAGCAGGACTGGGATGATCAGGGTCTTATATAGAGTCAACTTGGTTCTTCGAGAGATGGCTCTATTACTCACTTGCCTTTTGAGCCCGAAGAAACAGCGGTTGGCAAGTGTTATCCTACGCTTGATCTCGGTACTGGCCGGTCATGCTTTACGACAGTTAATTGTACCACGAAAACAGTCTGACAGGAGCTAAATGTGGTTACGTCATGCGAAGTACATGGTTGTCTGCAATTCGATTTTCAAAATATTGTGGGACATGCCAAGGCCTGTGTTTAACGTGGTGGACTTAAGGGGAAACAACCTCCAGCAACGTGGTGTTCAAAGTTAGCTAGAGAACAGTTGCTGGTGAAGGCCCTGTTTCAGGCATACCGGAGAGTCTCTCACTCTTCGAAGGCTCAGGCAATGTCCGGTGTCCTCAATTGTCTAAAGTCAAAACTCCTTCTAGTCAGCTGGTTCAGCTGTCTGAATCTCCACTTTTGGAGCTCTGGCGATTTCCCCCCTGAATATTCTCACATGCAGGATGTTTGACGCATGACTTACGTGAAATAAACCATGGTAGCCAGTATGCTGTGTGGAATCTTTCGCGAGGAGACCATTATTCCCACATTACGTTCTGTGGCAAACGTGGATGTTATCCCGTCGTGGAGGCTTGTCTTTCTGTCTTTCTTACCGATTTTGGCAATGAAGTCTTCAAGCACAATTTTTACATCGTACTCCGAACAGACTCTGATTGAACCCTCTAAGAGGTCGTAGTAGTCCTCTTTGATAGCCGTCAGCCTAGTCGGTAGAGTATCTACCTCTCGATGAACTTCGTAACCGTAACCATTTTCCTACAAAGAATCCACACCCCAATATATGCGCGTTATTAAAATGTAAATGTTTGCTAAGACTACATGTGATAGGGCTCATTCGAAAGGTCCAATTTTGGCCGACTCGTTCTAATATAGCGACGGGTATCTAATGAATGAAACGAGTAATGTTCGTGGCGTTGTGGGTATGTGCATCGATCCCAACCTCGACGTCGTAGGTTCGATTCCTGCTCTCTGTGCGATAAAAATAATGTTCACGGCCCACCTCGTTCGAGTCACTAACAACGCTCAAAGAATGCTCTCTAACTTGGCCGTTTGGAGTCGGCATAAGGCTTTCGGTCCCCTCCACTCGTGGGAGAACAATAGCACGCGCAACACGAGTGGTTGCTGAGAAGCTAGGCCCTTGCCCTCTACGGGCTGTAGAGCCACCCATATTATTATGTTATATTAATGTTGGCTTCCAAAGCGTCAATCGTATCTGGCTTACTCCCGAAGTCCTGAGACTTTACATAGCCCCAGAGAATATTGTCAAAAGATGTGATATCGAACGATCTAGGCAGCCAATCGACCGTAGCTAAAAGTGAAATCGAGTGCGTACCAAAATGATTTCTCAACAAGTCCATTGTACGCGCAGTATGGCGCGTACATGCGTCTTGTTGAAACAGAGAGCTTACAGAGCATCATCTTCTCTCTGTGGGGCTACAGTCCGGGGTGGACCTGGGCCTCAACCAACATGCCTCTTCAACTAGCGCGATCTCTGGCTAGCTGTCTCCAGTTTCGCACACCAAGTTGGTTGAGGTCCTTCTCCACTTGGGTGCGCCACCTTAAACGCGGGCGTCCTCTGTTGCGTTGCCCGACAGGTTCGGATTCGAAGATTCTTCGGGCCGGAGCTGTGGTGTCCATCCGCTCTACATGATCTAGCCACCGTAGGTGTTGGATCCGTAGACGACTAACTAGACTCATGTCGTTGTACAGCCCGTTCAGTATGTGGTTGAATCTTCTCCTCCAGAACCCGTCAACACAAACAGGACCAAGGATCGCACGTAGAACTTTTCTCTCAAAGAGACCAAGGGCTTCATCATCCGCTTTCGAGATTGTGTATGCCTCTGCGCCGTATAGCAGGACTGGGATGATCAGGGTCTTATATAGAGTCAACTTGGTTCTTCGAGAGATGGCTCTATTACTCACTTGCCTTTTGAGCCCGAAGAAACAGCGGTTGGCAAGTGTTATCCTACGCTTGATCTCGGTACTGATGCTATTAGTACAGTTTACTCCGGAGTCAAGGTAACTGAAGTCCTTGACTATCTCGAAGTTATAGCTGCCCATTGTGACGCTCTATCCAAGACATCGATGTTGTATATCCTTTTTTGAGGACAGCATATACTTCGTTTTGCCCTCATTCACCGTCAGACCCATTTTAGCCGCTTCCGTCTCAATGTTAGCAAATGTCTCATTGACGGCTCGCTAACTTCTGCCAATCACGTCAATGTCATCGGCGTATGCTAACAAATGCACGGACTTCTGGAAGATCGTGCCTCTAGTGTTGGCGTGTGAGTTTCGCACGATCTTCTCCAGGACGATGTTGAAGAAATCACATGACAGCGCGTCGCCTTGTCTAAAACAGGCGAGACATTGAAGGTCTCGGTGAGTTCGATACCGACCTTGATGGAGCAACGAGAGTTCTAGAGTTCTTCATCGTCATCCGAAATAAATGTGCTTTCACAGCCTGACGAGCTTACAGAGCATATGTGCTTAAATTTCAGGAAGCGTAGCCAAGCTGCTTAGAACGACGACGAATCGATTCGTCACCTACATCCTCATCTAAAGCTGTTATATGTTACCCAGTGGAGTATCATCCACGGGTGTAAGCTGGGACTTATGTAACCAAGGCATTCGTATGTTTATCGGCTACACTTCATTGGTCGACTGCATCCGGCCTCAGGTACATTGATGAGGCACCACTAACCAAAAGAAATAGGGCTCATCCATGGCTGATTCCTTCAATTTTGTGTCCTGCTCATGGAAGAACTTTTTAAATCTGATCTCGGAGCTGTTTGGTACATCGTCTTCGGCCAAAGGGGCTAAGTTGCAGATCTTACCAAGTGGAGAGTATGGCTTCGTTGATAAAAGGCTGTAAACATTTTTGTCTGGGTAAACTGACTTGTCTGCGCTTTTCTTTTATTCATGCTCTGGCGAATGAGATTTAAAGTGAGCCTGAGTCGTTTTTACGATAATTTCATTGTATATCCTCTGGGACGCAATTGTCCGGCCTGAAACAGGGCCTTCACCAGCAACTGTTCTCTAGCTAACTTTGAACACCACGTTGCTGGAGGTTGTTTCCCCTTAAGTCCACCACGTTAAACACAGGCCTTGGCATGTCCCACAATATTTTGAAAATCGAATTGCAGACAACCATGTACTTCGCATGACGTAACCACATTTAGCTCCTGTCAGACTGTTTTCGTGGTACAATTAACTGTCGTAAAGCATGACCGGCCAGTAGCGAGATCAAGCGCAGAATCACTCTTGCCAATCGCTGTTTCTTTGGGCCCAAGAGGCAATTGAGTAACAGAGCCATTTCTCGAAACACCAAGTTGACTTTGTATAAAACCCTGATCATCCCAGTCCTGCTCTATGGCGCAGAGACATGGACGCTATTCAAAGCGGATGAAGAAGCGCTTGGTTGTTTTGAGAGAAAAGTTCTGCGTACGATCTTTGGTCCTGTCTGCGTTGATGGCGTCTGGAGGAGAAGGTTCAACCACGAACTATACGGGCTGTACAGCGGCATGCACCTAGTTAAGCGTCTTCGGATCCAACGCTTAAGATGGCTGGGTCATGTAGAGCGGATGGACACCACAGCTCCGGCCCGAAGAGTCTTCGATAGCGAGCCATTGGGACAGCGTAACAGAGGACGTCCTCGCACTAGATGGCGCACACAAGTGGAAAAGGACCTTAACCAACTTGGTGTGCGCAGCTGGCGAGGCATGACCGGGATGATCTTTACATTGTATGCATCCCATTTCGTCTATGGAGAGAGTGCTGTGCAACTGAAATATGTACATCTTCAAAACGAGACTCACTCTGCGTCGTCTCGAAGACAGTGCATACCTCCATATGTTCTCATCTGTCGCCAGTCACATTTTAGCCGAAATAGCCGCTCGTCGTGTCGTTGATCTTTCCATGAAGTGTTGCACAATCTCTCACAAATAAGTCGCTTGCCTCCATGACATCTTCTCGGCGGCGGCCTCTCATTTTCGCGAACTTATGAAAGTGCGACGATCCCACGCTAATAAATCTGCTCCAAATTTCTTCGACGTGAGTTCATCGTTATTCTCGGCCCGCAAGTGGTAAACCTTAACCCTATTCCAGCGCACAGCATAATCAATCCGCTCTCAAACTCAAATCTGCATAACTCGAATTTGGCAACGCAGCGGCGTGGAATGCCCGACATTCATCATCGCGGACTGTCAAAACAGGTGTCAAGCGCACTCAATCGATTCACTCACTGCCCACCCCGGCGGCGACGGTTGTCACTTCGCAATCAAGCGAAAAATGAACTGTCACCAGCTCAGGTTGTCAAGACTCGAACACCTTAAAATCCCCTTAAACAACTCAAATAATTTGTAACTCCTTAATTAGCGCCGCGCTGAGACAATAAACAAACGCTCCTCTCGGCGCACTCAAGCGATCGTTCGTCACCACTGCCTCTGTGGGTCGATACCGATGCTAGCGTTTAATTAAGATATGCGCCTTTCCTCACAAAATGTGTCGCTGTGACGTCGATAGCGGTATTTCTACACTTCACCTCAACTCCACACACTCGCCGCGGATGAATAATTTTCGAACCCTTCACCGGTCTTGCGATACAGATACTTCGGCACTCATTAGCGGCTGAGAGCGCGATGCTCGCAGATGCCTAATTTATGTGTGCATCGGTAATGGGTGCTGAATGGTGGTTGCGTAAGCGCGCCACGTCTTGGATGCAGCAGCACCTCGGAGCGGGTTTGTCTAGTGCAACTGGGTGACCTTTGGCGACCGACAGTAGGGTGAAGGCCGCTCCGAGACCGATCGACAGATTTTACGGTCAATTGGAGAGGTTTACGATCCAAATACAAACAGGCAGAGATTTGACTTGCGCAAATTGTTAAGTCCACAAGAGCGTAAACGGCTTTACGCTTTCGATTTGTCCGCTTTCGTAATCTCATTCGATTGTCTTCGCCGTTTGAATGGCCCCAGTGGCAGGTGACAGATGGGAGATGCAGATGGCATGCATTCCGATTGCTTATCAATCTTGATCATCGGCTCGTTTTGTTTTTCCTTGTCTTCTGGAAAAGTCACGGGCAGTTGAGACACCTGGCCGAGGTCTGGCCGTGTCACCTTCATTCATTGATGTGTGACATTTTTCATACAAGTCTTTCGTCAGAGCTTGGAGATGATGTGAGCTTTGCACATCTGCTCGCAGCCCTCTGGGAGGAGAGTGTTAGTGCAAGCGAATGGAAATGTGTTCCTTGAGAATAAGGGAAGAATGAAATGCGAATAAGATAAAGAGAACACTTGTTGTGGCACGAAGAGCTTCTAAAGAGCTGACTTGAAGCGTCATCGATTTTGGGCTGCCAGGCACACTTAGACCTTTGTTGGTTTCTTACAGCGCAATCCATAACCTGACTGCTACCACTGATCAACAGCGGTTTGTTTGATTCCAACTGCTATCTGAACCGAATTTGAAAACCAATTAAAAATGCATTAACTTTGCCTTCAATGTGATTCAAACCGGGGACCTCTATAACTCAGGGCAGGCAATTAACTAACTGCGCCATCCAGCAGTTCACTTAGGTAGTTGTCTCAGACCAGCCCTCCCTGGCAGGTATGCGGCTGAGCTAATACTGGCAATGTTCGTTTACCGACCCAAAAAGCGGAGTTTTCTATTCCGTGCAGTCTTCGAAACCGAGCCATTGGGACAGCGCAACAGAGGACGTCCTCGCACTAGATGGCGCACACAAGAGGAAAAGGACCTCAACCAACTTGGTGTGCGCAACTGGAGGCAGCTGGCGAAAGATCGTGCTGGCTGAAGAGGCATGTTGGTTGAGGCCCAGGTCCACCCCGGACTGTAGCGCCTTTCAAAGAAGAAGAAGAAGGTTTTTTTTTCGCCGGAACTTTGATAAGTAGTTTCGGATAACTAGCACTGGAACTGTGATAACATTGCTCACTGCATTTGCTTTGAGCGTTGTCCCAGCTTTCTAATGCAAGGACACCAGTACTTCAACTGCGCTGTACATATGGTACATACAAAGTCTACTTGCCCTGGACTCAGGGCTGGGTTAGTCCAGAATCTGAGCCACGAAAGAACACTAGTGAAATTCAAACAGATGACACCAATGAAGGATCCGTGTCGTGTACGACGGCAACAAAATACTCCACAGTTTGCTAGGTAAGTTTGCATCGGTCTTTCGACCGGAAACCGGAAACGGCTAAATTCTCTAATAACCGTATTCACAGTGCGAGCTTAGGTGCCGATCCAAGTATAAACTCGATCAACGATAAAACCTTCTTAAATAGTGGTTTAATTTACACCACCGAAGGAAATGGTTTAAGTGTCAATCCAGGATGTACACAATTGCCATTAGTGTATGAGTAAATTATTAATCTGAAAGTACATAGTTTTCCATGAGTGCGGTTTTACTTACATAAGCAACCAAATAATTGGTCTGGCAGTGCTGCGAAGAGAACAGATGGCTCATATTATAACAAAATCTTCACATGCACTCAACATTCGCTTATTGAGATGATGTGTTCTCTTATCCTTTGTTCAGATCGGTGGTGTAAGTGTTGACTCACATTAACAAATTTGTTCCTGTTTCAATTGGTTGTTGGATTCAATGGTTGACAATGCCCCTCAATCCACAGCTTATCTAAGCCACCCTTGACTTTGAAAAGGATATCGTTTTGAGTTTTGAGAGTTTATGGTCGATACTAGATTTAGCTAAGCCAGCAGATAAGCTTGCACGTATGGATCAGAGGAGGTACCACCAGGACCCGAATCTGCCTTAGTTAAGGACTCTCGAGAATACACCCCGATGTGGCATGACTTCCCAGGATGCAGACAAACCAAACGCATGCTCCCTAAAGTCTGTAATAAATCATCGACGTTCTTGTTATTTCTTGATAGAAATGTTTGAACTTAAATTAGGGCCTGATCATTCAAAAGGAGATCGTTGATTCCTCTCAGACTTGGTAGGATACCCACGACGAACTCTCTTAACGATCTAGTCGAGTAGACATACAGCCACTACACGTTCGCCAAACATCAAAATGTGTTTGGTCCCAACGATGACAACCTCTGTGAAGCCTATGGGGAAGACAACGATCCAGAAGAGCACTTGCTTTGACACTGTCTCGCATTTGTTCGGGTCGGGTGGTCGGTTCGGTCGAAGCGCCTGCTGGTGTTCCGACGAAAGACCAAGCAATTTAGGTAAATGTAGAGTTGTCGCACCTGAGTGATCAGTGTATCGTTACAAACTTCTGACGGAAAACAGTTGACACTTTGATTCCAATCCCCACTTAGTTGGACGAGCGCTCGATGTGGCCGAGCCAGTGTAGCCGACGGATTCTCGCCTTCAATTGCACATCTTTAGGCAGCTTGTTCGGTCTTGTCCTCAACTTCTTCACAGAGGGGACTATATCCGACACATTTTTTTTCCTGTCGAAGCACAGAGAATGATCTCGTTCTCGTAAGAGTAAGAGTTTTGTGGAGCATGATTTTAGTCCTTCCAGTCAGCAGCTCTGAGTCGATAGGGGAAGCACCGGTTGCCAAAAGGAAAAGTACGTCTGATCCCTACTGGGATCAATTTGATTGCGATTAGGTACATTTCATTCTATCGTCAACCTATTTCTGCCGTAACGCTTGTTGGAACAAACGCCGTACTTAGAGATTCACCACAGAATGTTTTTTTTTCCTGGGTTTGGAGAGGGTTCTCTGAGTCTCAGAGGCTGTGTTTCTTTAAATGTATTCGCACAGAAGAATTTATGCCATAATGCGGGAGGGATCATTCAGCAAATCGCTTGCCTTGCAGGAACATTTGATAGGGTGACAGAGTTTTATTGGCAAGTGACAATGATGAAATGACACCGATTGACTCCCTCAAGGCATCTTCGAGATAAATGTCATTACCAGCATGCCATCCAGATCGGATTGGATGACGGACAATAAAACGGTAACAGTCTGCCGGGTTTTGTTTGTGGTGGTTTCAATTGGTTGCCCCGAACTAGGCAAAGCCTAACTACCTCGAAATGGTAGCTTTTGATTGCGATCGTGGTCAAGATATCATGTCATTTTTGTCGGGATGAGTCCTCTCTGTCTTTGAGGTTTCTAACAGCCGTGCAAACTTCCATCATGTCAGGTTGAGAAGTGAGATGGCGGGAAATGTTGATGTGATCTGAGTGATACAACAATTTAACTGACTTACTGTGCTCACCAGCGTGGCGCTATCGTCTCTGTTGGTTTACTTTCCCATTGTCACCAATAATTTCAAGAAGTCAAGATTAAACAAGTGGGCATTGGCAGACAAGAATAAAAATTGTGACTAGTTCCATTCCACTTCTTCTAAATTCCTTCGTCGGTTGCATGATGTGGCTTATGCTCCGCTGCTTCTTCTTCTTCTTCTTTGTGTGGTGCTACAGTCCGGGGTGGACCTGAGCCTCAACCAACATGCCTCTCCAACTAGCGCGATCACTGGCTAGGTGTCTCCAGTTTCGCACACCAAGTTGGTTGAGGTCCTTCTCCACTTGGGTGCGCCACCTTAAACGCGGGAGTCTTCTGTTGCGTTGCCCAACTGGTTCGGATTCGAAAATTCTTCGGGCCGGAGTTGTGGTGTCGATCCGCTCTACATGACCTAGCCACCGTAGGCGTTGGATCCGTAGACGCCTAACTAGGCTCATGTCGCTGTACAGCCCGTACAGTTCTTGGTTGAATCTTCTCCTCCAGAACCCGTCAACACAAACAGGACCAAAGATCGTGCGTAGAACTTTTCTCTCAAAGAGACCAAGGACTTCTTCATCCGCTTTCGAGATTGTGTGTGTCTCCGCGTCGTAAAGCAGGTCAGTGTCTTGTGTAAAGTCAACTTGGTTCTTCGAGAGAGGGCTCTATTACTCAATTGCCCTTTGAGCCCGAAGGAAAAGCGGTTGGCAAGATTTATCCTACGCCGAGATGTTCCGCTGCTACCAAGGCGAAAAGGTAGTCATCGTCAAATAAATAATTCATCACCGAAAGAAACGTCTGTCTTGAGAGCCTTGAGTAAATCCATTATTTGGCTGGAATAAGAAATTAGAAAAAAGCGTTGAATTAAATATATTTGGGTGGAAAGCAATAAGCAATAATGTTGCCACTTTATGATCGTTCTCTTATCCTGCAACAGAATATCCATCTCCATCCTGGTCGGCGAAGGGTTCAGCCCTCTAGCCTATCTAGAAGGCGCCGCTGGGATGCTGTATGTCTACTCAACTAGATCATTATCAGAGTTCTTCGTGGGTATCCTACCAAGTCTGAGAGGAATAAACGATCTCCTTTAGTATGATCAGGCCAATATTTAAGTACATACATTTTTAAAGCCACATCAACTGGTCCGACTTCTATTATCTGATCCTGTCCATTTTCCTCCTTGTCAACGAAGCCGTTATGATCCCATCCAATCCTTTGGACGTCATTGCAGCACCAGACACGAAATCCATTGAACCACTCACCGCACATGCGCGGCTTCACTCGATAACAACAACAAACCTATCCCATGAATTATTAATTCACTTACTACCCGCGATCACCCACAAGAGCGTCATCGCAATTAATTCAAAAATTCTCGAATAAATTCCCGAATCCCAGTCGATCTGGACAAGTTCAAGAACAAGAACTTTCTCCAGTTATTGAACCTTACAACTCGTTGTGCTGATGCAACACCACCCGGGCATCGCATCAGCCGCCAATTCGACAATTGAGTCCCCCAAAACCGCAACTGGTCTAGAATTATTTACAATTGCAGAGGCCAGACGAAGCGTAAAACAAACGCAGGCCACAGCAAACCTCTGAAAGCACCACTCGCCGTCGAGACGTGTCTGCGCAACCGATACCGGTTTCGAGTTACAAAAGATCGCCCGCCCGACATTCAGATAAACGACGCGTTTGACGCGATGCACTCTGATGAGATGCGGATCTGCGGCCGATAGCGCGGTGCGCAAACAAACCACGAACTGTGTTCGTAAACGAGACACGCGATGAGCGTGTTCGATTGGGTTTTCATTGTAATTTTCAGTGAAATCGCTTGTAAATTTGATTTAACGACGCGCGGCTGCGATGTGGGCGTTCACCGCTCCGCTGGTATTCCGATTGTGTGCCGGGGCGCCTAATCGAATGTAATTGGGCCGTTAAGTGCGCCTCCGCTTCGCTCTGGCCGGGTTGCATAAGAATTCAATGACACCAATGGACGGTGCCAGGTTAATGGCTTGGCGGATGGCAAATCGAGAGACGGGTTCTGTGGCAAGTCCCGAGGGAGTTTGTTGAACTCTTGTCGATGTGGCAGAAAATAGACAAGACGTTTTAATTCAGCAGATTGAATGGTAAACTGTTCCGGCTTCCGTTGGTCTCGTGAGAGTCGTTAATGGCGACTTAATTGCTTCGCTGCGGTGCAACCGCATGTGATGCTCGATGTGGGGTGCCGAGGAGACTGATTTGCGTTCACGCGGATTGAGTGCCGCAACGTCGATGAGGAGACTCAGGCGGCTTTGGCTACAGCCAGTGATCAGACTTGATGGTGTGCGCTCGGGAGATCACTTTCCTTTTCCATTTGGACTTGCCTTTGTGTCAGTGTGCCGTGGCTTGACCCAGAGCCAACTGGCATCATTCGTTGGCTTGCACCAGAGCCTGAGCCGAATTTGCAAAGCAGTCCCGCACATAATCTGCACACTAATGGATGGGAAACACTTTCTAGTTTGTGGTTAGTGTTGATCGAAAGGAAGATGGACTGTGTTTAACTCTTCTGAGAAGTTTATGATTACGACTAACAATTTTATTGCGATTAGTTACATTTCGTACGATCGTCAACCTATTTCTGCCGTAACGCTTGTTGGGACAAGCGAGTCTCATCACAGAATATTTTTTTTCCCGGGTTTAGAAAGGGTTCTGGAAGTCTCAAAGTCTGTCCAATGTTCCTTTGAATGGATTTGAACAGAAGATTTGATGCCATGATGCGGGAGGGATCATTCAACAGACCCCGTGCCTTGCAGGAACATTTCATAGGGCTCCGGTCCGGCTCTTCAGAGGTCTCCGGTTCAAAGTTAATATGCCTTTACCTGGTTTTCAAATCTGATCCATTTACCATTTGGGCACTGGGTATCATAATGAACTACCATAATCTAACTTAGACTAACCTACATCAAATAGAACACTGTTGATATTGCTGCGGTTTCTAAAAAAAAGTGACCATTATAAGTCCTAAGACCAAGAGCTCTTCAAATGTGCGCCGAACTTAACACCGGTCTCTTAACTATTCATTACAAAATTCAACAAATTCAACGTCCTCCAATGACACCGATTGACTCTCTCAAGGCATCTTCGAGAAAAATGTCATTACCAGCATGGCCTCTAGATCGGATTGAATGAAGGACAATTTAACGGTGGCAATCTGCTGGCAATTTAAAGAGAAGTATCGAAGACCACTACTGTAGTGTCATTCAGCCAGAAACCACTGTGGTAGAAGACGCACAAGGCTCCAGAAAGGTCATGGCTCAAGGAAGCCGTTCACATCTGTTCAGACAACCAGGACACAACTAATTCCGTGGGGAATGTCATCTTCAACTAAAAAAACATCCCTTAACTCCCTGTCCCTGTTTCTTTATGCATATCATGTGTGACATTGTAGAGAGAACACGCTAGATGTGGAACACCTGTTCTTCCGCACCAGGCGGAGATCGATGCGCCATGTGGCTCGCTGCAGCCAATTAAACAAATACAACAATTAACCACAAGGTGGTGGCCCGTGGCGTTATGGGTATGTGCGTCGACCCCAACCTCGATGTCGTAGGTTCGATTCCTGCTCTGTGCGACAAAAATAATGTTCACGACCTCACCTCTTTCGAGTCACTGACAATGCTCAAGGAGTACTTCGTCCAGAACAAAGCTTCTCAAACTTGGCCGTTCGGAGTCGGCGTAAAACTGTAGGTCCCTTCCACTCGTGAGAGAACAATAGCACGCCCAACATGAGAGTGGTTGCTGAGAAGCTAGGTCCTGGCCCTTTACGAGCTGTAGCGCTACCCATATTATTATTGTTATTAATCAACTACAAATCATTGAATGCACCAACTGACTTAAAGAACGAAAATATGGTCAGTAATTAATTTCAAACGATCACTCTGTCCGCTCAGACTAAGCTGAACTACGTTCAGGAAACTTATTGGTGTCAAAACGCGGAATTGGTTTACACGTCCGCAGGATGAGTCTCCCGTAGAAAGATTTCTGTAGCATGTGCATGGATGACAGGAAGGTAACGACCATTCATCACTGCTCTGATCGAATAATACTGTGATTGGCCAAAGATACTCGGACGATGGCAGATGAGAATTCCATCCCTCAGACTAAGACGAGGTCAAGCTGGCAATATCAAGACTGAAGTCTAACAAAGCAGCCGGAGAGAACGACCTGTCCCCTGAAATCTTTAAGGCAGCTGGAGATGATCTGATAGGGCGCATGTGCCAAATCAAACACAGGATAACCGCCGTTTGTTGTTTTTGCTCAAGAGACAATTGAGTAATAGAGCCTCTTCTCTGGAAGGACCAAGTTGACTTTATATATTATAAAACACTAATCATCCCAGCCCTGCTATACGGTGCGGAGGCATGAACAATCTCAAGAGCGGATGAAGAAGTCCGTGGTCTCTTCCAGAGAAAAGTTCTGCGTGCGGTCTTTGAAATAGTCAAAGACATGAGCCTAAGCAGGCGTCTACGGATACAAAGCCTATGGTAACTGGGCCATGTAGAGCGAATGGACAACTCAGCTCCGGCCCACATCTGTGGGGCAACGCAACAGAGGTCCCACGCATTTAAGGTGGCGCACTCAAGTGGAGAAGGACCTCTACCAACTTGGAGTGTGAAACTGGAGGCAGCTAGTCAGAGCTAGTTAGAGAGGCTTGTTAGTTGAGGCCCCGGTTCACACGGTCTAGCGCCACACAAAGAAGAAGAAGCCGAAGATACTCACTATTCCAACGACTCCAGAATCGTCACTAGCATTAACCGAGAATTCGGAAGTAAGCAAACCCAGACAGCCAACCACTCACCAAATCTACATTAAGTTGTGTCCCAAGGCTTTGTATATTTTGGCCACGAATCCATTTTCCATCATTGGCGCCGTTGTGATGGATGAGTCCGAGATTGCAATATTGTAAGCATGATCTGCCTGTCTAGCTATTTCAACTAGGCATAGCATGTCGATGCGCCAGTCCATTTGGGGATCAAACCCAGGGCTTTTCTCACGAAGAGCACCATCCCTGCCTCTGTGCCGTAGAGTGTGACTCGGATGGTCAGCGTCTTGTCTATTTCTTCCTCAGTTTTTCAAAGAAACTGATGGTTTTTTCAAAGTTAATCTGCCCTTGATCACAGCGCTGATGTTGCCTGAAGTTAAGGGAATGAAAAGTTCCAAGTTTCATACTGGTCTTCTCTGGTTATTTGGTTGTAGATTTCAACTTCGATTTACTCACCCAACACATTTTGTAGAGGCTATCCAGAGGACGCCACGAGGGGACTCGATGTCAGGAGTATTGGACAAAAGAATCATGGAACTGATGAAAAATGGAACTCTCTTCCCACATGTGAGACCACACGGCTATCAAGACCAAGATATAGTAGCGCCAAAACGGATATACTTCTCCAATGTGGCAAAAAGCTGCTGCCGATGGTAGGCGTTGAGCTAACTGGTCCTAATCGTCTGAGATAATACTTACTTACTTACTTAAGGTGGCGCTGCAGTCCGGGGTGGACCTGGGCCTCAACCAACATGCGTCTCCAGCCAGCTCAGTCTTCAGCTAGCTGTCACCAGTTTCGCACGCATAGTTAGTTGAGGTCCCTTTCCACTTGCGTGCGCCACCTGAGTCGCGGTCTTCCTCTACTGCGCCGTCCCTCGGGGGTGGATTCGAAGACTTTTCGGGCCGGAGCATTGGTTTCCATCAGCTCTACATGACCTAGCCATCTCAATCGTTGGATCTTCACTCTTCTGGCTAAGTTGATGTCGCTGAACAGCCCTAAATAATGCAAACAGAAAATGGGACTTACCCATGACATCATATGCAAAGGCTGTAGGTTCGGGGGACAGAAGGTTTTCACCACTATGGTTCCAAAAAGACCTTAAACCACCGCGTCTCCCACGTACTTAGCCTAACCTAAACATGGTGCAAAGACTCTGACTGAAGGTACAGACCCGAGATAGGTAAAGGAGGCACTTTTTCGTAAGAAAAATATTTCAATGTCTCACACTTGAAAATTAAGACGCGCCATTGCAATCAACCCGACTTGTTGGCAGCAATAAATAATTTTGCTGAGTACACTCAAACTCTGTCCTCCACTTGTCACAAAGGTATTGTAGGTCAGTGCATATCACCTAAGCCCTTCGTGGACTAAAGCACTTTGAAGGCTCACGCCAGACGATAAACTTGAACGCATTCATGTCGCCTCGACTACCTTTGATCAACCATCAACTCAATTACCGAACTCACGCCACCAATGATCTCATCGTTTGACCAACGACATGTGTCAAGAGCGTAATGAACTAAGGCAACGAGCGAACAAAATTCTACGCACGATCGTCTATGTCTGAGCTGAGACTGACAGTGCCCTGACACTTCAACTGTTGCGATTAGATTTCTCAATTCGGCGCTTGTCTCCGAAATTGAGGGCTCCTCCATATTCATGCCAGAAGAGCGACATGCACAGCACGCAGAATTGCGCTAGACCTGGCAATGGCCCTCTGTACGGGCTGCAACTGCAAAATATTTGTTTTCGATTTAATAATGATAAAAATGAATGAGGAAGGGTGGCGGATATGTGAGAAAGGCAGATATGAGGATGCATTTCATTACAAGTGTCAAACGAGAGAGAAAGCGAGAAATGTCTGAAAGGATATGTCAATCTACGACCTGGGACAGGTCACAGTGAGTATTGGAACCTTAAAACAAAGAATCTTTAGAAATGTTATAACTTATAAGTGGCTGTGGTAAAAAATGTGAACAACGATTATTTCGCTTATGAGAGCAGCCTTAATGAAGTATGTCATATTTCTTAGACGTTGAATAGATCCATAGAATCCAATCCATCAAGGCTTTTCCTACTACTGCTTTTCTTTGAGATCTTCCACGCTTTGAAAATTTCAAGTCACCAACACTGGTAAGAGTACAGCGAAGAGGGACGAATAAGAATGGAGCTATAGACCTGGGCAATCGCACAAAGGCAGCGGATGGGTTGATTTTTTTTCTCACAAATATAAGTCGATCTCAGAGTGAGTTGTACTCAGGGAGGACTTTGGTAGAAAATGTGTTCTTATAGATTAGCAGCAATTTCCCGATGCTCACGGCTCCCAAGGAATTTCAATGCGAACGAAAAGAAGTATATGGTCTCCCGCACGGAAGTTACTTGGGTTCAATGCTATTTGTTATGCAGGAAATAACTGATAACCTTTTTTCTCAATTTGTTTCTCACTGACTGATATTTTATTGGTCATCGAAACTTAGGTCTTAATCTGAGATATATTTAAATACACTCAAATTTTCGCTCTTTGCTTCAGAGTTTTTTTGTTTTTATTCGAAATGTACCACTCATCTGTTGACATTTTTTATAAGAAGTATGTAAGTGGAAAAGAACCTCTTTCGTCGAGAATAAATCAAATGTCTTCAATGTAGCAAAAAATTCAGTTCATTTGTCTCACATACATCATAAAGAGAAGAATAAAAACGCTTTATGCAAGGATGGGGAATATTTGAAGAATTTAGATTAATTTAAAGTGAACTCTCAACGGTTTTAGAACTTAAACTATATCTATTTTGAATTAAGAATATAATTCAAAGAAGACAGGCTTTTTCAACCGTTACTTGGGTTGAACGTACGAAAAGTACGAAAATTACGACCAATGCAAATAATATATGTAAGGAGATTTTAGCTTCTCTTTTTGAAAAAATGAAAGAATCTTGGTGTCTATTGGAATAAGTGCGTACATTTTTTTTGACGCGAATGATCCACTAAAGGAGTCGCGGAGGTAAAGCACGCACTAGAGATCTCCAGGCCAATCGATCCTCGGCGCCGATTCGAACTCCTCAGGATTTATTGTCTAGGCGCATATTGATTTGCTTCCCGTTAACTTACTTCAATGCTATCTAAGTTCCATCTAAGAAGTGTGTATGTGCCGATGTCGCGTTAACTTCACTCATTAAAGTAGAAAGGATGGCATCTTAAAACGTTGCGTTTAAATTATGCTCACTTAACTTCAAATAAAAAACACTGCTCTTCGATTTTACTTTGGTTTCATAACACTGAAAGAAAGTTCTAACAGTATTATTTGATATGCTTCCTGTCATATTTATTTGCACTTACTTCCCTGAACTTCATTCGACGCGTGTTACCATTGAAATGACTAATCACATCACTGATCGGCTATATAAGATTTTTTTTTCTCTCAGTGATATCTGTGAAAAGAAAAGTCTCTCTCCGACCAAGGGCGAAAAAATTATGCTGAAGCAAATTGGTTATTGGGGGGCATGGGCTTATGTACACAGGGCAAAGTTGCTGACTGCACCCAACCTGGTAGGATGCCAGCGCGATCCCTGCTTGTCCATAAGTCAAGTTGACATACAGCCTCCTAGTGGCGCCCCTGGATAGCCATCACAACAACCGTTGTGTGGTGAACCAATGTGTGCAGCGATCCCCCTCTGCCCGAGGGTCAAATAATGGGCCTGGCCTACCAGTTGTAGGTTGTGCGTGAGGTTAACTTCCTCACCACATGAAAAACCAACGGTTACGAACCGACAACGGGCCTCGGATATGGACGGATTCAAAGTTGACGACCCCAGCAAACGATCAAAGGACAATGATTTTCGGTTCTGCACGTGGAATGTGAGGTCCCTGAACAGACCACGTGCAGCCGATGAACTCGCGGAGGCCCTGAACTGCTATAAAGCAGATGTCACCCTTTGAGGTAGTCAAGGACTTCGTCTAACTATGCTCTGGAGTAAATAGGGACAACAACACCAGTACCGAGATCAAGCGCAGAATTACTCTTGCCAATCGCTGCTTCTTTGGGCTCAAGAGGAAATTGAGTAACAGAGCCATCTCTCGAAACACCAAATTGACCTTTTATAAAACCCTGATCATCCCAGTCCTGCTCTATGGCGCAGAGACATGGACGCTATTGAAAGCGAAAAAGCGTAGAGCGGATGGACACCACAGCTCCGGCCCGAAGAGTCTTCGACACCGAGCCATTGGGACAGCGCAACAGAGAACGTCCTCGCACTAGATGGCGCACTGGCAACTGGAGGCAGCTGGCGAAAGATCGTGCTGGCTGGAGAGGCATGTTAGTTGAGCCCCAGGTCCACCCCGGACCGTAGCGCCAATCAAGAAGAAGAAATTGGTTATTGAGTGACTTTTTTCCAAAGCTTCAACAAGTAAGAGTAATTCAGGAACCCTTCAAAAGGTTTATTTTCGAGCACTGGTCAACAATCTATAGATATTACTAAGGAATATGTTGTACAGCGTTGACGAAGCGACGAGATACATATATGTAATTAGAATCGAGCCACAACTTGTTTCAGCAAGAATTAATTCTGTAGTTACACCTTGAGTGCTTGCCCGTGTCATTGTGTCTACGATTTGCGTCGACGCCTTTAATACCCAAGTAATCATTTTTTTAGGTTTATCCGAGCAATGGATCCCTTCTGATGGACGTATACCGACTTTGCCATTGTTTGTATGGGTCCAAGCGTGATACAAACCAAACATTACGGGCGTTCCTCAAGGCTGTACTGTGTGTCCAATACTATTGCTCATCTTCTTTTATGTAGTCTTCTGTCTTCCTTCATTATTGAGTGCTGTTACAGTCCGATGTCTGGTTACTTCCTCCCCATTACGTGCACCAGGTTGGTTGAGGTTCTTCTCCATTTGCGTCTGACCGTGAATGCGGGAGGTCTCAGTGATACAGACCCAAAGTCGAAGACTTGCCGGGCCGGAGCTAAGACTGAACTTCAATCTACTTACTCAAATCTAAACTGCTTCTCATTCTATGTAGCGCTAAACAAGTCAGTGATCCTAAAAACGCAACGTTGTCTGCTGACCTGCCATACACGATATCTGCATCAAGACAGCATTTACTTGAAGTGATCACATATTCGAGGTCTTCAACAATTCAATAAATGTTTACCAATGTTCAGTCTACCATATTAAATTGAAATCCTAAGTAAGCACAATCATCCAGTACATTGCATTCAAATGAGACCGAAGATAATTTAAACAATAGTGTTCTCTTGTGTTTAGGTCCTTATCTCTCTCTCTCCCCATCAGAAATTCTCCAGCAAATAGTCATCTTGCCAGGAATGATCATCAGTACATACACCAGCCAATATTTGGACTCGTTTCTCAGTCGTGTCACACGAACATCGAGTGCATCGAGTATCCCTTTGAATCTGTTATGAGGTAGGCCTGCGGCTGTGTCTTGACTAGGAACATTTATGAACACCCAATAGCAATCCTTTTTGCGTGCATATTGTAGACAAAACACGTTTCCTGTAGCGACCGCTTCTATCGATCAGTACTGCGCTGAGGATCTTTAAGCAATCCCAAACTGCTGCGCACCATTTCATCGAACATCTCTCCAACAAACGAGCAACGAGATAAAGACATTGCAAAACTGAAGCCCCCGGCAGACAACCTGTGCTCATCCTGTGAAAACCGCATGCGAGCCTTCTTGCGCATGCACTCTGCCGCCAATGCGCTGTGGGAACCGATGCAGGAAATGAAAGTGGAGACGAACACAAAAACTAAAAAGATGGTCAGACCAGTATCCTCACCCTCCTGCCACAAGTGACAGCAACGAAATGTACACACACATGGAGTTGGTTACATAAAAAAGTTAAATCACATTTATTCACACAATTCAAACGTTGACTGTCTGTCTGTCTGTCGGACAGAACAGCCAGTGGCATTATTACAACAAAAACAAGGAAGATATTTACACTCGAGTTGGCTAACTAGGTACGTACATACATTGGGAGGAATGTTAGTGCACACAAGAAATTGAAAGTTTTGAGGACAAGCTATTTACAGACTGTTTCTGGCTGGGGGGAGGGAGGTGTTATTGGTTAGATGGAGATGTGTCAGACTTATGCCCATCCACCGGATGGTTGCCATCCACCACCACCGCCGCCGGAGGACCATCCACCGCTGCTGCCGCCTGATGATTTCCAGCCACCGCTGCCGCCGCTGCTACCGTGTCCACCGCCACCACCACCGCCGCCGCCACCGAGCTTGATGATTTTGATGATCTTCGAGGATCCGCCACTGCTGCCGCTACCGCCTGATGACCATCCGCCGCTGCCGCCGCCGGATGACCAACCACCGCTGCCGCCGCCGGATGACCAACCACCGCTGCTGCCGCCCGAAGACCAATCGCTGCCACCGCTTCCACCGCCTGATGACCATCCACCACCGCCGCCGCCGCCGCCTCCACCGAGGGAGATGACCTTCACAACTTTAACATCTCCACCGCCGCCGCCTCCGCTGCCACCGCTGGACCATCCACCGCCGCCGCCGCCGCCAGATGACCATCCGTCGCCGCCACCTCCGCCGGAGGACCAGCCGCTATCACCGCCGCCGCCGCCTGATGACCATCCGCCACCGCCGCTGCCACTGTCGTCGGAGATAATCTTGATGACTTGGATGGATTTACCGCCGCCGCCACTTCCGCCGGATGACCAGCCACCGCCGCCGCCACCTCCGCCGGAGGACCAACCGCCTCCACCGCCACCTCCGCCGCCGGACGACCAGCCGCCACCGGGCCTGCCAGACACACTGGCCACTCCAAGGATTACCAAACAAACAAAAGCCTGCGGATACACAAAGCAAAACATTAGTCCCCGTCCGGCTCACACTCGTCCTCCGCCGTCCTCCGTCCTACGTACTTTCATCTTCAAGTGAACGCCGCGAATTACTCCTGACTGTCGGTGCAAGTGGTTGAGTTCCTAAATATTCCTCCGCAACTCGCCAACTGATGTCGTTTTTGGATTAGTCCAATTCTTTTATACCTTTAACTGGGAAACGCCGAAGGAAATTTCTGCAGCCACTCGGCTGGCGACTGGAGGTGGTCGTGCGGCGGTCGTGCCATGTCGCTGCTGCCAGTGGTGGTGGTGATGACGCTGCTGCTGCTGCTGCTGGTGGTGGTGGTGGTAGATGACTCTTCATTTCTGGTGGCGTTGTAGTGACGGCGGCGGCGCTAGAGATGGGCCTTGCTCACGTCATTACATCCATTACGCTGTGTACGCTGGCACATCGAAAATGAAAGTACACACACAACGGACTCATTTCGCTTTCCAAATGTACCCACCTGCGATCGCGGGACGGACTAGGTGCACCACACCAGTCGCCGCCGCGCTGCTCACCCATTCATCCACATTTGCAATGTTGCCTATGAACTCTCGGCTAACAATTGACCGTGCAGGGGCTGGGAGGAGGAGCATCCACCGAAGTGGACGGAGGAGGCGGTCGCGTTACGAAACCCAAGTGGATCTTCAGGTTGTCGCTCGTCGTCGGCCGTCGATCGTCGGCTGCGGTGCAAGAAAATGATGCACCAACATGCTTCCGCGGTGTGTATGGTTAATAGCTTCTCATCTCGGAGTCGATTTTGAATAAGGCAGCGGAGCGCGGCTGATCTGACGACGGACGGCAAGTGTGATGGGAGCCGTAATGGAAAAGTTGCCATTGGATTGCTCTAGCGGCTGCGTTCGTGTATTTACTTAATTGAGTCGAGAATTGTGTTGATTAATGAGACTAGCGGGGAGTGACAGGCGCTCAGAGCACATTAATCACTTCCTTAATCAATTGTTTGACTATTGGCGTGGCTCGGGCCTGGGAATGGGACTGGCCGTGCGGCTGTGCTTGGGAAATCTGTTTGATTTGGGGGCGTTGGCGGTTTTGCCACATCTGTTGACACAAGACTGTGCCCGTGTGTGGTTATGCAAGGTGATGGCTCTGTTGGGTGCGCACACATCTCTCAGATGAAACTGAAACTCAATGACCGCGCGCATTATCGAGCAAATGAAGGGGTCGTTCAAATTGCACTCCGTGACATTTTGCGGTCAATTTTAACTATTAAGACGAGGTCAGCCGAGGATTGAGTGAAGTTGAAGTTCAGACGGGAGGCTATTTGCGAACCTCCTTAAAGCAGGTGAAGCTGGTGCTGGTCTGGGAAAAGCTTGTCTGGCGAGTAGTCGAGAGAGATGCAGTAACGACGACATCAGGGGAGGCATCTAGCTTCTCAGCAACCAATCGTGTTGTGCGTGCTATTGTTCTTCACGAGTGGAAGGAACCTACAGTTTGAAAACGACTCCGAACGGCCAAGTTTGAGAAGCTTTTTCTAAACTGAAGCACTCTTTGATCATTGTGTGTCGAAAGAGGTGGGACCGTGAACATTATTTCTTGTCTTACAGACGAGTGATCAAACCTGGACGTCGAGGTTCAAGTGCGTAGGGATCAACGCACACAGCGCCACAGCTACTAGTCCAGAATTGCATGTGATATTTAATTTCTATTTGGTGGACCGTGTTGTTGTGGGTATGTGCGTCGACCCCAACCTCGACGTCGTAGGTTCGATTCCTGCTCTGTGCGACGAAAACACGACCCCACCTCTTTCGAGTTACTGACAATGCCTGTCTAGAAAAAGCTTCTCAAACTTGGCCGTTCGGAGTCGGCTTGAAACTGTAGGCCCCTACCACTAGTGAGAGAACAATAGCACGCACAACACGAGTGGTTGCTGAGAAGCTAGGCCCTGGCCTCCTACGGGCTGTAGCGCCACCCATGTATATATTTAATTTCTATTTCTCTGTGACTCTGGGGCAAGCAGCAGAACCATGATCGTTGGTGACTCTAATTATCGTGTCATCTGGTCCAGAAGTACATTGAAATGAGCTTGATCGAAGGAAGGTGCTAAAATCGATCCATGTTTCTGCTTTCTCAGACGATTCTACAACAAAGAGGGCTCATTGTGGCATCAGTCTATCATGCTGAGAGGAAAAGACATCTCAGCGCAGAATGGACAACGCAACAGGGAACCAGACGTGATCCGGTGGCATGTGTGCAATAAAAAGGAGATTCACGAGCTTTGAATGCGGAAGCAATTGTGGTGGCTGTCTAGGGGCTCAGCTACATATCTCGGTGATGTAGCTTCCTGAAGTCGAAAGTAGAACGATCCCATTGTTATTGGGTTTAGGACTGGCGGCCCAGCTGAAGTCAGCCTTCAAATAATTATGAAGTTAAGTTCAGCAAAAATGTCGGTGTAGACAGGAGACCTTTTGGGAACTTCTTCAGATCAGCTGGAGTTGGCTGAGCACTTCAAGGAGAACACGGAATACGACACGTCGTCTTTTAGTCGCTGAAAATTTCATACTTTGTCTTGTCAAATGTCCATTCCTCGTGGTGTATACTGACCAAAAGTATCAGGTTCAATGCATGTGGAATAAATTCTGTGTGTCGACTGTTTTTTTGAAAAGGTGCCATATGTTGGTGGATGTGGTTTTTAGTCTTATTCTTATCGAATGTAGCAATTCAGGGCTACGAATTGAAGAGAGACAGACCTTATAGCGTGCTTGCATAATTCTCGTCGGCAGCAATGTCTCCCATGGCTCCTATGTCACATTTTCCCGATCAGACATCTTATTTCAACAAAGTTCATGCTGCTATACCGAATGAGGGCTCTGACTGTGTGCCTATCAGTGGCTTGCCAGCCCGGGGTACTCCCCTGTGGTCAGCCGCCACTGTAGGTTAATATTCTATGTAAATACTTGTTAATTAAGTAGACGTTCGACAACGCTCCCTATCCCTATCGTTAATGTATCTCTACTCGCCTCTAGACACAATTATATTGAGACGCACACGAACTTGCGGCGCCACAGCTCCACCGATCTCCGCAAATCCGCAAGACAACACTGTGGCATCTCATAGTTTTTTTGTTTCCACAGCAGTTGTGCGTTTTTTGTCTGCACACTGAATTTTTGCGATAACTCAGCGGTGGTGCAGCCGCACAGAGTGAGATTGTTTGGATCGTTGCGGAAATAAGTTGGACATTTTTTTGAAGTCAAATCAGACAATCGTGTGGCTTGGCTGAAAAATAATGTATCCTCAACAGGAGTCAATTGGATAAGCCCAATGCATGGTGCCCAACTGGAAGAGGATGGACATGAACATGGATTGTCGGTAGCGAAATTTACTAATACTAGATGTGGAGGTTGATTGGTAGAAACTCAGTCCACCCTACTACGCACTGCAGTAACATGCCGTGTGAAAAACGAGATGATTGAGGACTTGTGATGGACGTGAATCGAATTTCATAGGTAGGGATGGGCATGTAGGCGGTATATATGCTCTCACTGTAAAAACTCTGGGTACATACCCGGTATATACCCAAATGAGAGGATATATGGGTTGCGCGTAGATACCCGGTGTATATGAAGCCTGTTTCAAACACCCACCGGATAAAAACCCGAGGCACATCCCCATGCATTTGTGAATAATGATTATATGTGGGTATCGTGAGATAATTATACGACTCTTAGGGCAAATTTTTGTTAGAACTTGTGTCCATTACGGACCTGTTTGCAAGAAACTAATGCGAGACTGACCAATAATAAGCTTCGAAGGCAGACTTGATGCGTGTTCTGAATTGATAAGCACCTTAAAAACAGGCGCTTCAACTATGAATTAGCCACCATCGCTAGGAACGGCTGCAGTAACAAAACTAAGACTACTTCACCTCGGATGTGGAAGAACTGACGTCCATAAGCGTAAAAAAGTCACAGCATGCAACTTGGTCTAGGAGCGTAATTCTCAATCAAGCTCTTCACTGGTGATGTTTGGATGTTTGTATGAATTTTGTAGGTCCATTAGCGTTGTTGAAGATATGTCACCGACTTGTAATCGTGTCCACGAACTCTCACGAGTGGAGGCGACCTGCAACTTTATGCAGACGCCATCTAAAGAATACTAAAGGGTGATTTTTTAAAAGCAATAGGAAAGTTGTTTTTAAAAAAAACACATAAAATTCAGAAAAATGCATGAAATCTTTATTTGAATCGATAGTAAGGTCCATATAATTTAATGTTTGAAGATTATTTCGTGCAAATGTTGACCTTGACTGCGCCTCAAATGGTTTATCCGCTTAGTCCAATTTGGGCATGCTCTTTCCAATATTTCGGCCGGTATCTCACGAATAAATGCTTCAATGTTGTCTTCCAATGCGTCAATTGAAGCGGGCTTGTCTGTGTAGACATGAGCCCCACAAAAAATATTCTAAAGGCGTTAAATCGCACGATCTAGGCGGCCAATTGACCGGTCCCGAATGTGAAATAAAATGTTTACCCAACTCAATAAGTCCATTGTTGCGCGTGCTGTGTGGCATGTGGCACCGTCTTGTTGAGACCACATGTCATGCAAGTCAAGCTCTTGCATTTTGGGCAAAAAAAAAAGTTGAATATCATCTAACGGTAGCGCTCACCATTCAACGTTACGTTACGATTCGCATCGTCTTTGAAGAAGTACGGTCCAATGTTGCCACCAGTCCATAAACCGCACCAAACTGGTGACTTTTTCTGGATACTTTGGTAGCTCTTGCAACGCTTCTAGATGATATTCACTCCAAAATCAGCAATTCTGCTTATTTACGTACCCATTGAGCTAAAAATGAGCTTTTTTTAAACTGACCATCAAATGGAAGAAACGCGCGATGAACTCTCTTAACAGAGCACGCATTTTGACAATAAAATTCAATAATTTGCAAGCGTTGTTCGTTTGTAAGACGATTTATGGTTAAATTATAGACCAAACTGAAGATGTTTGACAGTGAAACGAAACACGCAACGTGAGTCAGCTGTTTAAACCAGTGTTGCCAAAAAGATAATAGCTAAAAAATCACCCTTTACATTGTCATTCCAGGGAGAATAGAGACAGCGTTTACGCGCACTTTTTCTCCACAGCTCGGGTTACGGGTACTACATTATTAGATTATACTCTGAGACTGTTCTTAGAAGTGAATCAAAATTGGGTGAGTTCTCCTATAATCTACATTATCAACGAGTTCACATATTTTGAAGGTTTCCTTCATTCTTTCTGTACCCTTACTTAGAATAGTCCCCTGTCTTACAACGGTTTCCCAAGTAAGATTCGAAGTCGAGTGCCCTGGACAACTGGTGCTACATCGGTCGGAAGCAACTGGCGTTAGGTTAGGTTTTGGAAGGAAAGTGTGATGGCTAACCATCAACTCCACTCGAAGGCCAAAGGGCCCACTGTGAGTCCCTTCAGTTGTGGAGTACGCAATTCTTCTTACCTGTCCACGCACGGTGATTGAAACCACCTCGTGCTCTTTATGAATGTTAACAGATAAAATTTATTTGCATTCGCTATGATCGAAGTCTCTGTGAAGAGCCTGTGCCCTGGAGACCGGGCTAGTGGCAAGGCAGATGTTGGATAGAATCGGTTTCCATTTTCGGGACAGTGTTCCGATCGGACAGTGCCCAGTGATATCTTCGACGAGCTACCAGTCTAGCGCCAGAAGCTTCTTTGTTTTGCCGTTGTTAAGCTCAGTACGCAGTATGACGTGATCTTGTCGTTTGATAGGCGATTCTTGCAAGCCAAGGCGAGTTGGATTCTTTTACTTGTAAGCAACTGGGGTTAACACTCACATTAGATGTCTAATGAACAGTACAAAGATGTGCATGTAGTCTAGATGGGAAAAAATTTGAGAACTTCTGCATTTGTTGGGGCACCAATCCTCCAGCTAAGAGGATCCCCGAGTCTAAACCTCAAACATCAATCAAAGGAGGAGATTGATGAGCCGGGATAAGGACGAAGTTATGGAGGACAAAAGACAATTTGGGATCTATAAATAGAAGCAGTTAAATATTTGGTCCTGTTTGCGTTGAAGGTTCCTGGAGAAGAAGATTCAACCACGAATTGTACGGGCTGTACAGCGATATGAGTCTAGTGAGGCGTCTACGGATTCAACGCCTAAGATGGCTAGCCCTTGTAGAGCGCATGGACAACACTGCTCCAGCCCGAAGAGTCTTCGACTCCGAACCAGTGGAACAACGCAATAGAGGACAACCACGAACCCGATGGCGCACTCAAGTGGAGAAGGACCTCAACGAACTTGGAGTGCGAAATTGGAGGCAGCTGGCTGAGGATCGTGCCCGCTGGAGGAATTGTTGACCGAGGCCCAGGTTCACCCCGGAGTGTAGCGCCACAAGAAGAAGCAGAAGAACTAGAAGCAGAGTGCACAAAACCGAAAGCAACGAGTGGCAGGAGTAGCTGAGCCTCATATCAACCGCACGTCTTCGGGCAAAGAAGCAAACATGAAACACTGGCTTCGCTTTTTAATTTGCGTTGTTGATCGAAATACCGAGTCGTCAAAGGGGGCTTTACTAGAATTGACAATCAAATGAAATGGAATCGGCAGTGAACACTTATAAAACTTAAATGCCTAAATTTGAGAAAGGGCACTAAAAGACTAGAAGGTTAGAATGACTTGACTGCCCTTTAGGGTAGAACACGACTTGATCAACGACCGCACTGCGGGCAACAGTAGATGATCACAAAGCAATCTTGTCAACCGCTGGGATCAAGTTAGCATCAAGATTCTCTCTAAAGGCCAACCTGACATACGTCAAGACTGTCCATCCTAGTAATGATGAGGGCCATTATCGACAACGGATTAAGAGCAGATCTTCAGTCTTGTTTGCCTTGATGGCTTTTAAAGGATTAAATTCAACCAACAACTACGCGGATGTGCAGCAACTTATCAACGATACAACACACACCTAAAGTGATTTGTCTCTCGCCTTGACTTGAACGATCTCTGACCGTGGGCATGTACTTCCCCGACTCCCGTCGCTTCTGTTCCGAAATATCAGAACGTAAGCGCTTCGAGAATAAGACTGTATTTCCAAATTCAACAAAATAAAAAGCCCAATTCCACAGCCCTTGTCGAGTTCCCCCAATCAGAGCAGTCCCCCGTACCACCCCTTAAATCGATTCCAAGTGCCACAGCGACCACCTGTTCCCCATCAATTCACCATAAAATCTTGACAAAAAGCCATCAAAAACTCAATGAAACAATCGATCGTCCAACGCACTCAATCGCATTACCCTCTGATATCAATCTTCGACCTCACATCAAAGCCGAAACGAACGCGTCTGCACAGCACATCAAATTCAAATTGCAATCAAAATCATCGAACGACAACCGCATTCGGTTCCCAATTAACTAAAACGCCGATCGCTTGCATGAATTTTAAACCCCTCATCATGTTCCTAAGCCAAGCGCCATTACACATGCGGTGACAGCGACGAGGAAGCCATGGCACCATTTCGCACACGGACACTGGATTTGGATTCAAGCTCTTTCCAAATTCGAGTTGCATCAGCCACCGCCGCCGGTGACCTGCTTAGCCAACAGCCCTAATCGAACGAGACTCCGGGCATGTGAATGTGGGAGGAAATCGAAACACCGCATCCCTAATGACTGTGATTTGTGAGAGGGTGGCACCTCTGTTGTCGCTGCACTCCATCTCCTCCTCAGCCTGTGCCAACTGTGATGATGTGACCAGACTCACCGCGAGTCCAAATTCCCACTTTAAATGCGTGAGCCTCAGCCCGGATCGCGGCAGTTAAGCTTTCACACAAAATTTCAGCTAACTTTGCATTCACTCGCCGATCTCCGCCCACAAGCGGCATAGCGCACGATCTGCTCCCCAGCCCAGCTCACAATTGATTTGAATCTCAATTTGTCATTGAACCTCGGCGGAGCCAGGCACAAGGAAGACATCGTAGCTCACGTTTAGAGGCGAGTGGATCGTGAAAGACGCCGCAGCCTGCACCTCCATCGACTGTCTGTCTCAGACGAACAGTTCGTCTAGGGAACGAAGTATGACGTGCTCGAGCGCACTTTCAAAAGTTTGCGCAATTGCCGTCGGTCCGCGTGTGCAACAAGCCAGTGAGGTGCTTCAAATGTTTCGAGCATCGTTGTGTCACGCCTCGACGCGTCGATTGATGCTCGTAAGGTCATTACCAATCGAAACGAGAGTTGAGTGTCGTTCACACATTTGCTGACAACGATGCGTCTCTTTCAGTGCAACAAGTGCTCGGAGATGCTGCAATGTCTGGATGCCACTTGGGTCCAACTAAAACCACTCCGATTCAACAGGAGACAATGAAAAAACTGTGTTTTTAGTTATGCTGCATTGATCGATCTTTATTTCCGTATAAACCCCTGCTGATCCTCACTGATCTTAGCCGTAGGATGGGACGATGACTCTGCGTTGGACAAGCACCGGCTGGAGCTGAACCCTCTGCACCAGCAATGGAGCTGCAGGGATGAGGACACTAGCGTTGACCACGGCCAAGATCAAGGCGAGCAAAAAGAACAGGATCTGCAAGGACACGAGAGAGAGAGTGTTACTCAAGGACTCAGAACAAGATGCCGACTTACTTTCATGATGAGTTGGTTAGTTTGACAAGCGAATTGAAACTGATGCTGAGTGACGCCTTGACCGGCTCATTTATAGCAGCATTCTCGAGCATATTCTGGCGTCATAAACGAGAACATCGTGTAATTGGCATAAGCCATCAAAAATTGATTATTTTTGACGAGACCAACCGGTTGCTTATGTCTGCGGTTCCAGTTCGAGGGGCCATAAAAGCAAAAATGCACGAGACGCTTAACCCAATTGACTAGAAATGGATCGGGTTTTGTCAAGCAAACGATGGTGTCTCTGACCCTTTAACTTCTAACTATCTTGTTAAATTACCCGATCAGTGTTCGAACATGGGTGAGGAAAATGGAATCTTGTCGTAGCTTGTTAAGCGACTGGGTGGATATTGAAGTTCTGGGGTGAAAATTTGGAACGGAGGATCGATTGAAGTGCTGGTGGAGATCGGTCTCCTTGTGTGGTCTCCTTTTGACGAATTTGATGCTCTTAAAATTCATAAAAAAATACGAATACAAAACTTAATTGTGGTTCAATAAAGAAATAGATCTTTTCCGAATCTCTATTAGTTGAAATATCAACTTCAGATGAGACTGAATTAAATACACATGCAAATAGTAAGACTATGTGACCATAGTTAGTACGATGCGTGGGAAGGCAGAAAATTCCATCTCTATTTCGTAGACCTCTGCCTTGTATGTGCCAAGAAATGAAGGCGAATATCAAACTCTTCCGATCATGATCATCATTTTCTGACCCACAAGATCATCTAAAAGGTTCGCTGTAGTAAAGCATGCACTAGAGGTGTCCAGGCCACTCGATCCTCCGCCATCGATCTTAACTTATCAGGATTTATGTCCAGGCGTAACCAAGCGAGTTTTTGGACTTGGTCCAACCACCTCGTCCTGGATGTTCCAATGGGACGTCTTCCTGATGGAGACACTCGTGCCACGTGTGCAAGCCATCGAATCATTGCTCGGAGAAGTAGGTGTTCGGCATAAGGGCCCCGGCACATATAATACTTTACATGCATCAGCGTCGGCAATACTTTGACAGGAGGTGGCAGATAGAACAACTCTGCCGCTCACGCGACGGATGTGTCTGCTCAGCTTGTAACTTTTCTCTCTCCTTCAGCGTTGCCAAGCGACACATTGTGACATTTCAATAGAATTTGTTTGAATTTTAAATTAAACTAAATCAAAGACACACCGGAATATAAATAAAGGTCTGTAATTGCACAGTAGTAAATCCAGTAACTCGTCTGGAGGCATTTTTGCAAAATAAATATCAGATCGGTCTACGTTTGATGCTACTGCCAAATACAATCAGCTGTGCGTTGAAGTATTCATTGTGTCATCCCCTTCCTTCAGGTACTTCTTCTACTTTGACGCTACGCTACTCTACGTGCCAGAGCCTTAAGTTTTCCCGCGTATCACTGTGTTTTTCACCCTATTCCAGAGGTTATTTCCCACAACAGCACGAATAAATCTCATTTCGTCAGTTTGTTCTTTCGGTAGTTTCATGACCGTAGGTGAGAGTCTAAGCAAATACCCAGTTGGAAACCGCTACTTTGATACCAATCTCGACCTTTCTGATTTCAGATCTGCCAAGCTGTTTCAATATTAATCCAGGCCAAGCCTACAAGAAAGTTCAGCATTAGTCCTCCCATCACTCGTGAGAAAGACCAAGAGATACTTCAACTTCTCCACCTGCTTCAATGAGACATCACTTACAATTAGAGTGCATTGAACAGGCGTTCTGGAAATTATCATCACCTTCATCTCAGCATGGTGGCCCGTGGCGTTGTGGGTATGTGCGTCGACCCCAACCTCGATGTCGTAGGTTCGATTCCAGCTCTGAGCGACAAAAATAATGTTCACGGCCCCACCTCTTTCGAATCACTGAAAATGCTCAAAGAGTATTTCCTGTCTAGAAAAAGCTTCTCAAACTTGGCCGTTCGGAGTCGGCATAAATCTGTAGGTCCTTTCCACTCGTGGGAGAAAAATAGCACGCACAATACGAGTGGTTGTTGAAAAGCTAGGCCCTGGCCCTTTATGGGCTGTAGCGCCACCCATATTATTATTATATTATAGCAATAAATATGGAGCGCCTTGCAACAGCCCAAAAGATACGAGTCCGATGACAGTAATCTGTTGTATACATTTCTGTTCGTATTTTCTCTGGAAGATTTCCAACTAAAATGCTATCGACATCGCTTATAGTCGTTATTGTTCGTTTCTTGGGCAGCTGCACAGAATTGACCAAGTGCCAGTACGCAGGTTTGAATGATATCTGATGATCATGCGTTATAAGAAAGATATGCATCAAATTGATGGAGAAAAAAGGTGAATCAGATCGATACTGATGCCTGTCATATGCGCGCTCATCTCAGTATTCTTAAAAAACGTTCGCGCAGTGTTACGATATCATTATTTTGCCTGCTACTTGCTTTAGCATGTCTACTAGCAGACCCATTTCGTTCCTAAAATCGTACAAGCATCAAAGTTTTCTGAAAGAATCTGTAGACAACAGCAAAGAAATGAACACAAGAGGGCACAGCTTTCCTAGGTACTTCACATGCATACGATGAATTGGACTCGCGTTGAACAGCCGATATTTCATGTTTCTTTTTCTAAAAATATGTTCGCTGCCTGTGGCATCACTGAGCGATAAGTACCGCTGTCAGGTATTTGTTTTGTCGAAAAAATACTGAGGTCTGAGATTGTTCCTGTCGGTTGACACCAAACTCTTGTCATTCGGTGGACTTTGAATTTTGAATTTAGTTCAACATGTGCTAAACACAGTGCGCCTCGATACGTTTTTTCATTCTCCAAAGATCCTGATGGAATCTTTCACACTGCTCCTCACTGACCGGTCAAATCCGAGTACAGGAAGTGCATTTTTTGCTCATGTGGCAACCTAGCTCTTGCAAATTCGATAGCATGCACTAAACAAGCCCGTCAATTTTCACTTTGCCTTAGAAATTCCTCATAACCAAAGCAAATAAAACCAAAGGCTCTATGAGTCTAGGTCATGTTCCCAGCTCTTGGAAAAGGGTCAAAGTAGTGTTTATTCCCAAAGCGGATAAGTTCTCCCATGCCAAACCGAAGGACCTTAGGCCCATCAGCCTCTCCTCATTTCCCCTGAAAACCTTGGAGAAACTAATAGACCAATATATCAGGCAAGCTATTCCAGCACACAGATTCGCATCTGCACAAAATGCCTACAATAAGGGCAAGTCTGTGGAGACAGCCCCCCACTCTCTGATAGGCACCATCAAGAAATCACTCGAGACATCGAAGGTGTGTTCAACAATATCAAACCAAAAGCATTTCACTTGCGCTTAACAACTTTGGGATCGGAAAGTCCCTAGTGGCTTTCATTCGTCAGCTACATTCTCAGATGGGAGACGCTAAGGTCCATAGAGGAGTTAATAGGGGCACCCCACAGGGAGCTGTTCTCTCTCCCCTTCTTTGGAACGTAGCCGTAAACGAACTGCTATTAATACCGGAAGAGGTAGGATGCAAAGTTATTGCCTAGCGGATGATATTGCCCTAGCGGCATCCGGCAAATTCGTCTCTATTCTAAGAGACATAATGCCTCCGACAATCTGGAAGAATGGACACAAACATGCGGACTCGGCGTTAACCCACAAAAATCGTATACTTCACCAGAAGATACAAAATCCCCTTGTTGGATCTCCCACTGCTCTTCTTCCTTGATTGGCGCTACAGTCCGGAGTGGACCTGGGCCTCAACCAACATGCCTCTCGCAGCCAGCACGATCTTTCGCCAGCTGCCTCCAGTTGCGCACACCAAGTTGGTTGAGATCCTTCTCCACTTGTGTGCGCCATCTAGTGCGAGGACGTCCTCTGTTGCGCTGTCCCAATGGCTCGGTATCGAAGACTCTTCTGACCGGAGCTGTGGTGTCCATCCGCTCTACATGACTTAGCCATCTTAAGCGTTGGATCCGAACACGCTTAACTAGGTTCATGTCGCTGTACAGCCCGTATAGTTCGTGGTTGAACCTTCTCCTCCAAACGCCATCAACGCAAACAGGACCAAAGATCGTACGCAGAACTTTTCTCTCAAAACAACCAAGAGCTTCTTCATCCGCTTTTAATAACGTCCATGTCTCTGCGCCATAGAGCAGGACTGGGATGATCAGGGTTTTATAAAAGGTCAATTTGGTGTTTCGAGAGATGGCTCTGTTACTCAATTGCCTCTTGAGCCCAAATAAGCAGCGATTGGCAAGAGTAATTCTGCGCTTGATCTCGGTACTGGTGTTGTTGTCCCTATTTACTCCAGAGCATAGGTAGACGAAGTCCTTGACTACCTCAAAGGGTGACATCTGCTTTATAGCAGTCCAGTTCCTCCGCGAGTTCATCGGCTGCACGTGGTCTGTTCAGGGACCTCACATTCCACGTGCAGAACCGAAAATCATTGTCCTTTGATCGTTTGCTGGGGTCGTCAACTTTGAATCCGTCCATATCCGAGGCCTGTTGTCGGTTCGTAACCGTTGGTTTTTTATGTGGTGAGGGAGTTAACCTCACGCACAACCTACAACTGGTAGGCCAGGCCCATTATTTGACCCTCGGGCAGGGGGGGATCGCTGCATACATTAGTTCACCACACAACGGTTGTTGTGGTGGCTATCCAGGGGCGCCACGAGGAGGCTGTATGTCAACTTGACTTATGGACAAGCAGGGATCGCGCTGGCATCCTACCAGGTTGGGTGCAGTCAGCAACTTTGCCCTGTGTACATAAGCCCTTGCCCCCCACTATATATATACTAGTGCGAAATTTCTCGGTCTCACGATCGATAGCAAGCTAAATTGGAAGCTCAACATTCAGGAATGGGTCAAAAAGCCTCTTCTGCCCATTTTAGCTGCAAAGGGGCCATTAGATGCCAACGGGGCCTACAACTACGCATCACTCGCTTTATTTTTATCTCTATTGTCAGACGGACACTTCTGTTTGGAGTCTCAGTTTGGTGGACAGCACTAAACAAGGCTATCAACTGCAAGGCACTCAACCGAGAACAAAGACTGGCCTGCCTGTGCATCAGCGTTGCACTGAGAAGTACTCCGTCGGACGCACTGAATATTCTCCTCCACCTCCCACCTCTGGAAATATTCGGGAAACAAATAGAAGCAGGCATAGCCTTGTGACTCAAAACACTCCGATTGTGGTCCGAACTCAACACTGGCCACTCAACCATTCTCAAGAAATTCAAATTCCTTCCACTGACCGCCGAATACTCCAGGCTATCTCCGAGAAGAAATTCCCGATCAGCATTCCTTCCAGATCGGACTGGATATCAGACAGGCAAACGCTGAAAGCTCCTCTGAGCATTTTTCACAGATGGATCAAGGACAAAAGAAGGGGTGGGTGCGGGTGTCTATTCTCAAGACCTCAACATTGCTATCTCCGTGAAGCTCCCTGATCACTGCAGAGTTTTTCAGGCAGAAACCATAGCGATTAAAGAGGCGCTGTCATGGCTCCAAGACAAAGTGATATCAAAAAGGGATATCACCTTCTGTTCGGGTAGTCAGGCCGCCATATAGTTGCTGAAGAATGTCATGTTTTACTCAAAAACTTCCCTTAATTGCAGGCTGTCTCTTAACGAGATGGCTGAGCATTTTAACATTAACCTCATGTGTCTGCCGGGACACTGTGGCATACCAGGAAACTGCAAAGCCGATGAACTCGCCAGGTGTGGTACAACCTCATTCCTATCAATGGCAGGGGTACCACCTTCCATGCCGATCGCTAAGGCCTTCCTTCTTCTAAAGATTCACACAATTAAAACAACCAACAAATGCCTTTAAACAAAAGCCATCACTTAACCTTAAACGGTCACTGAGTCTACTCAGACTCAGCAAGCACTTATTAAGGACTCTCATAGGAGACATAACCGGGCACTGTGCAAATGGCACTCATTCTCGCAGGATGGATGATTTTTGCAGAAGCTGCATGGATGAATAGGTCGAAGAAAACACTCATCACTTACTCTGCTCCTGCAGCGCTCAGGCTAGTCGTAGGTTCCTACACCTAGGAGCCTACGTCTTCAACGACTTCAATGAGCTAAATAGCGCCAGCATAGGCCAACTAAATCGCTTTACTACAAGCACAAACTGGTACCGATTTTAGGAGAAGTCAATCCGCGTGGTACTCTGGCGTAAGTGTGACTGCCCTTAGCAGTCAGCCACTATAGCTTAACAACCTAACCTAGCTAAACAATAAGTTGCCTGAGCAGCAGCAACAGACAGACTTCACTCTTATTTGGTACTGTGACGAAGTCACACGCGCTGTGAATCTTCTTGAGCATGTCATCCATACTCAGCCAATGCTTCTTGTTAATGGCAGGAATGGTTTTTGAGAAAGAGCTTTGCTGAAATTAAACAATGCCCAACTCTGCTTCTCAGTACCACCACCAACACACATCCGCCATAAATTCAAAACCCATTCATTTGAATTGCACAGTAAGTTGATATATGATATTTTTATTCAAACAAAGTCTTGTAATCTTCGTTCCATTTTGTTCGATCGGTTAACCGTGGTATCCACTCTTTGGTGCTGCGTGAACTACTGGCACAACGACTTGCTTGGTAACGACCTGCTTTGTGACGACTGGAACAACGACATGCTTGGTGACGACCACTGGGGCAGCATGGTGGACCAAACCGGCATTGACCACGGCCAGGATCAAGGCGAGAACGAAGAAGAAGATCTGAAATCAAACAACTGTCAAGTATCCTTATGCCAAGGCGGCACCCTTACTCACTTTCATTTTGAATTGACTTGAGAAGTTTAACAATCGAATTGAAACTGATGCTGATCCTCGATTGCGGATCCCTATTTATACGGAAAGCTTAGACGACAGCGGGCTGTAATAAATAAGGAGATCACCACCGGCCAAGTGAGTAAACGGACGAGCGGATCCTCCCCAAAAACGGATCATTCAGGTTACCGAATGTACTCTCATGCGTCACTCGAGGTGGTGATTTGTGGGAGAACGTATCGGCGGTACGCTTGGCCCAGTCCGGATTGCTGATAAGTATCTTCTCGTCAAAACCTGCATTTCAAACTGGATTGTGATGTGTTTACGAGGCGTTGTGACAATGTGATTTATTCCTTCAAATAATTGGATCCCATTCATAAGCTGCTTCTGATTGTCGCCAATGCAACATCATAATTTTGCGAGGAAACATCATGACAAATGCATGAGAGGGACACACAATCCGCATCTTGACACAACAAGCTGTATTCCATGGCTGCCGTCGGTTGTGACTTTCTCGAGCAGCAGACTTGATCAACCAGCGACGGCTAACGAGCGATCGTGATAACACCACTCTCCTCGGTCAGGAATTTCCAAGTAAGTGTCCACACACAATGAGCACCTACCGGCACGACACGCTTCGATGGGTCACCTTACTTCACATGAATCAACTTCCTAGTGATCCGCAAAGGGCGCACATGATTAATGCGCAGTGCCGCGGGCCGTTTTGTTCGATCGCTTCCGCTGATGGAAATGTGAAATAGTGGCCTGAGGTGCCTCTGTACAGAGATGAGGCGATGGAGTCGTGTGAAATCGGCTGATTTAGCGAACTGCAGACGACGAGATCACTGCGCTGTGGAACTATTTATGAATGGGATCTTGATCATACTGAATTTAAGAAGGAGACAGAAATGTGCTTGAGTCAATGTTAGAGCAAAATGGTTTATCAACTTACTTCAGTACATCTCAGACCAGTGTCTCATTTGGGTGTTAAGCCTGAACTAGTGCCGCCCTTGATAATTGACGGCGACGTTGTTGCTATCTCTTGTCATTAAGTTTTCAGACCATTTTGCCTTGCATCTCTAGTTACTTAGTCTTCACCCTCGAGATCGACGAAAGCGTGTCCTGGACTAGGGGACATTTCTAATCTTCATATCGTTATGTTTACCAATAGACAGGCAGCTATTGAATTCTACCATCGTTCTCAATAAACTTGAAAATAGCAATCGACTGCCGCTCATCTCTTCCAAACAGTTCAAAATTCGCCTATGCTGGGTGTCGGGCCAAAGAGACATCGCAGGAAACTGTAAGCCTCGCAAATGTGAGCAACTAGAATGCGAGTTGATGGAATCTATCTTGACAGAGGTACAAGTGTAGCTACGTTCAAATTAAAGCTCAATAACCTCTACCATAATAAATGCCATATGGTTGACAGGCACCACCTGTCGGACATCAAATGAAATCTGGCTCATATCGATCCTAAAATATCAAATAGCCTGATCAATTTAAGAGATCAAAATATTGGACTGCGGTGGGTAAAATCTCCGGACGGAGACCTATTCTACAATGACTTCTGTGAAAGTTGCCTATACTTCCTCTGTGACTGTCCTTCTCTCAACTCAACCAGGGAGTCACTTTGAGCTCATAGCACTATGTCAGTCTAAGCGACATCAGCAACAATTCCGGTCATCGCACTGGTCAAATTTGTTAGCAAAACTGGTTGGCTGTCATAATCACTGCAAACCCTTTCCTAATTTGAAGCACCCAACTAGCGATACACCTACACTGGAGTTTCTCTCCCTCTTGTTCTGGAACTGGGGAAGCATTGATGCTCTACGTTTCCAAGCCTGAACAGTCGACGGATTTTGCTTCTTTAAGTACATTCATCATTGGACAACTCGTAGAGTTCGCTGATTATTATTGACCTCCATTCACTTTCTTTGGCCATTGGACCCAGAATTGCACTTTCGAAGACGCCGAGAGTGTGCTACGACTATCTGCCTATCGCATAGCTCTTTGGCATTTTTGACAGAATACGTGAATTCTAAGGGCAAACACTTGCACTTTTTGGAACTAATTTCTAGATTGAATCGGTGCGGCTTTTATTCACAAGCTTCTGGATACAAGGCCAATGAGCTAGATGTTAGGTGAAACCACAATCTTCAGAACCGTCAACAGGGGCATACCGCAAGGCGGTGCACTCTCCCCTCTCTTGTGGAACATAATAGTAAGCAAACCGCTGCTAATACTGGACAATAACTGAGTGTAATGTCATCGCATACGCAAGAAAGTACATCCACCATCAGGGTTTTTATGCAAGCGGAACTTTCGGACTGGGTGTCAATCACAAAAAATGGACCTGGTCCTCTTCACTAGTATCAAGTTCGTGACTTCGACCGTCGTTCTTTATTTAGAGCGCTATAAAGCTGAATAATAATATGGGCAGCGCCACAGCCCATAGAGAGCCCGGGCCTAGCTTCTCAGCAACCACTCGCGTTGTTCTGTTCTCTCACGAGTGGAAGGGACCTACAGTTTTATGCCGACTTCGAACGGCCATGTTTAAGAAGCTTTTTCTAGACATCGGATCGAATCCGAATCGACGACGTCGGGGTCCAACTAGTTTTAAGCATTTTTGTCTAGTATGTAATGCTCTTTATGAATTAAATAATAAAAATGAATTAAAATGAAACGACGTCGAGGTTGGGGTCGACGCACATACCCCCAACACCACGGGCACATCACACACACACCATCCTTAAAGCGCAAAATTCCTAGGCTTAATTCCTATTGAAGAACAACCTCGAGTGGAAGCTAAATATCCAGGGACGTGTCAGGAAGGCTTCCACTCTCCTCTTGAGTGCTACAAAAAAGCGATTGATTGCATGTGGGTGCACCATACCACTGGTTATTTGTATCGGAAGTCCGACCCATAGCCATATGTAGTGGTTTGGTGAACTGCAGTCGATAAGGCCCTTAGTTGTGGTCTAGAATCAGGCATGTTTGAGTATCGTCGCCCAAAGCGGATGACTACCTCGTGGGGATGAGAAGTATATCTGGGTATGTTGCCACTAGACTTGTTTGGGAGACAATATCAATGGTTGGTTTTGTGGTTTGGTGGATTGCACTCGATAACAACATCACCCTCAAGCGGCACGAGAGCGCGCATTAGGGAGGCACTAAGGACAGCTCCTTCGACTAGAGAGTAATAGACAGCTAACAGCTAATACGATCAGAATGAGATCGCTGCATTGAAAAAAACTTCTATTTGAACTCGTCTTCAAAGAGAACCTCTTAGCATATCACACCCCCCAATCTTAACAGCTGTCTTTCCGATTACCGAACCATTACAGCGTTTTCCAGCGATTAAGGATGCTTTGTCATGTCCAGTCAGACAGCAATTAAGTCTCCGAGTTCAGTCACCTTCAACTCCAAGACTTACACCTCTAGAATGAATTTTCAAGGACTTCTGCATGAGCTGCAGAGACGAGGATGAGGAAGGAACCATTGAACACTTCTTCTTCTTTGTGTGGCTCTACAGTCCGGGGTGGACCTGCGCCTCAAACAACATGCCTCTCCAACTAGCGCGATCTCTGAGGTTGAGGTCCTTCACCACTTGGGTGCGCCACCTTAAACGCGGGCGTTCTCTGTTGCGTTGCCCGACATGTTCCGATTCGAAGATTCTTCGGGCCGGGGCTATGGTGTCCATACGCTCTACATGACCTAGCCACCGTAGGCGTTGGAGCCGTAGACGCCTAACTAGGCTCATGTCGCTGTACAGCCCGTACAGTTCGTGATTGAATCTTCTCCTCCAGAACCCGTCAGCGCAAGCAGGACCAAGGATCGTGCGTAGAACTTTTCTCTCAAACAGACCAAGGACTTCTTCATCCGCTTTCGAGATTGTCCATGTCTCCGCGCCGTATAGCAGGACTGCGATGATCAAGGTCTTATATAGAGTCAACTTGGTTCTTCGAGATTGCCTCTTGAGCCCGAAAAAACAGCGGTTAGCAAGAGTTATCATACGCTTGATCTCGGTACTTATATTATAAGTACAGTTTACTCCGGAGCCGAGGTAAGTGAAGTCCTTGACTACCTCGAAGTCATTGTGATGCTCTGTCCAAGACGTCGATGTTGTATGTCCCTTTTTGAGGACAGCATGTACTTAGTTTTTCCCTCAATCAACGCCAGACCCATTTTAGCCGCTTCCATCTCAATGTGAGCAAAAGCCTCACTGACGGCTCGCTGAATTCTGCCAATCACGTCGATGTCATCGGCCTATGCTTACAATTGCACGGACTTTTGGAAGATCGTGCCTCTAGTGTTGGCGTGTGAGTTTCGTATGGTCTTCTCCAGTCTTCTCCAGCGTCGCCTTGTCTTAAACCTTTTTTGACATTGAAGGTCTCGGTGAGTTCGTTACCGACCTTGATGGAGCAGCGAGAGTTCTCCATCGTCATCCTGCACAGCCTGACGAGTTTGGCAGGAATGTCAAAACTAGACATGGCGTTGTATAGCTCGTCTCTATGCACGCTGTCATATGCGGCCTTGAAATCGACGAACAGATGGTGAGTGTCGATTTGCATTTCTTTGGTCTTTTCCAGGATCTGCCGTAGTGTGAGGATTTGGTCTGTTGTAGACTTTCCTGGCCTGAAACCGCACTGATAAGGACCTATCAGGTTGTTGACAAAGGATTTCAGGCATTCACACAGAACGGCAGAGAGTATCTTGTAGGCGATGTTAAGGAGGCTGATCCCTTGATAGTTGGCGCAGTCAAAGGGATCTCCTTTCTTGTGGACCGGACAAACGACGCTGAGATTCCACTCATCGGGCATGCTTTCCTCCGACCATATCTTACAGATGAGCTGGTGCATGCGCCTAACCAGGTCCATCAGTTTTTTGTAAAGTTACCAAGCTTTTGTTGCAAATAACTCTAATTTTCTTGAAACTGTATGCCGCTCATGTCGGTATACGTCATCAAAATGGTGGATTGTCGTAAGCGTAATCAATAGTTCACAACGACACACAATCCATGGCTTACGTAAACCACCCTTAAAACTCTTCTTAAGTCAAGTTTAAGATCGAGTCTACATTTAACTAAAGCAGCAGATAAGGTTGTACTGTGAAATCGGGCATGAGGGACTTTATTCACGTCTTTCTACGGCTGCTGTAAAGACCATCTCGTAAGCCAACCACATCAAAACCACCTTGTAAGTTCTCTCAATTAAAGTTAAACACATGCCTGCGCCCATCACTCAGAGCCACAAACACACTAGACAATATTCTCTGTCTCTCCCTTCGAGCCAACTTAACTTACGTTGCTTTGACTTCCGCACTTGTTCTCCCACAAATAATCCACGACGTCCAAGCACAGCGTTGCGTAAGCCTACTAATTAGCCAGTCTCGGCACAAGTCGTATCCATCAAGTGTAAGTGCGAAAGTCCAGCAGTAGATAAACGAAAGATTTATTGTAAGATTATGTCCGAGTGCTGACAGTGCTTGTGCGAATACCCGTAATAAGCTTGGATCTGCTTGCCACAGTCGGTGGCAATGCCCTCCTGCTGTACAGACTCCAGCGCGCGACACTCGTTACATGTGCTGGCAGAAGTTACAACGTGAATTACGTTCGCTGCAGCGTACTTTCTTGGCAAAGTCTGTGCTGAGCCATTGCCTCAGCTTGGCAAATTGAGCTTAGTCCAACCGGGCCAGTGATTTACATTTAATGTCCAATGGTGTCTCAACGCATGTTTGTACATGCAAATGTTGTGTTAACTCATTTTCTTGTAGTTGAGATTAATTTGGGAGGCTATGGAGGAGGGTGATGAATTTCGTGAGAAACAGGGAGTGGCGTTAGACACATTTGCTGGTCCAGCTGCATCAGAGGGAGTTTCAAATAAGACTGGTCGTTGGTTAGCTTGAAGCGCTAGTTGAACACCGATCCGACCGCTTCTCTCGGGGTAAAAGACACACTCTTCTGAGCCTACGTTGAATCGCTAAGAGGGTATCGGTGGCTTGCCAACTAGCAAGCTAGCCATGGCTTGAGTAAACTCTGGCATTGGGAACGGCGAAGACTCGGGTCTTTGAATCCGAGCCTCCTGATTCAAGAAGGAAAAGGAAGACCGAATCGTTTGCATAAGGACCAAGTCATCGCGGAAGCAAGACTGCTAGGTCTTGATGACTGAAAGTAGCGCCATCAGGACCGTCAACGATGGAGAAGCGGTGTCTCATGGGTCGTGGGTATGGTATGCAAGTTAAGTAAAAAGAGAACCATGTTAGTCTGCCTCGAACAACAAAAACGCATCCAAACAAGCTGCCTTCGCTCTTTGTAGTAGTCGCCGTAATATATGTCGCAGCCGTGCATCCTCTGCACCTCCTGGATGGCGGTGATGTCAGCTTTATAGGCTTCTAGGGCCTCCGCAAATTCATCGACTGCACGTGGTCTGTTAAGTGACCTCACATTCGCCGTGCAGAACCGAAAATCGTTGTCCTAGGATCATCCGTATCCGAGTTGTTGCCGTCTCTGAACTAATGTGTGGCCTACACGGAAGCTAACA